>VDFB02000013.1:10237962-10352962 GCA_007258455.2 Sequoia sempervirens | reverse complement strand
CCACAAGAAGAATAAACAAATACGGAGAAAGGGGATCTCCCTGTCACAAACCACGAGAAGCTCCAAAAAGTTTAGAATGCTCCCCATTAGTTAACACAGAGAAGGAGACTGAGGTAACACAACTCATAACCCACTGAACCCATTCATTTCCAAACCCAAAAGCTCTAAGCATCTGCTGGAGGAAAGACCACCGGACTCGGTCATAGGCCTTAGCCATATCTAACTTGATGAACATCGCCTTCTCTTTGGAGCTGGCCATCGAGTGAATGGTTTCAGATGCAATAACAACCCCATCCAAAATTTGCCTTCCTTCCACAAAACCACTCTGTTCCTCCGAGACCAACATTTTCAACCACTTTTTTAATCTCTCAGCAATCAGTTTGAAAATAATTTTGTAAATCACATTGCACAGAGAAATAGGCCTAAATTGACTTAACCTATCAGCCTCATCACATTTAGGTATGAGAGCAAGGAAAGTAGCATTCAAAGCCCGTAACATCTGCTTGTTCTTCTGAGACTCCTGAACAACAGCCAATAAGTCCAACTTAATAATATCCCAGAATTCTTGAAAGAATTCAATCGGGAAGCCATCAGGGCCAGGAGCCTTCCCTTTCTTCATCTGGAAAATAGTCGCCTCCAACTCTTCCAAAGAAACATCACCCATGAGATGCTCATTCATTTCCCTAGTGACCAATGAAGGAACACAGGAAAGAACCTGAACCTCCTCAACAGAGCCACCATGCCCATCCTCCCTAAATAAAGATTCAAAATACTGCACAGCTTCATTCGAGATTTCCTGAGAAGAAGAGAGCTGCTCACCTCTTTCATTAACTAGAATAGAAATGGAATTACCTTGCCTCCTGGCTTTCACCGAGTTAAAGAAGAAAGCAGTATTTTTATCTCCTTCTTGAAGCCAGTCAATTCTGGCCTTCTGCTTCCAAAAGACTTCCTCTCTCAATTCACACTCCTCCAGCACCTTTAGAGCCCTAGCCTCCTCCTGAATCAAGCCAACCGTCACTCCCTCTTCCCTGATCACCCTTGTGATACCATCCAAATCAGCTTGAGCACGAGCTTTATCATGGAAAATATTTCCAAAGCATTGTCTATTCCACCGTTTGAGCTGAGATTTGGTAAATTGAAGTAATTTAGCAAAAGTATACATCGCCGTACCATATGCTGGTCTGCCAACCTTCCACCAATCAGCCACATGGGCATGTAAAGATGGGTCCCGCAACCACATGAGCTGAAACTTGAAGGAAGGATAACGAGGCACACGAGCAGAAGAAATGGCAAGCTTAATGGGCCAATGATCCGAACCCCTCCAATCCAAGATTTCAGAGCAAGAGGACCACAAGCCACCAATCCAATAGCAGGAAACCAGGAAGCGATCCAACCTTTCAGAAATGCAGTTATCCCCTATCCTCCTATTGTTCCAAGTAAACTGACCATTATTGGGCTTGATGTCTACCAAATTCAAAGCAAAGATGTTGTCTTGAAGAAGAAGTGCAGAGGGATCCAACCTTGCACTACCTCCTCGCTTCTCACCCAACTCAGTAATGGCATTGAAGTCACCAGCCATAATCCACGGATGAAGAGGAACCATGCTACGCACATACCCAATATGGGACCATAGCAACTGCTTGCCAAGAAGATCAACAGGTGCATAAATATTAGAGAAAAGAACAGACTCTCCCGTTTCAAACCAAGAAGCCACCATAGAAATGGAAGACTTAAAGGACATCCACCAGAGAGGGCGAACCTTTCGGGGGTTCCACAAATAGGCCACACCCCCAGCCGAACCAAGAGCACCAACGCACTGGCACTCACCATTCCCCCATAACTTGGGCATCATACCTAACATATCCTCAATCGATAACTTAGTCTCCTGCAGGAAAAGAACATCAGGAGCATTGCTTCTAATCAAATCGCGAACAGCTTTTTGTCGAGGGCCACTGTTCAAGCCCCTCACATTCCATGATAAAACAATCATTTCAGAGGGTTCAAGAAATGAGAATCCAGAGTCTTGACTGACCCTGACTCCACCAAATTCTCCCCTATTAACTTAATCTTTTCCAAATCCTTCTTACGACCAAGCTTGGAAGATTTCTCTCCCAGCCCTTTTTTTGAGTCCTTTTGATGAATACCCAAAGGAGAGGGAGACTTGACACTCCTCTCGATCACAATACCAGCATTTGACCCCGGAGGAGGCCCATCCCCACCATCCTTCTTCAACTCAGCCACAGGAACAGACTCCCCTAGACCACCCAAGTGAAGATCCGTGTCCATCTGAGAACCACCACCATCCAGAGCCTCCTGGGTAGCCTCAGAGAGAGGACCAGGCTGTTCTGTACTCAGGGTTCCCTGATCAAGGTTTACCAAACCTGGATTCACCTCTTGCTGGCTAAGATCATCTAACACCTCAAATCTATTAAACGTATCCTCATCTTGTCTCTCTTTCAAGGTCCTCTTCTGACCCCTATTCCTGTTGCGCCCCTTGATAGGTACAAATCCATCTGCAGCATTCCCATCACCAGGGATATGATCCTTCCCCTTATCAGCCATAGGCGGGTTGCGTGGAGACGGAGGAGATGGTGGCTCCACAGGCCTAGCCTTTGGACAACGACGCAGCAAGTGACCATATTCATGACACAGACGACATCGGAATGGAAGAGTCTCATAATCCAAATACTGCACCCAAGAATAAGAGCCCACACACATATCTACAGAATCTGGCAAGGATTTACCCAAATCAATTTCAACACAGACACGGGCATAAGTCATTACCTTTCTATCCAGAGTCTGTTGTGAGGAGCCGACAGGTTTTCCAAGCAAAGACGCTATCAAATGCAAGACATCATCACGACAACATTCCACTGGAAGCCGAGGAAGCCAGAAACCGGAACACGATTCGGAAGCTCCTCCGAAGGGTTGAAACCTGCATGCCAGGGTTTGATAAACAGCCCCACTTGGTTATGAAAATAGGGACCACCCTCAAAGACCCTATTCCAATCCGCCATGCAGTCAAAAGTAACCATGAAGTAATTGTTAGCCAACAGCATAATGTCCATTTCGCCCTCTGGCGACCAAGTCCGACGGGCCCAAGACACCAAAAATTGAGGAGAAACCCTCATCCCCAAAAATTTGCAATATAAGGAATGTCTGGAATAATAATCAATATCTTCAGCTATCATCTCAGATGGAATGACCAACTTAGGTCTCTCTTTACACCGTTCAAGACATCCATTAACTTTAGTGATGCGAGATCCCCCCGACATGCGAGCACCGCCATCCACTGAGTCCTGAAAGAAAAGGCTATTATCAATAACTTTTGTTGCATGCACCGCGACTTTGAGCCAAGCGCGGAATCGAAAGTCCATGCCTAAAGGGCCCTGCGAAGTCTCCCCCAGAGGCATTGAGGCAGCAAAGCCCGATACGATCAAATAAGGCCAAACACCAACCCTTCCACCGAACACCAACCCTTCCACCAACCACACCGCCTCTCTCCACACCCTGTCCACACCACCCTAGCACGCAGCTTCAGAAAGAACAACGCCCCCTTACTCTCCGCCCACCCAAAAAAGCCAATCCCCCAACGGCCAAGCCCCCGCATGCAAGGGCATGCACCTCCACCGAAGCCCCAAGATCTTGCTTCACAGCGCAACAGGGGAGGGAGGGGTGGCAGGAAGAATCAAGAAGGCAAAAGCCGCCAGGAAACAACAAACACGAAGAAATTGGCCCCGAAACAACCAACAAACCCACCTGGCGAGGCAGAAAAGACACTCACGAGCTAGGGCTCGGATGCCTAGCGGTTCTTCAAGCGGAACCAGCATCATCATACATTTTGATTTGGTCTTAAACTTTAGTTTTGAGTTGATTTCTATTTTATTTTCATCTCTAAAGCATTGTTTGGACCACACACATAAATTAAATTACAAGATTCCTCAAAGAATTCACTCACCTAAGGTTGAAAGTGGATTTTAACTTGAGGGATCTCATTTCTTGAATGAAATAGAAGAATAGGTAGGTTCATTCACTCCATTTTTCCCTTGCTATTTATACTAATTTTGGTGAAAATTCCAAATTTAGTATAAAACCCTATGTGTTTTAAACCCTAGCATTATTTTCTATGTTTCACTTCTTCTTCTTCTTCTTCTTCTTCTTCTTCTTCTAAGTAGGGAGGTGCATTAGATACCTAGTCCTCAATTTCATACATATTCTGATATAAATCTTCAATAAACCTTAACATTTGTACATTCAATAATCTTTCATAGTCTTTTGTTATAGCACCTATATGCTTTACTCTGAGTTGAATACCCAAGAAAAATACCTTCACCATCTCTTGAACCAAACTTCCCAAAAAAAAATCGATCTCTTTTGATGTAACATTTTCTTCCAAATATTCTAAAATACGTAACATTTATTTGTCTTCCATGCCATAACTCATAAGGGGTCTTACTGTTGTTCACCCTTATCAATCCTTTGTTGAGAATATAGACTATAGTATGAACTTCCTATTTCTAATAAATATCAAGGAAAATTTCTTCCTGAACAACATAGTCCTTGTCATGTCTTGAATAATCCTATTCTTTCTTTCCACTACCCCATTTTGCTGAGTACTTTTAGCAAAAGATAGATGCCTTTTTATTCTATTTTCTTCACAAAAATCATTAAACTCATTTGATGTGCACTCACCTCCTCTATTAGACCTTAGACACTTTATTTTAGCATTCACTTCATTCTCAACCATTGATTTAAAAATATTGAATCTACTAAAAGATTTAGATTTATATTTTAAGAATGTAACCCATGTCATCCTAGAGAAATCACCAATTAAAAGAATGAAATACCTTTCTCCTTAAAGACTCTTTGGTCTAGTAGGTCCACGAAAATTAGTATGAATCATCTCCAATAGTCTAGAAGAATACTCTTTAGATTTGAAACTTACCCTTGTTTATTTTCCAAACTAACATTCATTACACAAAGTACTTGCAAACTTGACTATCTTGGGCATATCTCTTACTGCATGTGCTAAACTGATCTTCACAAGGTTGTCAAAATTTATGTGTCCCATTTTCCTATGCCAAAGCCAACATTCACTTGTTTTTCCATAAAGGTAACTTCTCTCATTGACATCCTTTAGACTATATATGTCACCATTAGTCCCAGATCCTTCTGCCACCAATTTTACAAACTTTCATTTTTTGATTTCACATCCTCTTTCAGTGAATATGATATTTTATCCTCTATTGCACATCTAACTCACACTAAGAAGATTTTTCTTGAGACCTTTAGCATAAAGAACATCTTCCTGTGCATTCCATCAATACTTATTGTACCTTTTCCATAGATCTTTACTAAAGTATCATCTCCAATTTTGACTATGCCTCCATTCCACTCCACAAGCTTGATAAACTCACTCTCATCCCCTGTCATGTGGTTGGAACAATGAATTTCAATCAATGAAGAGTTTGCCTCATATTTTGCATGAAAAATAATCCACACAACCCTTAAATCTTTAGTTTCATTTTTAGTCTTCTTAGCAACCATGAATAGGATTTCATCATCATTATCCAGACCATTAGATTCATCATCCTTTGAAGAGAAGGAATATTCTTTTGAGTATAGAATATTTTAAACTTATTTCTTCTAGAATCCTTGTTCCTCTTTTTAGAATGTTTTAAGGGATATTTAGAAGCAAAATGACCAATCTCTCCACACTTAAAATATTTGAAAGGTAATGTACCTTTTAACTTTTTGGTACCCCTCTTCAACTTCCTTACAAATTTTTCTTCTTCATCATCAGTGTCACTGCCCTAATTAGATGCTTCATACATCTCCTTCTTACCAAATTTGAAATTTGTTTCCTTTTTTAGAGCTTCTTTTTCAAACTCTCTCATTTCATAGGCATTGAGAGAACCATATAATTGATCCATTGAAAAGGTATCTAAATCTCTATCTTCATCAATAGAAGATACTTTAAGATTATAAGCTTTAGGAAGAGATCTTAGCACCTTTTTAACCATCACTGGTTCTTCCAATTCTTCGCCAAGTCCTTTGATTGCATTAACTACTTCATCTACCCAAAGAAAATATCCTATGTCAATATCTTCATCCTCTAACATTTTTAGGTTCTCAAACTTTCCTTTGTAGATCTACAATTTGGATTGTTTTACTTTAATTTCTTCTTCATAGATTCCACTAATATTTTCCTAGACATCATTTGTTGTCATGCAATGCATTACTTTTACAAGTTCAGAGTCTAATAGCCCACTCAAGCTAGCATTCTTAGCCTTTCCATTATTCTCATAGGCTTTAATCTCTACCAAATTAGTTGGAGAAGTAGCAGGAATAGTATAACAATCTTTGACTAATTTTTGAACACCAAATCCTAAAGAGGGTAGATAGGTTTCCATCTTGAATTGACAAAAATGAAAATTTGTTTCTTCAAACCTAAGCACCTTGTGAGATCCTTCTTGTGCCATCCCAAATATTTCTCAAGCTGAACATTAGAATTCTTCTAAGGAACTTTGATCTAATACTAATTGTTGAGCACACTAGAATACTAAGAGGGGGTGAATCAATATTCTATAAATTCTTAAACTTTTTGAAACAAACAAATACTTTAACTCTATTGTATAAGTAAGAACATGAAAGATGAAGACAATGCACAACTCAACACTAGATATATATGGAAAACCCCACAAGGAAAAACCTTGGTGAGAAAAGCTACTAGGATCTATTGTCTTAATCTAGCCTCATAAGATGAACAACATTTACAACTTCTTTTAGGGATACAATCCAGAGAAGCAACAAATTCTTGATTACAATTTTATGTTTACACCCAAGGAAGCTACAACTCCCTAATCTGAGCACACAATCATGAATGATTACAGAATAACAGACCTTCCACTATTTGAAATTTACAATTAAGCTCACTCTCTTTTGATGATTGTAATTTTTCTATTTCTTGATGATTGCAATTCTACCCTCTCTCTCTCTTGATGATTGTAATTCTTCTCAATCACCTACTAGCTCACTACTTTCAGTAATTAAGAAGTCATTGCCTTCAACCCACTACCTCTAGTAAACAATTAAGAATGCTCCTTCACATACCTTTTGTCATAGGGATATGATCAAAATAAAACTAGATAGGATTTTCCACAAATACTCTTTCTCTTTTAGTCACTTACACAATCATAGCAATCATAACTCAATGCCTTAGATTAACTAGGTTTATAATATATACATGATATTATATTGATTGCATTTCACTTTTTGGCCTATAACAAAAATATTACATTTGCAGGTTAGCCAAGGATAAAACAAACAATATGAAACATGTAGAGGGAAGGACCCAAAATACTACATGCAACCCTAGGAAGAAGAAAATGTCTTGCAAATTACCACATGCACTTAACCTAGTCCCAAACTATCTTCACACCATTGATCTTCTATAAAACATCATCTGCACACTTTGTAAATACAAGTTACATTGACCATAACCAAAAAACATGTAACATGTAGAATGTCAGCCTTCACAACCATTGGTGGTACACCAAGATGATAAAAAAATATTTGTGGTCCTCCTAGATGAGTCGATGTGACCCATACAACACATTAAATCACTCCTTATCCTTTGCTCAACCTTGAACTTGTGGAACACACCATCAACATACCTTAGTCAGCCTCACCATAAGCCAACAAAATATTCACTCTGGACAATATCTTATACCAGAGAATCTAGAAATCAATTTGTGGAGCATCAACATACATCACATGATGTTCAAGAACATTCTCATACATCCCTTTCACAATGTCATACAACAAGAAGCTGGCACAAGCCAACAAATATTGAAACTAGTCTCCAGAAAACACAGTCTAGTACTCTATCACTTCTAACTTCCTTTATAGATGGATTGATAAAAAAATTTGGACATAACAACTTCACATCTCAATGAACTTAAGTTCTAAACTATACAACCATATCTACAAATGCAGAGACATGTAGAGCTAAGCTTTACACCTCTGAAAACATCCTCATAAATCAATATAGTCTTCAATCTGCCACTCACAAAAATACCTTTTTTGTAACTCAAATGATTTAAAACTTGGATCACACATGGCTTAACAAAAAAAAAAGCTATCCTCCAAAATGTAGGAAAAAACATCATCAATGAAGAAATGTAGAGAATTTCTTAGAGACTCAGGCAACCAAACAACCAGATTGCAACACTCTCCATAGAACTTTTGACATCAATGACAACCAAACTGCAACATATGATT
The DNA here is from genome assembly GCA_007258455.2 of Sequoia sempervirens. Classification (NCBI taxonomy): domain Eukaryota; kingdom Viridiplantae; phylum Streptophyta; class Pinopsida; order Cupressales; family Cupressaceae; genus Sequoia; species Sequoia sempervirens. Next base: position 10,344,679 of record VDFB02000013.1, on the reverse strand, counting down.
CTTGTAGTTGATTATAAGAGGAAGCTATGAGATAAGGAAAGATTGAAGGAGTATAGATAAATGAGTGTACAAATAGACTCAAAGGATTACAGGTAGGTTGATGGAGAAAAAAATTATAGAGGAGTAAAGACATTTGCAAATAAGACTTGTAACTTGCCAATGTATAATGTATTTGTCCTATAGACCGAGGAATAAATAAATTTATAATTAAATTTTGGAGTCAATTAAGCTTGAATATAAATTTAATTGTTTTCAGAAATATTTTTCCAGATTGAGAATAATTTTTGTGAGGTTTTGAATCAAAATTTTATTGACAAATGAAATTGTCAATTTAATTTATGGTTGGGTGCAAATTTAGCCAATTTGATAAGACTCGTGAATTCATTCTGCATTAATGACTCATAGGTTTTCCTTTGATGATTTCAAAATATAGTGATATTTTTAAACACAAATAAATAAGCACTCAAAACACAAATGTGCACTAGGTGGACTCACAACAACTAGTGAAATAATTGAAAAAGTGTGAATTTTAATCTTTAATTTTGAAATTTAAGGTTTAGATTCATGATTGTAGAAGTGATGTGGGTCAAGTCCACACCCCATGAACCTAATCTATGGTGGAAAATGAGGTATCTAAGAGTCATGATCAAATCTATGGGGATGAGTAATTTTGACATCAAGATATGGCGTTTTATTATTTCTTGTACTACCCTCCTTTCCCTATTGAAATTACATAACCCTTTTCCCTTGAGTAAGAATGATGATTAAATCTCTAGTTTTAAAAAGGGTTGAACATAGTTATTTTGCCTCAACCATTACATGCTACTTTTATGGTTTCAACTTGTTGATACAAATAATTCCTGGTAGGGCCTAAATTTGGTGTTCGTCTTGACTATCAAGAAATTTTTTGTCATGGTTATTTTTTCAAGCCATTTTTTAATTATTAAGGTTTATTTTAGTTTTAAAATATATATGTACTATTCTTGGAATAAGTATGGGCTTTACCCTTTGTGACCCAAGGAACTCTTTATGTAAATTTATAACTCTATTGCACTAACAAATCCTTGAAAGAATCAACAATTATGATAAAATATATTTTGTAGCACAATATTCCCCAATATATTTCTATTAGCTATGGAGACATAATGAGTTCTATCCAAGAGGGTTTGATCTAAGGGGGTCTAATCTAACTCTCTTTAATTAAAACCCTTTAGATGGAATCTATCAAGATATAAATTATTAATTTTTCTATAAAAAATGTGATTTTAGACAAAAATCAAGATGTTTTATATGTGGGACACACTATTGTGGCATCACTCTAATATTGTGGCTCACATAAAATTATCCTCACAAGACTCTAACCTAGAATATTTGATTCTCTATATTAAACATAGACTATACATATTAAATTAGTTCAAAAAAACAGTTCTTATATCATCTTGAATACATATATGTATAAAATTACAATTTTAATTTTATCATTTAAGGTGTGCATACTTATGAATCGACATATATTTTCAAATTCAAGCCTCTATCCACTCAAAAACATATTCATGAGTAGAGAAATCTAGTCAAAAGAGTGCAGGGATGAAGAATTAGTAAACTCATATAAATGACTGTAGCAGGGAGTAGTCTTCTTGCACTAAATAGCATGTAGATCAAATACTAAGTTTCTTGAAGAAGTATGATATAACTGTCATCACATCCGCCGACAGGATGTAACTGAAATTAATAATGGCATATGTGTCGTGTCATATTATTTTTCCACATAATATAACAATTTCGCGGGGCGAGGAATATTGAGAGCAAAGCTTGGAAGAAAGTTGAAGCGATGAAATAGGAAAGAATTAATAGACTATAACTGTCACGACGTTGATATAGGAAAGAAAAATTTGTAACGGATGGATACGCTTGTATTTCACCTTCTGGATTGGGAAATATGTAACTGTCACGGTGAGGGGCGGCTGAGTAAGAAATCTGCACAGTAGAAATATTTTTGTAGCATCCACGCATTTTTAAAGAAGGAATGAATATGAGGAGTGAAGTACGTGGTAACGTAAGCGAGGAGAAAGGAAGAATCTACTCGAAGGATATCTCTTTGCAGCATCCACAGTTTTTTGGAGGAAGAATCAGTATGAGGACTGAAGGAATTGGTGGCAAGAACGAGGAGAAAGGAAGAGTCCTTCGAAAGGAAGGTAGGCGAAACTAGTGAATATTGAAATCCCTATTGGTATGTTTTTCCTCCTCAGGGGTGAAAGAATGTTTTTATACAACGTTTGTGTTTTTCATATGTTTACTTCAATCGGTATGTTTGCCAGCCAATTTGAGGGTTTCGTGTTCGAGTCTCGATCCCAATGCCCCCGAGTTCACTCCTGCTGCTTCAATCTTGTATTCGCACCACATATTCAGTCCGCCCGTGAGCTCTCATAGCATCTACCGACACATGGCCGTCATCCACCTCAGCGGCGAAATGCAGCAGCAGCAGCAACAGCAACAGCAAAAGCTATTATGGTATGTTTCTCCTACTCACCAGGGATTTGACAGTGGAGGCGTCCAACATTTGAATTACCATACGGACCTCAGTCCCCGGACTTCTTCCAAAGATTCTGGCGCTTTTTACATCTTTGACGAGAATGCAGCAGAATTATATCAGGGCACCCCTCGCACTACTCTCATGGTCAGAAATATTCCTAACAAGTATAGGTATTCAATAAAATCAGTCCTTTGCATTACCAACTTCCATTCAATTACTACTTGATTGCTTACACTCCATTATTTAACTACTAGAAAGCCAAAATCGGCCTACTTGCTGACTTCATGATCTTTATGCTGCAGCCAGACTGAGCTGATAAAATTGCTGGATGAGCATTGTTTACAGCAAAACAGTCAAAAGTCTGGTTCAAATGAAGTTGATTCCGCCTATGATTTTGTGTACTTGCCTATTGATTTCAAGTGAGTAATAACACTGTTACTTCATGGTGCATTAAACCAGACAAACAAAGCTCACCCTGTATAATCTATGTGAACAACTTGTGTGGTCTGTGAACAGAAACCGGTGCAACTTGGGTTACGGGTTTGTGAATTTCACTAGTGTTGAAGGGGCAGTAAGGTTCTACAAGGCTCGCCATTTAAAAATGTGGGAACGCTTCAATTCAAGCAAGATTTGCGAGATAAGTTATGCTCGCTTGCAGGTACGTTAAGTTGATTGTGATACTTGGTATTTTAGGGTTTCATTTGTGTAGTAAGTGGACTTGAACTTGTATCTCTTTCATTCTTTTCCTTAGGGGAAGGCAGCTTTGGAAGAACATTTCGTAAACTCCACGTTTCCATGCAACACGGAAAAATATTTGCCGGTTAAATTCTCACCACCACGCAATGGAATCCACTGCACACCGCCAACAGTTGCAGCGGGTCACCTGCCAGGGAAGCGTAGTTTTAGATGTAATTCGCTTCCCTCTAATGCCATCATGAATGCTAAGAGGAATTCAAAGAGCTGCGAAAATGGTGCCACTAACGATATTAATAGTAATACTTCTACACTAGACAGTAGTAATGTATCCACTAACTAAAACTCCGAGACTTGTATGATGTAACTGTTATTGCTTTTCTATATATTTAGCTGAAAACCTCTTTGGGGTTGGATGTTTATAAACAATGAATGGCTATTCTAATGAAAGGCCCATGCAATAATGTTAAGTTCTCTTCATGTGAAGTCTTACCATGGTTTTTACATCTTATTCATCAGCTTTGGCCGATATAATTGTTAATTATGTTAATTTATAATGTAAATCTATGTTATTTTTTTTAAATCTCTATATGTACTGATACATGATGATGAGTATCTAAATATTAGAAATACAATCAACAATCAGTCGATAGGGGTCCACCACAGATGGCTATTTAGTGGGAAGGAAGAAGGAAACTTTTTTTTGGAAATCAATGTGAAATATAAACGTGATTGAGTTGAAAGAGGGAAAGCGTGTTAATAAGCCAATATGAAATAAACGTGAGGCTAGGGCTATGGATGTGAGATGAAGAATGATTTGCACAAAAAAAACTATTAGTTGAAAATTGATTATCAAAATCTAAAATTAATTTTAATTTTAAGCACATAATCATCAATTAACTTCTTTTTTATTATTAGTTACAATGTATCTATTAATTTTAATTTTTAGTTTTATATTTATTAGACCTAGATGCACATCTATATTTGATCTTTTTGTCTAGGGTAATCAATCAATTGATTGATTTTTATGTAATTATATTAAGAAAAATATGCATATAAATACATGGAAAAGTTGAAGTTGTGATTAAATAATTGATGCAAGGCAAGGTGATATTGTCATCAACCAATTAGATTTCACCTACTTGCTTGTAGGTCACAAATCACACTTATTCAACTATATCTTCCAAAGAAGGTCGTTTAGGGACTTGTCACAAACATTTTCTTAAACCCTTGCCTTGGGTTATTTTGGAACATCTTGCCAATAGCTACCTTTCAATGCAGCTTCTAGGCCAAATTAGACCTCTTTTCCAAAGGAGGTCCTTGAAATTCTTCACAACAATCTTGAAACACTTCACCACCAACTTCAACCAGTCATAAAACTCATAATTCCATCATTAGAGTCTTCATAACACATCAATTTTATGTTGTCCCAAACCAAAACAAGAAATTTCAAGCCTAGAACTCAAACTTTCTAGACTAGGGAACACCCTACAATCCTAAAAAATATTAAAGCACACATCTAAGAGGCCCATTCCACCAACCTACAAAATTTTCCTATGATGGAATGGCCTAATTTTCCATGATTTTCAACAAAACCCTAGAAACCCTAAGCAACTATGCAACTTTCAGAAAATTTGCTTTATCTCCTACAAAATTGAATGGAAATCACTCCAAATGGATTCAAAAGGAATCTATTTCGATCCCACAACTAATCACACAAATTTTAAAATTTGCTTTATCTCCTACAAAATTGAATGGAAATCACTCCAAATGGATTCAAAAGGAATCTATTTTGATCCCACAACTAATCACACAAATTTTACATTGATATCTGACTGTACGAAGCAACAATGCATTATTTCTTCAAAACTTCAACAAGCCAACCTTCCTCGATGATGTGAGAGGTCTTATATCATGTTTCACAAGAGATACCAATAGTCTTCAACCACCATTTGAAAAGGTGACCGTTCATATTCTAACTAACCAACAAAATGACAAATATGCAAAATGCAACTTTTGCAAAGTTGCTCCATTATTGACAACAATTTGACACAACCCCACTAGGACTCTAAAGGACTTCATTTACATCATAAATTGGTCAAATTGACATTATTACATCATGGAATGAATCAAACCTATCCTAGACTCCAAAATACAAAAACAAGCCAAAATGTGCAAGGGTGTTCCTACACCATTCAACCGGGGAGGAAGAGATTTCATCCTCCTAATGAAATGAGTTCTTAAACAAAGGTACCATACTACTTTATGTTATCTTCAATCATCTATTGAGCATCTTCAATTGGTAGATCTTTCCATTTAACCAAATACTAATTGTATACTTTCTTTCTAGTTCTTTTGACCTCCCTTGTGTCTATGATGCCTTCAAGTTTCATTGGTTGACTAGGAGGTAAATCCTTTACCCATTCATCATCTTTAACATCTACAATACATGCAACATCACCTACATTCACAACACCTTTAAAAGGATACAAATCAGCAACATTGAAAATGAGAGAAATGACAACTCCTGGAGGTAGCTCAATTTCATAGGTATTTTGACCAAACTTGTGCACTATCCTGTAGGGACCTATCTTCTTCATCATCAATTTAGTTTATTTTCCTTTTGGAAGTATTTCTTTCCTGAGGTGTGCAAGTACCAAATCACCAACTTTTTACTGAACACATTTTCTTTTCAAATCTACCTTCACCTTATACTTTTCCTCACTCTTCCTCAAGTTCTCCTTGACCTGATCATGAATGTCTTTCATAGCAATTGCAAAGTCTTCTCCTGTTTCACTTATTTTCTCCATGTCTCTCAGGTCTCTAAGTTCATAAATGCCTCTAGGATTCATCCCATAGACCACTTCAAAAGGACTCTTCCCTATGCTTCTATTAATGGAGTCATTGTATGCATACTCTACCTGAGGAAGTACATTGTCCCATGACTCACCATGCTCCTTAGTTAAACATCTTAACAAGTTGCCAAGAGACCTATTAACAACCTCAATTTGGCCATCTGTTTGTGGATGGTATGCTGAATTGAATTCAAAATTAGTACCCAACTTTTTCCACAAGGTCCTCCAAAAGTGACCTATAAACTTTGATTCTCTATCAGACACAATACTCAAGTGTAGTCCATGTATCCTCACAATTTCCTTGAAAAACAGACTAGCTACATAAGATACACCATTACTACTTCTATATGCAATGAAATGTGCCATTTTACTGAATCTATCCACAAGTACATAAACACTATGATTCCCTCTTTGTGTTTTAGGCAAACCTAAAACAAAGTCCATGCTTATAGACTCTCATGGATGGTTAGGAAGGTAAAGGTTGATACAAACCTGCATTAAAGCTTATCCTTGGGGCTCTTTGACAAATTCCACATCCTTCTACAAACCTTTTAACATCAACATGCATTTTAGGCTAGTAGTAGAACCTCTTGACCTACTCCAAACTTTTGTCAAATCCAAAATTCCCACTCAAGCTTCCACTATTCTTTTCCCTTATCAAATTTCCCCTCATGGAGCACTTAGGAACACACAACTGAGCCCCCTTCAATAACAAACCATTTTGCAAAACAAAATCTGCATACTCACTATGAAAATTATCTTGAAATTGATTGTAAATAGCATATGCAAGCTTCTTTGAAATCATCATCATGCTCATACACACCTTTTAGAGAGTCTAACTTAACACTTTGAAGTTGTACCTATGGCACCATCATAGTTCTTCTACTTAGGGAATCAACAAACTTGTTTGCTTTTCCTTTCTTATGTTTGATTGAAAAGGTATAAGCCTGCAAGTACTCCATCCACTTCATGTGCCTTTGATTCAATTTGTCTTGAGTATTCAAGTAACTTAATGCATGGTTGTCAGTGAACACCATAAATTCCCTTGGCAAGAGATAATGTCTCCATTTCTTGAGAGACTGAACCATAGCATAAAGTTCAAGGTCATATGTGGAGTACCTTCTCTTAGCATTATTTAGTTTTTCACTGAAGAAGGCTACTAGTTTTCCATCTTGGCTCAAAACTGCCCCTATAGCAAACCCACTTGCATCACATTCCACAATGAAAACTTTTTCAAAATCAGGGAGTGTGAAGATCGACATTTGTGCCACTCTTGACTTTAGATATTCAAAGATTTTATCTACATCTATAGTCCAAAAAAACTTGTTCTTCACTGCTTTAATGGTGTCAATCATTGGTGCACATATGTGACTAACTTAGTTCTTGATGAACTTCCTATAGAAGCTGGCTAGTCCATGAAAACTCATAACTTCTCAAACTGAAGTATGTGTTGGGCAACTGAGTATGGATCAACTTTTGTAGGATCCATCCTCAAAGTCCCTTCTGATATCTCAAACCTAAGGTAGACAAGTTTCCTCTTCATAAACTCACACTTTTTGAGGTTGATCATTAACCTTTCCTCATTGAGCTTGTTCAAGACCTTATCAAGGTGATCCAAGTGGTCTTCTTTTGTTTTTCTATACACAAGGATGTCATCTAAGTAAACTACCACAAATCTGTCTATGAAGCTCTTCAACACCTCATTCATTAGTCTCATGAATGTACTAGGATTGTTTGAAAATCCAAATGGCATCACTAGCCATTCATATAAGTCTTCATTGGTCTTAAAGGTAGTCTTTCATTCATCACCTTCCCTTATTTTGATATGATGGTATCCACTTTTTAAATCTATCTTTGAAAAGTACCTAGCACTAGACAAACTATGCATTAAGTCTTCCATCCTAGGTATAGGAAATCATTACCTTATGGTGATCTTATTTATTGCTCGAGAGTCAATGCAAAGTCTCCAATATCCATCCTTCTTAGGGGCCAATAATGATGGTACAACACATGGACTTAAGCTATCCCTTATCTATCATTTATCTAGCAACTCCTAAACTTGTTTCCTAATCTCCTCATTTTGTTTAGGGTCATCTTTATGTTTCCTTGTTTGGTAGACTTGCACCCGGTATCAAGTCAATATGATGACTTACATCCCTAATAGGAGGAAATTCATTGGGAAAATCTCTTGTTCCAATGTTATCATACTTGTCTAATAGAGCCTACACTTCACTAGGAACCTCCATTTGATCTGTTGCAACATTAGAGGTAGGCTTGCCAACAATTGCGAAACCAACTTCTTCCTTCTCTAGGTCTTTCAAGAACACCTTTCTTTGAAAACCATTACACTAGGACCTTCATGAACTGTACTGTCATCTTCTTGCAGAGGTGCCAAGGAGATTGACACACCATCCTTGTCAATCACACACTCATTCCTATAGCCATCATGTTGATCCTTCTGGTCATATTGCCAAGGCCTACCAAGGAGTAGGTGGAACACATCCATGGGCACACTATTATAGAGAATTTTGTCTTTATAAGGTCCTATGGTAAACTCTACCCAAGCCTGCTCGTTCACAAGCATCTGCTACCCCTTATTGAGCCATGGAATCTTATATGGAGTTGGGTGAGGTATTCTTTTCATCTTAAGTTTCTCAACCATTTCTAAAGACTTAATGTTATCTGTTGAACCAAAGTCAATGATGACTTTGCATACCTTTCCTTGGGACTTGCATGTTGTATGAAACAGAGCTTTCGTTTGAGGGGGTTCCTTGGTGGTTGTCACTTTAATTAGTGTTCTCCTAATCATCAAAGCCTCTCCTACTTCTGGTGTAGCATGAAGAGAAGGTGAGTTAACACTTTCTTCATCCTCCTCTTGAACAAGTTTTGTCCTTCTTTCTCCACTGCGAGAACTTGTACCCTATTTGTCTGAGCACTTCCAAGCAGGATGCCCATATTGATTACAATTATAACACCTTCCAAAGAAGGTATTAGACCCCCTTCCTTGTCCATTGAATCTACCCCTACCTCCCAACCTTCTTCCTCTAAAATTTCCTCTTGTTTGAACACCACTAGACTCTTGAATTGTGCTTTGTTCATTTGGCCCTCTTTGTGAGCCTCTTCCACTAGGGTTGCCTCTACCCCTAAAACTCTTTCCTTTGCCCCTTGATTTCTTTTTCTACCTCCTCTTAATCTTCTCTTCAACCTTAATGGCTACTTGAAAACACTCCTCCACGGTCCTAGGAGTTGCAAGGCTGATTTCATCTTGTATTGCATATCTCAAACCATTCAAGTATCTAGCAACTTTCTCCTTTTCATTTTCAACATGGCCTGACCTTATGCTAAGTTTATGAAATTCTTCAGTGTAGGCTGCCACATCCAACTCTTTTTGCTTCAAATTTTGTAGTCTCCTAAACACTTGTATTTCATAATCAGTAGGTAAGAATTGTCTCTTTATCTTTGTGTAAGAGAGGAGGACCACCATGTGCAAGGCCCCAGGTCACGGAGGGCCAAGATGTAGAAGGCTGCCTTAACTTACCTCAGCTTAGCAAGATGTTAGGATATGAGGATGAGAATGATGAGGACTATAGAGTCCTGCAACCACTCTACAATCTCGAGATTTGAAATGGGGCTAGGCGAGCTGGTTTTTGGGCTTAATACTGTATCTCAAATAGCTCTCTTTCTGAGGACAAGAAAGCAATTCTGGGATGATAGCATGGCATGCTGGTGTCTCACAGGTGCTTTGGCATCTGTACGACCAAACGACCGAAAATTCAACGTGAACTATTAGAAAACAAGCTAGAAGCCTAGCTAACAACTTCTAAAAGATCCAAATAACACTATGAAATACGAGAAGTACAAATGAATGTGATAAAGCTGAAACATACATTTTGGGAACCTGAAATGCTTGGCTCTTCCTAGGTTTTTCACCTAGAAAGAGAGAGATTTAGGTCCCAAAATACTAATGTAACATTCAAATTAGGATGTGTGCAATATGTTATGATGTAAATGAACTTAAATAAATGTAATTAATTGATTAGAATGAGATAAAATGAATGCAAATGTGCAATTAAAGTTATGTTTGAAAACACAATGTGATATGCAAACAATGAAGAAATTAAAGAAAATATGCAGAACAAAAGGTACAGGGATGAATCTAAGTGCACATAAATGTAAATTTCTGATTTTGGGATGTCTTGAATGTTAAATGAATTTACTGAAATTTCACAGTGGGACTCATTCACCAAGGGTGGAGAATCAGTCCTCTAACTGGTGAAAAAGTGTTGGGAACCGATTTCTGATAGTTGGGATCCAGAATCTAAAAAAATAAAGATTTTTAGATTTCAAGTGGGACCCATTCACCAAGGGTGGTGAATCAGTCCTACCCAAGATTTCTAGAAATTCAGAAGACAACTCTGCAACACCAGATTTGGAGATGTCTGAATGTCAGGTTGCTGAAGTCAGTTATGCAGGAAACAGATAGAAAATACTCAAAATTCTTGAAAGAATGATAAGTTGAATTGAAGATCCTAGTTGACTTGATTTCCACTTTTCAACACCTTTAAACCTATTAAATCTACAAAACAAAGGTTGCTAATACACATGCAAAAGGGGAAAAATGTTGGAGAGTTAGTAAATAGGGGTTTGCCTTGGTCAAACCCTAATTTGGTAATCAAACCCAATAGAAATGAATGAAATGCAAAGGAAATGATAAATGAACATGAAAGTGTTACCAACTTACTAAGATCCTTGAATATGCAAGTCTGAAGTAATGTCAATGGCTACTTCAAAGTGCTTGAAAAGTACTTCAATTAATGGTGTAGAATGCTTGATTGCTTGAATGTATTAGGAAATTGAATGCTTGAATGAGGAGATATTGTTGGAGATGTAAAATGAGATGAAAATAACTTATTTATACAATTCTTGTGCCTTACTATCCATTCATACCTCATCACAGGCTGACATGAAGTGAATTTGAATAAAATTCTGAAAGGAAATTTGAAATATTTTGAATTTAGGGCCAAAGGGGACTTATTTGCCACTCATGGTGAATAGGTCCCACCTAGGACCTAAAACCATGTGTTAGGAAAAATGTTATGTTTAATGTTGTTTGTCAGGATAAGATCCAAAAATACACTCAATATAAGCATATGAGGGTATAAAGGAACAAAATAAATCATAAGAAAGGGATAAATAGTTAAGCTATGCCTAGAAAAGTGTGAAATCTTGTTAAAAGAATTTAAAACACTTTAAAATAGGACTTGTTGATGAGTGAAAAGGTGGTTTTTAGGTGAATTACATTAAATAGAGTCTAGAAGAATGTAGAAATGTCTTACAACACTTCACAACAATTTCACAAGACATCGTTCTTTGAGTTTTAGTACCTAAATAAGCATGTTTAAGCCATGATACATCATAAAATTAAAGCAACATAGTTCCAACACCATGAAACAAGACCTAAAAGGAAATGAAAATGACAAGGGGCCATTTTTTTGCGGCACAAAAGAAAATATACCAAAGCTAGGTGATGAAGATGATCTCGTAGAAGAGCCTATTCGCCAGCTAGCTCCTCGAAAGCGCATCCACCTACACGAGAGAGAGAGAGAGAGAGAGAGAGAGAGAGAGAGAGAGAGAGAGAGAGAGAGAATGTTGGGTGGCTATATAGGGGCTTACCTCAATCAAACCCTGTTTAGGTGTTTCCACCTCCATGGACAACCAAAAAAGCGAGATAAAGAAAAAAATGTAGTAAAGAGAACTAAGCACTACAAAATAGTAATTGTGCTAACTCAACCAAGTGATAGAGAGGAGAAAATGGAAGCTTTCTACCTCCACCTAGAGCACTCAAGGCTACTTGGGGGAGAAAATGAGAGTACTCAAGCCTCTGCTGCAATGTTGTTTGTCCCCAACTTGCTCTATCGAAGTGATGGAGTGTTGTATTTGCTATAATGGAGAGCTTGTATGCTTGGAGTGAGTGAAAGTGAGCTTGTGAAGTGATAGAATGAACACTTGAAGTTGTGAAGAAGCTTTGAAGAAGTTGAAATGCTTGTTCAAGGAATGAATTTGAAGAAGGGAGTGAAAGAAATAGCCATGTTCGGGTCAATCAATCAAAGAGGGCATTACAACTTGACTCCCAACGAGAAGTGTAACACCTTTGCAGGTTTAGCCGCAGGAATCTCCAAGGACATAAGTGTGCCACACAAACATTTTCACACTGCATGAGCATCCCCAACAGAAACATCTCCATCGATGCTCAAAATAGGCGCCAAATGTGACAAAAGCAACATGCTTACATGGAATTAAGCCTCTGAACTTGGTTTTCTAAAGTGGAAGAGGGAAAAAGGGGAATTTGCATAAGGGGTGCAAATTCACACCTATACTTTTTTCCCCTACTTTAGCGAGCACACATATTGATGAATGCTCAGTAAAGTAGATCAAGGAAGGAGTAAGGTTAGAAATGTATACCTAAACCATCAAGGAAGAAGATCACTATCTGGCATACCTGAAGGTGCAGAGAAAGCAAAGGTCTCCATAGTTTCTTAGAACTATGAATTTGAAAAAAGAAAATGTCTTACAGGCCCATGGAACTATAAGGGGGCAACCCCCAAGATGTATCGCATGAAGGAAACCCCATGAAGCAAGTACCTTACAAGCTCTCAGTCCTGCAAGGAAGGTGTCCCCCAAGAACCCTCACACAAAGGATATAGAGAAGTGTCCCCCAAGATCTCTCATATGGAGGAAGCAAAGAAAGCGCGCTATAGGCTCTCAGTCCTGTAGGGGAGGTATGCATGAAGAACACCCAAGGAAGCACCCTATAGTTCTGCAACCTTGTAGGGAAGGTAACCCCAATCTCTCAGATGGAGGATACCCGAGAAAGTGCCCTATAGGATCTCAAACTTGCAAGGGAGCCACCCCCAAGATCTCTCGCATGGAGGAAGCTCAAAGGAAGCACCCTATAGGCTCTCAATCCTGTAGGGAGGTATCCCCCAAGATCTCTCGCATGAAGGAAACCTAGGAAATCGGACTTCGTAGATTCAAGAAGCTGCCATATAGGCAAGGAAGTGGATAGCCGAGTAGACTGACGACAATTCAAAAGGCTTTCAAACGGGTCCTTCGGGAACCTGACGTGAAGAAGGGGTCCACTCATGGGACGCATAGTTCGAAAGTAGATGTTCTCTTTCTGAAATCAATCCATCATCAAGGGATCACCTCATAAAGAGGAGAATGCCCTTATGCAAGGGGAAGGTTATAGACTTTGTTCCACCTTGGAGGAAGAATTCTCAAGTTTTTTCAAAAGGATCCCTAATTCTGAATGCTATTTTTGAAAAGGAATGTTTGTAAGAATTTTCAAGAAAATATTCATTAGCAACGAATGCATTTTATGAAAATCAAAATGCTGAAGAAAAAATGTTGTCACATATAGGAGGGACAACTCAAGAAAAGAAGAGAGAAAGATAAAGAGAAAGCAAAAGAGAAAAATGCAAACAAAGGGCACAAGGGTAGTATGATATTTCAAAGTTAGAACTGCTCATAGATATGTATAGTAATATTATATAAATGAACTGTCATCAACCCCCTATTATATCAAACCATGTGAGGAATGCACGAGAAGACAAAGTAAAAATAAAAAATTAGGTCAACATGGAAGGGAAGGCTAAATGCCCCCAATGCTTTGCATAATCCCTAATTTATCAAAAATCAAGCACAAACATAGAAGAATGATGATACAAATAGAAGAAGGTTTACGACACAAAAAACACACCCATATCCAAGCACCAACAAGGGTGACTAGGGTCATCCAAGGACACATAGTACAATCATAGGGGAACACATCACAAAACACACACACAAAATCAAGAAGAGGCCTCCTGCTAACATTCATCAACCAAGAGGTCATCCGCTTCCCACTCTAGATCATCGTAAGGGGAAGGAGGATGAGCCTACAAGGGTGAGATGTTAAGAGGAGGAGCATCTGACTCTCCTACAACAAGGGCCAAGGAAGAAGGACCTGCAAGGTCTTCTTCACCAAGCTCTTGTGAAGCTAAGGTCAACGACTTTGCGAAGATCACTTACAAGGATAAAACTTCATCCATAGAATTAAACATGCACCCCATAGGAACATTGTGTTTAACTTTAGTGAAAAATTAAGGCTGTGCCTAAGATTCACCATCTGGCTCGCCAAATGACTTGGGAGTGGTGACAAACTTAGTAGAAGTTGGGACTGGTTCCGTCACTAGGATAGAAAAAGTCAATGTGGGACCACCTTGAGTAGAAGGTGGGATCCTCTTAAGTCCTTCACTGCTAGAAGGACCACACTCCACCTTTATCTTTGTTGGAGGAGATGAAATCCCCACATCTGAGGCTAGAGGTGTGGAGGAAGAGGAGGAAAGAACCACATCAGATACAATCGAATTATTAACCATATCCACGGGTTTCAGGAAGGGCTGGATATTCGGAATGGACACCAGCAAAGGCGGCTCCACTGAAGGAGCGATGAAAACCTATACCCCCTTGGGGTTAGGTGCATTTGCACTCGTAGCAGAAGCTGGAAGCGACACAAATCCAAATTGAAGAGGAGCAGAAGGAAGGGAAGAGGATGACACTACAAGAGACCCTAAAGTAGGGGCAGTCATTTCTTTCTCCTTCCTTTGTGAGGCAGCCTTCTCAACTAAGAGAGCCTTTTTCCAATGCTTACTCTCGTGCTCAAGGAAGTTTCTTTGACTCTTTGAGCTGGAAGTTGGAGGCTACAAAGGAGTGGAAGGCTCTTTCTCAACCATGGAATGTCCACTATGGCCATCTCTGGTGAAGGAACGAAGTCCTAAATGGGAGCAGGAGGAATAGGTTGAGGAGTAGCAGTAGGATTCAACTCAAGAGCCTTGGCAACAGGCTTCTTCCCATTCACTTCTTTGGGAGAAAGAGCATTAGGAGGCTGCGAAGGTCGAGACAAAGAGGACTCTCCATGGGAGATTTTCTTCCCGTTATACCAAATAAATCTAGGCTCCAATGATAGAACATGAAGTTCAAGCACAGGATGCTTAGGCTCTCACCAAGCGAGCACCATAGGGTTCTCCCGCAAGTGCAGAACAAAATTCAATGGTAGTGCAGTAGAGTGAGAGGAAGCGTCAAACTGACGAGTGGAAGAGGAAGAAGGAGGATCACAGGACCATTTCTCTTCTTCCTTCCTTCATGCCTTAGCTGCATCACTGTCAGCCTTTAAACAAGCCCTATGTGAAACATCATAAGGTGACGAAGGGTATCTCGCTTTCAGTCTTAGGTGCCCTTTCTTATAATTTTCATATGTTCAGTTTAGAAGGTTCATCCTAGGCGAGAGAGGACCAATGGGCATAGGCCAAGAGTAGTCCAAGGAGTAGCTACCATGAGCAACTGGTGGTTTATAACCCCTGTCATGGATTACGTGTACAAAACCCCCATGGATAAATTTTAAACATTTATGCATGACCAAGAGTATAACATTCATCACCACCAACCAAGGGATACCCAATTTCACCCTAAAGAGCTCAAACTCAAGGATGATGTCAAATAGGAGTTTCACAGACTTAGGTCCCACTAGGACCGACAGGACAATACTACCTAAAGGGAGCATGGAAAGCTCATCATGCATGTGGATGGTACTCACAGGTGCATCATACCCATCTTTATGTAAGAATTTGATCAACATAATCTCCTCAGTTATTACATTTACTTGTGACGTTGGATCAACAAGAACACTTGCTACGATGTTCCCATTGATCTGTGCAGGAATACAGAAGGGAGATGGTTCCTTGTTAAAACCCATCGATGGGTCCTGTGAAGTGAAAGTTATACTAGTACCACTGTCCACAGGGTGCGTAGAGGGGATTGGTTGATGCAGGAAGAAGGCCATTATGCACACTAGACAATACTTTCACAGATTCCCTAAAGGTAAGAGGATAAGACAGTGACCTAGTTAAGGTTTCATCATGTAATACCTTTGGAACCTTCCAACTACACCAACTAGGGGTCGCAGGTTGGGTTGCAAAGAAACAACCTCGCAACACTCACACCTACAACACTCCTAGAGTACGAGGAAAGGAATTGTTAGTATCACAAAATGGAACCAAAATTTGTTCACGTCAAGTTCACCAAAAATGCAAGAGAGGGAGACCACCATGTGCAAGGCCCCAGGTCACGAAGGGCCAAGATGTGGAAGGCTACCCTAACTTACCTTAGCTTAGCAGGATGTTAGCTAGATATGAGGATGAGAATGATGAGGACTATAGAGTCCTACAACCACTCTACAATCCCAAGATTCGAAATGGGGCTAAGCGAGCTGGTTTTTGAGCTCAACACTGTATCTTGGATAGTTCTCTGTCCAAGGACGATAGCACAGTTCTGAGACAACAGTGTGGCACACTGGCATCTCTAAGGTGTGCTAGCGTCTGTACGACTAGAGGACTGAAAGTACAACATGAACTATTAGAAAACAAGCTAGCAACCCAGCTAACAACTTCTAAAAGAGAAAAAAAAGACTATGAAATATGAGAAGTACAAACAAATGTTATAAAGAAAATATACCAAAGCTAGGGTGACGAAGATGATCTCATAGAAGAGCCTATTCGCCAGCTAGCTCCTTGAAAGTGCGTCTACCTACACACAAGAGAGAGAGAGAGAGAGAGAGAAAATGTTGGGTGGCTGTATAGGGACCTACCTCAATTAGACCCCCGTTTAGGTGTTTACACCTCCATGGACAGTCAAGAAAGTGAGAAAGAAAATAATGTATCAAAGAGAACTAAGCACTACAAAACACTAAATGTGCTAACTCAACCAAGTGATAGAGAGGAGAAAAGGGAAGCTTACCACCTCCACCAAGAGCACTCAAGGTTGTTTGGAGGAGAAAATGAGAGTACTCAAGCCTCTGCTATAATGGTGTTTGTCCCCAACTTTCTCTATCAAAGTGATGGAGTGTTGTATTTGCTATTATGGAGAGCTTGTATACTTGGAGTGAGTGAAAGTGAGCTTGTGAAGTGATAGAATGAATGCTTGAAGCTGTGAAGAAGCTCTGAAGAAGTTGAAATTCTTGTTCAAGGAATGAATTTGAAGATGGGAGTGAAAGAAATGGCCATATTCGAGTCGGTCGGCTGAAGAGGGCATTACAACTTGACTCCCAATGAGAAGTGTGTTGTGCAATTTTCCCACACATGCCTCATCGGAGGTGGGGACCCTCTTTTTTCTTTTGCATCTTTGCCTCTTGGCTTGGTCAAATTTTGGTTTTTCTCTTCTTGGGAGGTTATTTTGGGATTAAGTCTAGACTGGGTTTGATGGAAGCAATATTTTGAGGCTCTAAGGGAAATTCGTCTGTCTTGGAATTTAAAAATGGGGATTTTGGAGTGAATTTTCAATGTTATATGTAAATTTTTTTGCACCCGTGGATAGAGGACGAAAAATTAGGCTAAGTTGCTTTTTGAACTTTTTGAAAATTCCTTCTCGAAAAAAAGTTGTGAAGTTTAGGGGATTTTGACCTTGCTTGGAATTCAGGTATTTCCGTCCCTGATGGAAATCCCTGAATTTCCTCCATGGCCTGATTTCCGCGAAGGGCTCAAAATCCCAAAATCTCCATTTTCGAAAAATTCCAAACCCCCCTTAAAATCCCGAAATTTTCCAAAAATGGAAATTTTCCAAATTTCCATTTTCAAAAATTCCAAACCCCCTCAAAACCCAAAATTTTCTAAAATGGATTTTTTTTCCTAAATGGAAAATTTCCAAAAATGATTTTTTTCTTGAAATTTTAAATCTTCCTAAAATGAAATTCTTGAGATGAAAATATTTTGAAAATAAAAAAATTCCAAAAATGGAAAGTTTCCATATAAAATATAAGTTTTTTTCAAAAGGCCAAAATTTTAAGTTTAATTTGGATTGGATTTTTAACATGTGAGCTACTAATGATGATATATGTTTTTTAGGATTAAATAAATGAAAAGGGGAACTTGCATATGGATTCATGCCAAAAGGGAAATCTGGAAGAGTTCAATTCAAATATTAAAAGTGGGGCCTGCATAAGAATCTGTACCCAAACTGTCTACAACTGGAAGGAATTTTTGGAAGACATGTGAAACTGATTTCATCATCCAATCTGAAATTTCATTAATGACAAACTAGAATAATATTGTTCTCTCATTGTTCCATGATGTAACTACTTTTATGCAATTGGATGATGATGTACCATGAGCTCCCAAATTAAATGTAACAGCTTGATGCTTCTAGCAGTGCAATTGCATCCATTAGATAAATTAAATCCTGACCATCAATTCAAAATGTAATTTTCTATAAAAGGCCAGTGCCTTCTCATTTGTAAAGGTGAGACTAGGTTAGAAGAGCTAATTAGAAGCTGTAGAAAGCCAGAATTGGCCAAGTTAGGAGAAGTCAGTAGCTATAGGAGAGGAGAGAGACTGGAAATTGTTATGTAATGCTGAAGAAGTTAATGCAATGGGATTGTTGATTTGGAAAGCTTTGTGTTACACTTTGATAGTTTATGGTTTCTTGTTCTTGATTCTCAAATGTTAGATGTTAGATTTCAGTTCTTTTGCAATAATGGTAAAATGTTAATGATGTTGATTGATCTTTGGTCCATACTTTTAGCGATTTGTTGATTGTAAGTTGTTGTGTAAAGTTAGTCTGGGCCTTATTTTGTGCTAAGTTCAACTATGGATGCTTGTTTACATTGTGTCAATTATTGGGTATGTGAATGAATGTTCAAAGTTTGAAAATCTTCAGTTTCCTTAGAAGATTACACCATTTCTATGGAGTTGTAGGCTTGTCCTTGATCAAACAAAGATTGTTTTCATTGGGGATTTGCCCGTCTACAACATTCATCATTGTTGTGATTGATCTTAGGTTTTAGTCTTAGAAATCTCTCTCTCAACCCTTTCTCTTTTGTTATTTCTTTGAAATCTGGGTTAGTTTTAGGATTGAAGGCATCACCATATTGTTACATCTGATGAAAGTACACTTCCAACATTTTTCATTTGTAAGGCCCCTTGTGATTACCAGCATTTTCAAATTTATCACTGAGTTGTTTTTGCATTGTCAAGACCAGACATTAGAGACCTTGGGGTTATCTCTTGAGGCTTGCTGATAGAGATTTACCTTTCAAGAGAGATAGGATTTCCATATTTCATCTGAGTTGTTGCTGTGTAGAAAACACCATCAACAAAATGTAATTCCTTTGTAGGTTCAACCACATGAATCTACCAGGGATGTAAGCACGCCACACGGACGTTTGCATGCCACACGGGCATCCCTGATAGAAACATCTCCATCGACACTCATAATAGGTGCCAAGTGTGATAAAAGCAGCGGGATTAGGTGGAATTAAGCCTTAGAACTTGGTTTTGTAAAGTGGAAGAGGGAAAAAGGGGAATTTACATAAGGGATGCAAATTCACTCCTATACACTTTGCCACCATCTTGTCCCAATAATTGGTCTTGGACTTGCCCATCTTTACCCTCTCTTCTTGGGTGTAATTCCACCATGTGAGTGCTAGTCCCTTCAACTTGGTTTTGGAAAACTTGACCTTCTTATCTTCAACTATCTCTTTGAACTCAAAATAATTATCTAAGGCATCTATCCATTCAATTACTTCCTCAACATATATTTTTCCACCATACATAGGTAGCTTCATCTTCACATCTTGTGTCTCTCCCTTCACAGCCTTGAGCACTTGAAGAAATTTCCTCTCTTTTGGATCCATATGTCCATGGGATCCTCCTGGGTTGTTCTCCTCTTCACCCTCTTCCTCATCTTCAGAGTCACTCTCCTTTGCAAGACCTTTGTCTATCCTATCTCTCTTCTCCGGTGCTTCCATCCTAGCTGCCATGGCTTCTTGAGTCTCTCTTAGGGATCTCAATTCCCTAGCAACAACAACTACATTTCCTTTTGGAGGCATCTCCAATACTTTGCCTTAGAACTTTTCAACTTTCCTTCTTCCAAATCCCAAACTTCTTACAAATGATCTCAACCTAAGCTTTGATACCACCTGATGCAAGGAAAGGTGATATTGTCATCAACCAATCAGATTCCAACTTTTCTTCAAAGTCTCAAACCCAATCTAGGGTATCTTCCTTCAAGAACTCACCTACTTGCTTGTAGGTCACCAAACACACTTATTCAACTATATCTTCCAAAGAAGGTCACTTATGCACTTTTCACATACATTTTCAAAAACCCATTCTTCTTTCTTTCAACATATCAAACCCTTACCTTGGTTATTTTGGAACATCTTGCCAATATCTACCCTTCAACACAACTTCTAGGCCAAATTAGGCCTCTTTTCCAAAGGAGGTCCTTGAAATTATTCACAACAATCTTGAAAAACTTCACCACCAACTTCAACCAAACACAAAACTCTCAATTCCATCATTAGATTCTTTAGAACACATCAATTTTCTATTGTCCCAAACCAAAACTAGAAATTTCAAGCCTAGAACTCAAACTTTCTAGATTAGGGCTCGTACTAGCTAATAAACTCCAACCACTATCACCCTGCCCTACAATCCTAAAAATATTAAAGCACACATCTAAGAGGCCCATTCCACCAACCTATAGAATTTTCCTACGATGGAATGGCCTAATTTTCCATGATTTTCAACACATCCCTAGAAACCCTAAGCAACTATGCAACTTTCAGGAAAATTGCTTTATCTCCTACAAAACTGAATGGAAATCACTCCAAAGGGATTCAAAAGGAATCCATTTCAATCCAACAACTGATCACACAAAATTTACATTGATATTTGACTATATAGAGCCTTATAGGTTTTGAAATTGCAAGAATATATATAAATTCACCCAAAAATAGAGCAACATTGTATTATTTCTTCAAAACTTCAACAAGCCAACCTTCCTCAATGATGTGAGAGGTCTTATATCATGTTTTACAAGAGATACCAATGGTTGCCAACCACCATTTGAAAAGGTGACCATTCATACTATAACTAACCAACAAAATGACAAATATGCAAAATGCAACTTTTGCAAAGTTGCTCCATTATTGACAAAAATTTAACACAACCCCACTATGACTCTAAAGGATTTCATTTACATTGAAAATTGGCCAAATTGACCTTATTATATCATGGAATGACTCAAACCTATCCTAGAATCCAAAATGAAAAAACAAGCCAAAATGTGCAAGGGTGCTCATGCACCAATAATATTTATGAAAAGTATGGAACATTAAATGATTCTCCTTTTTTAAATCTCCTTTTTAAATAGTTATTACTGATGCATTTATATGTAATAACAAGGTATTATTTAAAAAAGTTAGTCAATAACTTTGGGTATGACATATTTTTGAAGAAAGAAAGGTGTTTAATATTCAATACTTTTTATAATTAGTATTTAGTCCATATATAATTTTGGAAATAAAAGAATTAGTATGCATGTGATTTATGGGTTACTAGTAGTAAAATAAAATGGAGACAAGTACAAAGAATTCAAAAGTAGTCAATTACAAGGTTATTGAAAATAAAAATATCATTTTTTTATGAATTGCTTCATAGTGCTATTGAAGACTAAGTCACACCATATTTGATGCAAAACAAATAAACAAACCTCATGAAAAGAAGAATGTGATGACATAATACACATATTTTTTATTGTTAGAATAAATGAATAAAAGATATGGCTTGTTTTGAGGTGACATGACCAAAGTCTAAAGTGCTTCCCCAACACTTGCTATGACATGAGAAACATGTTATTATAGACTATGTTTGTGGAAGCCGAGTGTATATAAGGATTAGTGTACACATGTATCTATGTAACAAGAAATATATGGCATTATAAGGGTATGTGCAAGATCATCATGGAAAAAATAGGCCTTTAAGTGGGAAAAAATTTAGAAAAATTAGAGTTAGGCAACTTGACATAAAAATTTGAATAAGTTACCTATATTATTTCAAAAACACGTAAGAATAGAATCTGTAGAAAATTGAATGTAGTTTCTAAACTACTAGGTTTTTTTTTTAAATCTATTTAGTAAAAAATTGAAATTTCGCAGTAGTACTTAAATTTCAGGGAAAAAATAAGTAGGTGTATGTCTAACCACCCTAACCACAATAAAATGATAATATTTTTTAATAAGATTTTAGATATAAGTAGAGGAATCATGTCCGAATGTGATGCATATTTTTTTGTAATTTTTTTCCAAGTAAATAATTAATTATGAATTTTTTATTACAACTTTTTAAAAATATTAAAATTGTGTCTAACCACCTTAACTTGTCAAAAATCATGAAATTCAATTTTTTTTTAATCCTATAGTATGTGAAGCATAGAACGTGACGCATGTTTTGGATTCAAAAAATGTTATACCGTTTGAAAGCTATAGATGTTTTTCAATCAACCTATCAATCAGGACTTTAGTCAATTCAAATAGAAAATGAATAATAATCATTTATTAAATTCAAAGTAAAGCATAATTTATATTGGTGGAAAGATGTGAATCTCCTTTAAAAACCCTTTTTGCTTTATCAATTTTGGGTAAAAAAAAGTCGTCAGCCACATACCCTACACATACCCATCATATCACCACCTTTTGGCCCATCATGATCCTACACATACCCTAAAAGAAAAACCACAAAACCCCACACTCGTTATCCTCCCTACCATTTTGGCATCATGGAGCCTCGTGGACTCTAGCCAAACCCTTGAGCAAGAAAAGTATGAAACATCCATAGGAAATTTCATGTAGTTCCATCATACATCACACAATAACAAAGTTGGGGAAAATATGGTGTTTTCATATTTGATATGTCATATTGTAGTGTTTTCTCTATTGTCGTAACTTTGTAAAAAATAGGTATCATTATTTTTGAATGCTTTTGCATGGTTTAGCCTAGTTCCTACAAATATAAGATAGGGGTATGTTAGTGGACGAGCAAGCAAAATAAAAAAGGAAGCATAAAAAGTGAGTAAGTATATGGGTAAAATCAATATGGAGAATCTAAAACTGAAAATAATCAGTAATATTTACAATTGCTCCATATAATCTGTATATTGATAATGGAAATTTTTGTAATTACATTGATGGTGTTTAAAAAGCGTGAGCAACATTGGATCGAGTAGTTGGAGCATTAAAGAATTTGAAATAGAGAATTTACAATACACTATTTTTTTTGGATGTCTATTGTATCTATGCAGCATTACAAAGGAAATAATATAGATCTACAATAGAAGAGGTTAGCATTATTTGTTGTAAATAGAAAGAGATAAAATTGAACATTGCATTGCATGGATAAGATGTATATGCAGAAATGTGTTTATGAAGCATGGCGACATTTAAGAACCAATAACCAGAAATGAAAAAAATGTAGCCATGCATGAAATGAATACCAAGCCAACCATGACATTGCAAATGGTTTAATTGAATGGAGCAACATACTCCATTCTCATGTGCTTATTGGGATAAATAATGTGATGCAAACAAGAAATTATTTGTCCTCTCACAAGCACATGGAAAAGGTGTGTGGTTGTCCTCTAGAATCAAATAAACCACAATCTACAATGGTTGTGAAAGGGGGAATCTTAAATGGCAATTTTTTTGTGGGAAGACAATCATGCATTTGGGTTCAAAAAAGATAGTCTAATCTACCCATGTAAAGGCTCGGAAATCTCATTTACCAAATTTTATCCCTTAGTTTCAAAAATAATTTAATAATCATAAAAAGGTGCAGAATAAGAAGAATAATTTAAATACTTTCATCATTTAAATTCAAATAGAATATCATACATCAATGAATCAAGTATATCAAAACAAGGTCAAGCCTTCACTAGATTTAGCCATGTAGGATTACACAAGAATCATCATCTCAGTAATACATGTAAATTCAAATACTGCAATGCAAATTAAAGAAATAGCAAGATCATGAATGCAACCACAAAGAACCATAACACAAATTTTTCATGAGTGGAAAACGTCCTCGTAGGGATGAAAAACCACTTGTAAAAGTGCCTCATTGGCTTAATGAAATGCCTCAGTGGCGAAGCCTTATTGGCTACATAAACTTACTTGTTACAGGTGCCTTACTATCAATGATACAAGATGTCTTTCTAGCAATGATCATACTATCCCCCGGACATGACCATTTACATCTTCAATACACATTTCTAAATAATAAAGCAACAATTATAGAGGCACACACACTACTTCTACATATTAGTTGTATTCTTAACATGTCCACATTTCATATCCTATTATTTATAGAACTTGAATCTTAACATATAAGTAGCCCAATTTTTTGGCATGAGGTTACAAGATACATTTTCTAGTTTTAGCAAGGCATCATCTTTGCATATAAAGTTATGATAATGTCAACACTATCATGAATCATTCTCAAGTATTTACAATTGGGACAATTTTACCTCCAACAACCTCTCAAGTATCACACAAGTACACTAAGAATCATAAGCAGACCAATCACATGAAGCTTTATGAAAGTAATTCTAACACTGCTAAAATACACACATGCCTAAGCATAGATAACAAGAATGTTTACTTCATTGATTCAAAGAGGTTTCAACGATAAGAAAATAATCATGTAAAAGAGTTAAGAAGGTATAGCTCATGTATGTATAAGAATACATATATAAGCTAGAGAATATATATGAGTATACATTCTTATACAATAAATTTCAAGATCAACTAAGTGAGATAACCATAATGCATGAGAAGAGTGTCATCAGTGAACCTAAACTTTAATAAAGTAAGGTATGATTCAACATTTATTTATCTTTTTACAAAATCCTCAATTTGATTCACAATACATAATATGCATAGGTGGATTGCAATCTACATCTATATATATAGGTCGAATGTAATAAAATGTCTCAAATTCCATATTCATAAGAGAAAAGCTCACAAGAAATAAATTCTACTACTAGTTTCTATATTTCACTTTTGACTCGGTTTAATCATTCCTCTAACATTACAATGGATAATTAAATGCAAATGTGTATCTTCATATTTAGTTTCTTTTTTTAAAGTATCCAATAAGCCATTTCCAAATTAAATGGTTTAATCTAAAAATATATATTAGATTTGCATGACATTTGTAAGAAATTCTTCCAAGCATAAATGTATACATTTTTAATGAATAAAACTTACCCAATTCACAAATGCACAAAAAAAAAAAACTATAAGCAAGTGTGTTCTTGCATTCAAGGTAGTCAAAATTCTGTTTCTAATTAAATGATTTATTCTAAAATAATGAAGTTATATAATTTTAAAAGAAACATTCAACAACTAGAATTATATATATACTAGGAAATAAAGTTTACCCATATTCATATTTACATACAATATATATTTATATATTTGAATAGATACTCATAAGTGAAACAATCCAATACAAAAATATATCCCATTTAAGCGGAAATATGTTGTTGAGTTTTAAATCTTTCTCTCATACTTATTGTATTTACATCTAAAGTAACTTACAATCTATCATTTTTAAATGGAAAGATATATATAATTAATTAAATATATATACAGACACTTTCAAGAAATCACACTTACAATGTAATATAATAAACAAAGCTACAACCATGTAAATATTTACTTTAAAATACTACAATCATCTAATTCTCAGCATGATCCTTATAAATATATACACAAATACACACACATATATATATAAGTATATATATGCAAGATATCATTAAATTTTCTATCACCAAGATGATTAGTAAACAACAATATAAACTTACATAACTTAAATTTCTCATTCAAGACTGTGATTTAAATATATTTCTCTTTCAATTAAAATAAGTATTGTATGTTTAAATAAATAAATATATATAAATACAGTATGGTATATATATATATATATATATATATATATATATATATATATATATATATATATATATATATATATATGTTATTTCCAAAAACTAAGTTAATATTTTAATACAAATGACAAATGGAAATCACCATTATGTGTATAAAATGTAAAACACAAGGGGGTTTGCAAAATTGTATATATATATATATATAATAAGAAAGAATGTACCAGTGGGTAAAACATTCAACAAATATTTTCACAAAAGAAGTAAATCTCTTCACATACATTATTGATTTCTACATTTAAAAATTAAGATACTTTGGAAGAGAACTTGAAACTTGGAAAAATTGCTTTCTTGTTGAATTACTTCCTCTTGTTTCCTCTCCTTCCCATTCTTGACTTGATGGAAATCTCTTCTTGTAGATTTTTTCCTCTCCTTTGTGTCCTTGAATTTTTTAACTCCCATTTTAATGTACTATATTTTAGAAACCCTCTACCCCATAGCCATGTTCAATTATTCCCTTTTTTCTTGGGGAACAAAACATTCAAGAAAATTTTATGAAAACTATTGTGTGTTAGTTATTTTTTTCTTCTCTTTTTAAAGATTTTCTTCAGCAATTTTCCAAATACCTAATTCTTGAAAACAAAATAACATTCAAGAAAATTTTATGAAAAATATTGTGTGTTCATTATTTTTTTCTTCTCTTTTTAAAGATTTTCTCCAGCAATTTTCCAAATACCTAATTATTGAAAACAAAATAATATATTTTCTTGCATAATATTTATCTTGGTAAATAATGAAGAATGCCATTTTAATTTGTAAATTAAATGACCATTCCAAATAAATAATAAAGAAATGTCATTCTATTATAAATAAAATAATTATTCTAAACTACAAATATTATCATTAAATTATAATTAATTCTTTTTTGTTTTCAATGTACTCGTATTTCCCTACTAATTAAATTAATTTGTATTTCCCAATAACCAATTCTTGAAAGTAAAAATAATATTTCTTTTTATGTATAAAATTTTATTGTTGGTAACTAATAATAAACAAAGTAAGTAAATATTTTGAAAATACCCAATAACCAATTCTTGAAAGTAAAAAATAATATTTCTTTTTATGTATTAAATTTTATCCTCCATAACTAATAATAAGTATTTTTAAAATACCATTTTAATTGCAAAAGAAATATTTATCCTAAATAAATAATAAAGAAATATAATTTAATTGTAATTTAAATATTTATTCCAAATAAATAATAAAGAAATACCATTCCATTGTAATTAAAATAGTTATTCACAATAACCAAACATTTTCCTTTATTTGCAAAAATAAAATTTATAATTAAATTATAATAAATTCCCCTTTTTTTTATTTGCACGTTTATTTCACTACTAATTCATTTAATTAAACTTTGAGAAGTACGATTAATATAATCATTCAACCAAATTAAATGCATCAAAATAGTATTTTTGAATTATAAATTACTTATTGAAAATAGGGGTCGTGACAACCCATTGCATTTCTGCATGTGTGTACAATTATCTTTTTAACTTATTTAAATGACTATTTACATACAATTGTTTATGAAGATGAATTTTCCCTAAAGTTATAAGAACATTTATATTATGCAATTCTAAATTCATTTATATGAAAAATAAAATTGCAATCCAAGGTAGCATATAGTAGAAATGGTCATCGAATTAACAAGACAACTATTAAATAGTCTGGCAACTGTTACATAATGAACAGTTTGCTTTGCGGAACTGGGAAAGCAAATATCATTAAACATATTGATACAAGACAAGCAATCTATGTAATAGTTCACTTGTTAATTCAAAATTAAAGCTACATTATTTGGCAATAAATATTATAGGAAAAATAGACAAGTTGTGAAAGAACTATTTGGAAAACACTTAAGAAACACAGGTAAATGCCAACTGTTACATAGATTGCTTGTCTTGTATCAATATGTTTCATGTTATTCTCTTTTTCTCATCAATTTGAAGGTTCATGTAACAGGTTGTTCATTGTCGTAGTTTACATCTTTTATTGTTCATATCTTCACCTAGGCAATTTTCGCCCGGTATTTTCACCAGCCCAACCATGAATAGGATTTTTCGGCGTCGGAAGCCAGTAATAATCGACATGCGGCAACAAGTTTCCCAGGGTTGTTTATGACGATGTGGATTTTTCTTATTACGTGGGTTGATAGTGGCGGAGCTCAACAAACAATAAATGGAGGGAAAAAAAATTACTTACCCTAACCATATTTTTTGATGAAAGAAAGAACTGTAATGTTCAAAACATGTTATTGTTCTCATAGACATCCATGCATATAGATTTATATACACATCGATGGACATATATATGTATATTTTTATAGCTCTCTCTGTGTGTGTATATATATAGGTATATACATACATACATACATACACACACAAATATATATATATATATATATATATATTCTCGTGATTATCGGATATAGGAAGCGTGCAATTGCAATGTTCAAAACATGTTATTGTTCTCATAGGCATCCATGCATATAGATTTATATACACATCGATGTACATATATATGTATACAATTATACCTCTGTGTGTGTGTGTATACAGATATATACATACATACATATACACATACACACAAAGATATATATATATACATCTCGAGACGTGGAATCAGAATGGTATGTGATTGCTCGCATGAGGGTTAATGTATCCTGGCATTATTGTATGATGGAACGATGGAAGTAAATGTAATATTCAATGTTGTAGCATGGGAAAGTATATTCTTTTTGGTTGAATTCTTGAATGAACCACTGTGGTGTTGGTTTGATAGTAGAGTATTGGAAAAATCATCACCTGTGGCTGTGTTTGATAGCAGGTTGGAGGGTTTTAACATTGATGTGCTATGAAATGTGCAAGAAAATATATTGATTAAGTTGCATTGTTGAAAGAGCCATTGTGGATGGGTCTATAGTTCAAATAGAGGAGAAAAAAAGAATATCATGAAACATATTGATACAAGATTTGAGCTATGTTCTTTGGTAATAAACATTGAAGATAGGTAGAGAAATTGTATAAGAGGTGTTAGAATGATTAATTTATTGTTCATGTCTTTCAATCTCTGCTTATTATTCCTTGTTATATGTTTGTATCTTTGGCATTATACCCATTTTAGAGACTTCAAAGAGATTATGGCTTTGTATGGATGGAGAAATTATACTTAAATCTTCTTTCTTTCATCAAAAAATATGGTCAAGGTTAGTAAAAAAATTTCCCTTCGTTTATTGTTTGTAGTTATCACTGTGCATATTTGGCATTATAGCCATTAACATAGGAGCAATTGTACATTAACATAGGAGTAATTGCATATATATATATGTGCAGAGGGTTAGTATGAAAGCATAAACATTTTGGAGATAAAAATAGTTTAGTGGTTGTTAAGTGTTATTCTAATAGCTCTTTTACAATTTCTCTATTTGTCTATAGTATTTAGTTGCAAGTAATGTAGCTCGAATATTCAACTAATTCTATGAAATTATACCCATTTCGCATAGGTTATAGCTACCCATTCGCTTTACGAGTTCTATTTAATGTGGGTTTACTGCCAAAGAACGTAGCTTGAATTTTCAATTCACAAGTCAACTCTTACATAGACTGCTTGTCTTGTATTAATATGTTTAATGTGGTTTTTTGATCATGTGTCATTTACCTATGATTCTTAAGTCTTTTTCTAATAGTTCTTCTACAATTTCTCTATTTTTCCTATAATATTCAGTGCAAAATAATGTAGCTTGAATTTTGAGTTGACAAGCCAAGTGTTACATAGATTTCTTGTGTTGTATCAGTATCCACTTCCCCATAACAAATTGTTTATTATTGTAGTTTACTTCTTGTATTCTCCATCTTCTTAAGTTCTATTTAATGTGGGTTTCTGATCATGTGTCCTTTTCTTGTGATTATTAATTGTCTTTCTAATTGTATAAGAGGTATTAGAATGAAACTTATTTGCCACTAAATATTATAGACAAAAATCACATTAAATAGAACTTTAAAATATGCAATATAGAAGAGGAAAACTATGACAATGAACAGTTTGTTATGCGAAACTTGAAAAACAATACCATGAAGAATAGTTTGTTATCGAGAACTTCAAACATATGAGGGAAAATAAATATCATGAAACATATTGATAGAAGACATATAACATGTTCCATCCAAACAAAATAACCATGAAAATACATAGTTTGTTATAAGGAGCTTCAAATAGATGACGAAACATATTGGTACAAGACAATTAGACTATGTAACAGTTGCAAGATGTATTAGAATAACACTTTAGAATCACACATAAATGACATCTATGAATGGAAACCTATGGCCTACTTTCAATTTTTTTAGTTTTTGTATGTTTTTCTACCTCTCTTAAAGTTCTATTTAATATGAGTTTTCAATCATTTGTCACATACCTATGATTCTCAAGTGTTTTTGTAATAGTTGTTTTACAATTTCTCAAATGGCAGATGATCTAAAATACATTTTAAATGGAACTTTATGATGTAGGTGGATCTAGGAAATCTAAATATTCATAGTCTCAAAATTTGACAAAACCATATTTATCGCCTAGAGCTCATCGACACGGTCCTGACGCAACTTGAACAGGCTCAAAAGGAGTTTATATGAAGAAGTTATGTGCAATCAAAGCTTCGGTCAAATAGGCAAATCAGGGGGCCAAAAAAAAAGGAAAAAAATTGGTCATCTCAAAACAAGGAAAAAATGACACCAAGTTGTAGAGCTCATCACCATGATTCCAATGCTGTTCATTTTGCATAAAATGGAGTTCAAACGACGAAGATACGGCCATTCAAAGTTTTAGGTTGACCGAGTTGACTAAGGAGTACAAATGTTGATGTCAGCATGCTAACCGGTTAGATCATACTATATGGACCAATTAGGGCTCGACACATGGCATCCTAGTCAAAAGAATGTACAATGACTTGGCAATACAGAGGATGAGTTGGTCCAATCGAAATGTGACACGTGTCTTCTCTCCGGAAAATCAATGTCTACCACGTGTCACCTTATCCTTCTCCTCCATGGTAATTTGCTAAAACAGTTTCAAGATCTTATTCACCAAAATTAGATGAGGGGATTTGATCCCCTCACCTTTTGCATGCAAGCCACCCACCTCACCATTGGGTTGTGCATAATGCGCTTGACCATAAAGCAACATTGGTTAGTTTTGTTATATTGGAGTTCAAAATTGGAGGATAAAATGAAGGGGGTAGGGGTCAACCCCACGACCTCCCCGTCCCACAAAATGCTCTCCACCATTTCTTCATTCAACGGCTTTGAGACATTTGTAGGACTAAGTATGTTTTTATAAAGACTTAAAAGTTGCTTACCCCTAAAATTTAAAAGGTAAATCTCTTATTTTTAAAAGAAGATTTAAAAGGAATCTTCCAAAGCCCAAAATGTAAAACTAAAAGGGCTTAATATCTATATAAAATATTACTAGAATTTTTAAAAGCTTTTTTTTAGGGGGTTCACACAATATAAGTCATGTTTTAATTTTAAAATAGGAGATTTGGGGAGATAATGGGAATATTATGGCTAAAAACCATAATAAGCAAATAAATTTGTATAAAAGGGGGAGAGTTTTGGCTTGAGAATTAATCAAGTTTACTTGGAGAAATAATTTCAGTGTGATAATTTTTGGAGGAGAATAATTACAAGGTGTTATTATACACCAAAATTATAAAAGTGAGAGAGATTGTGAGGAATTTTGTGCAGGTTTTGAAGCTTGAATATTGTAAGAAGGCATTTTTAGGTGCTTGGTGATATTAATAAAATCGGTCTAGCATTGAGAAGCAGACCCAGAGACGTAGTCCTTTGAAGGATGAACTCCATTATCAACCTATGTCTGATCTTTCTATCTTTCGTCGCATTCTTCTTCTATCTCTGTCTTACATTCTTTCTAATTTCATTTTAGTTTATTTCTCAATTTAGTATTTGATTTCTAATTACGACATTTAGTAATTAGTAATTTCATTAATTTATGTAAAGTGAACCTAGTCTATTATTTCAACGGTTAAACAACATAGTCACACAATTTTGTCTGGATCAGGAATAATTATAATTAAGGTTAAATAAATTTGAATTGTAAACCTCTAATTACATCACTTTAACATATGGAGAATAGAAGGTGTAAACCAAAGCTATGAATGGTTCAATTTCTTATATAAAGCTTATGTTGTACAAAATGTGTATAGCACCAATGAAGAACAGAGATAACGAGGAACAATAACCATAGGCTAAAAAACACACACAGGCCAAAAGAAATAGAAACCAGTCGAAAGGTACAAGTCAATGTTATGTTTGATGAAGAATATAAGAGCTAAACTATGACAATGAAGAGATTATTAAAGGAAACTTCAAGGAGATGAGAAAAAGAGACTATCATGAAACATATTAATAGAAAACAAGCAATCTATGCAATAGTTGACATTTCCCTATCAGCTATTTGTTTGAAATTTCCACTAGGATTTCCATTAGTCCAGCCATGAATAAAATTTCTCGATGTCTCTAGATAATTTTTTTGATAAGCTGAAAAGGTAATTGTAGAAGCATGCACACATGTAATGTGTACAATAGACTATGTTTATTGTAGTCAAGTGCATGTAAGAATTCATGGATGCATGTATATATATATAGCAACAAATATATGGAGCTTATCTAGCCATGGAGGAAGAAAGGTGTTGAATTTATAGCTTAGGAAAATATAAATTTATAAAATAAACCGTGTTTATGCTTACAGCTATGGTCATCTTTTAGGTACCAATTGTCTGACAGATGGGCTTCATATCTCCTTGTCCATCTATTCTTGCATTGAGCCCAACATGATATTACTTCAAAGCAACATTTTATTTGAATATATCAAAATATGTCTCTGGTTAGATGTGTATGGAATGGAAGAAAAAGACATTGCAAAATAACTTACAACAACAAGAAGAGGACAAATTTTGTACATTATTGAGCAAAACAGTTGTAAAACTCTCTCATCTGATATCTAATGGAGGTGGATGGTAGGATTTTTCAATATTCTGCTACCAAAGCAACACCATAGTGCGTCATTTCAAAAAGGAAGTAAAAAAATATACATCCTCAAACTACAATAGTGAATATTACATTTATTCCCTTCCATGCCATTGTACAACAATACCAGGATGCATCAACCCTCACGTGAGTAAAGTCTTACCATTATTTTTTCGTTGATCGAGGCAACCAACTCCACCACTGCCAAACCACGTGGTCAACAAACTCCACTGTCATTGTAAACAGGCCCAGGAAAATGGACGCAAATTACATGGAGTTTTATCATATATTAGACAAAAAATACAATATAGACAAGACTATATATTTATGAATACAATATATAGGAAGAGTGAAACAATGAAATGCTAAAAAAAGAATTTTGTAGATCAACATTTGTCAGCTATTTGAATCAAATAAAACTAATAGAAAAAACTAACAAGAACACATAAGAATATGTGGAAGCAAAGCATGAAGGAAAAATGACAAAACTTAGGGTATATAGGCATAGAAAATGGAAAATAGAACATGGTTACATAATTTTAAACTTATTAGTCAAATGGAACACAATTTTTTTTAAATGTTTCTAGAGTATGTGCATATATAGTTTAATATACTGGAATGTTCAAAACACGTTACTGACTTACAGAACTTTTGGCCTCTAGTTATTGTTGGTTGGTATCTTTGTGCATCTTTGACACTTAATTTTTTTTGTGTATGCATATGTATCAATTTGTAACACATGCAACTATATGTTTAGAGAACTGCATGTTAAAATTAGTTGAAATAGCATTGCAGGTATCCTAATAAAGAATTGACATCATGGAATTTAAAAACGCTTGGAAAAACATGGATAGGTGGAATATACATAAGAGTATATTCTTCTAAATTCCATATACAAAAAGTATGAAACACTAAAATGTTGAAACAAGAAATGGGTAAATTAATATTTATGGGTGCATATTTGCATAATCAATTTAATAGAAATTGTATTGCTAAAGGTACAAAAGATAGTAAATAGGAAGAAAATTATCGTTAATGTGTAAGGCTGAAGAGGATGGAAAGCATTAAATAAATAGGGGCAATTTAATGTGGCAGTAAAACACAAAGTATATAGGCACAAAAAATGGAAAATAGAGCATAGGTGCATAATTTAAAACTAATTGGTCAAATACAACAAAATATTCTTGAAAAAGTTTCTAGAATAGTTGAATATATATTTTAATAGACTGGAATGATCAAAACATGCCACAGAATTGTAAAAAAATTTCCCTCTGCTTATTGTTCCCTAGTATCTATGTGCATCTTTGGCATTATACCCATTTTGCATAGGTTATTACTTGGTATGTTTCTATAAAATTTAACTTAAATTTATTGAAAAGACTATGGTATATGGTTTGGAGCTAATGCGAGAATAAATCTTTCGGAGCCTTTTTATAATCTGGAGCACAAAGTGGGAACAAAATTATTAGGTAGGGGTTGGAGCTATTCCAAGCACGCCTCTTTGCTGCAACATTGAGTAGTGTATTTGTTGTTGCTTAGTTTGGTGTATCTCTCAAATGAGAATGTTGGATCAATGCAGAGTTTTTCAATTGATTTAACACAAGAGATAGTTGTAAAAGTCAACCCGTACCTTTCTTTGTTGCCTATGTTTATCGTTGCTCTGTCTAATGTTAATTCTTGTGCTTTATGTATTGTGATTTCCCATGCCATGGTGAGTTGAATTTATGCTCATCTACCTTAGGTTATAGCTGGGATGGGGATGCCTTTTGGGTTTTGTGTGTCCCATGGTGGGCTAATGTAATTTTGGAAGTAAAAAACAACATACTCAGGCAGATCTGGCAGTTTGCAATAGGCATTGTACACAATAGTTGTAACAAGACCAAGGGATCCATTGACTAGGCCAACTTGAATCCATAAATTTATTGTTAGCATCACCTGTTCACCAACACAAAGCAACAGTTCTGGGAGAAGTTGTTCTTCATCTCCATAATCATATGTATGTTGTTGTGCTACTTGAGTAGTGCTAATGGCTATGGGTAGGTTTAACTATTTGATCATTTTTTATTGTGGAATGCGACCAAGTCATTTGTAGCAAACAAATGTGTTGCAACATCAAATTGTTCTCTTTCTGTGGTTGAGAGAATTCTATTTTTTTGTTTCATAAGCTCTTCCCAGTCATCATGGAGAGCCTCACTGTTTCTTATACAGAGGAGGATTTCCCAAAAATTTTGTTGGGCAGGACTATCTCCTTGTTGGTGGAAAATAGTGTCCAATGTTACTGAGACTGTGAAAGTATGCCATAAGGATATAGCCAATGAGTGTGAAGCATAAATAGGAGTATCCATGACTAGCAGCAACTGGGAAAGATCACCAAAAAGGATGATAGAAACGCCATCGAATGGTTTCCTTTGGTTATCGAGGAATGCTTAGCACATCTGTCTATCTATTTTGAGAAGAAAATTCGGGCCTAGAAAACTCATTTCATCTATCAAAATGTATTGAATATATTTAAATTTTTCTTGGAATATTGTCAATGGTTGACCTTGCAAAGGTGGTGCAGGAGCACCTAGGAAAGGACTATTTTGTTTTTGAGTTCTTAAATTTTGTGGTGCTATCATAAGGTCATGTTGACCATTATTTTAGGTGCTTAGGGTGTTTTTGAACTTTTGGAAAGAAGGTGACAAGTATTAAATAATTTTACAACATTATTATGTTAAGTTGTCTAGTGTTGGCAAGGTGTCTGAAAACACAGCGGGTTTTACAAAAGTTGTTTTTAGGTCATTTTGAAGCCCGAACCAAGCATCTAAATTGATTTGGAAGCCTATTTAAGGAATTCCTCGACTTTGGAAAGAGGTTAGACGTTTTTATGTTGAGTGACATTTCCTTGAAAATTGAAAAAAAATGTACAAAGACAGTTTTTCTGCATTTTTGTGTTAAAAACTGAACTTTAATGGCATAGCTCTGCTATCTTCTTGTTTTTAGTATGTAGTATTTACATTGTATAAGATTGAAGTGCCATATTTCTATCCTTTTATACCTTTTTCCTTCTTTTATCTGTAAATACTTTATTTTCTGTCATTTTCAGTCCTATAGCAAGTTGTTTTTAAAAATGGAGTCCTAGGGTGCCTTCCCATCATACAAATTGTATGGCCTTTTGGGAAATGTGCCTAGGCTCCATGCTTGTAAATATGGTAGCTGTACATATGGTAGGTGTTAGGTTTTTTTTGGTTGCAGGAGCTAGAAGAAACGCCTTGCCCTAGGCAAGCCAGTGAAGAGCCTAGCTAGGAAAGGCTGCGGTACAGCGTTGATAACTTGCAGGGGAGAAAATATTTTTGAATAATTATTTTTGAAGAATTTAGGGGAAGGTCTTGGCCATGTATGGTGATAAAGAATAGATCCCAGCAATTCGTTTAGGAGGATAAATTTTCACCAGTCCTAAAACTGTTTTTGAGCAGTTTAGAACCCTAGCTGCTTGACCAATTTGGTGTTTAGACAGCACACGGCCTGAGCAAGACTAAAACCCTTGAAATATTGAAGGTGTAGATATGGGAAACACATTACCTAAGTCAATAACCTAAGTCCTTTGGTGGGTTTAGGAGGGAAAATCAATTTACTACTGTTCAGAGGCTCAATGGCTACTAGCCTTTCAAACCCTAGGAGAGCATCTTGTGAAAGCGATGGAAAGATAGAAACTTGTGGTTGTCTAAGAACCCTAGAAAAGCCATTTTGAAGTCTTTGTAACCTTTTCTAACCCCTACAAGATCCTAGAAGAAGGTTGAGTTTATTTGGTCTTTAGGCAGATTAAGGGCCAAAGGAGAATGAAGCATTGAACCAAGGATTGGTTTGGATGTTCAAAATTTGTCAAGATAGTGAGGTTGGTAGGAGAACCAAGGGAACTTAGACAAGGTAGAGTTTCTATAGGTTAAGGTGGAACATCAGTTTCACCAAGGAGGTCTATGACAAGGCCTAGCACAGGAATCAATGGTTGCTTCCTGCAGCTTCTAAAACAGTGTGATTGAGTTCCTGCAGCCTCCCTATCAAAAGGATTCATATCCTTTATGGAAATCCAAAGGGTTGTATGGATTGTGGAGGTGCATATGTTGTAGGAAGCAACACTTGTAGGGGCCAATGTGAGAATTGGGCTGTTGTATCTAGTAGTAGAGGCATTTATTTGTTGTCTTATAAAATTTATCAAAAAGGATTTTCTAGTGCTAGTTGTTCCTTGAATGATCATGCAAACAGGGCCTTTGGGGGAAGGTTGCATACAATGGGATTGGATGATTTGAAGAGATAATTATGGTTTTGGTGAAAGTTGATGGGCTAATGTATTTATAGGAAAGAATTGTATTGTAGCTTTCTCACGTTGTGCCTTGGACGATGGGATGAACTACAAAGAAATATTATGAAGTTTTTTAGGCACATGGTTTGTATTCCATGAATGGTTCATATCAAATTCTTGCCTACCTAACAACTAGAGTTGATTTATACTAAAGTTAGTAGTAGCACCAAGCCGAGTGAAAAATTCCCATTCATATTCATCCATAGAAGGTTGATGGTTCAAATCATCACTATCACTGACATGTTGTTCTTCAATCATGGATGCAGTTGGAATTCTATTAACATGCCAAGGATGATAACCAGTTGTTTTAAAAACTTTCCAATTTTGTATTATGTCTTGTTTGGAAAGACCTATATCTATTTGTATGTTTTGAAATTGTATAACATACGTTCAGTCCAAAAAAATGTCTCAAATATTTCTATATCTTCAAGGGGAATAGTCTTGAACAATGGGTACACAAGGACAATTGCAAGTTGGTGTCTCAATTTCCATTTATCCTTTTTGTGCTACTCTGAATGTGTATATAAGTAAACCAATTCAATTAGTGATACACAACCCATCTTAGGAGGCCTTTGCATATAGAAATGAATATAATTTTTTGGTAGGCCTTCATTAGCATCATATCTATTTATACAGAACCATGCCTTTTTCCAACATGTAAATGAATATAATGTTGACTTGAACTGATAAGAGGCAATTTTTGTAACATATGGAACATCTCCTGTGGAAATATGTCACACTCCACAAGAATGTTCATCATGAATTTTTGATATGAAAGTAGTGCTCTATCGTCAACTATATTTGTATTTGCAAGTCTTTTCAACATATCAAGGTAATTTTATGATTTCTTCTCAAACTTAGCTGCATATTTAGAAATATAATTTAATACAATTTTCCTATAAACAATTGGTTGGGAGTCAACATTGGCATGCCAAATTGCAAGCATGGGTGGGCTATGGATATTTAGGCAATTATCATTTCTTGTTGGCTTGTAGGATTTGTTAGACTCAACATTAGATGTCAATGTAGAGGTAAGTTGTTGCCAAGGTGCTTTATACCAACATTGTAATTGCTCTCCTTTTTTCCTTAAACAAGCATATTCAGAGCATTTTGTATGCCTTTGAATTGTATTTAGCAACTCTTCATAATGTATGATTGGATCACTGGAAATAATCTAGCTTGTGGAAAGTAAGCACAAATTTTCTTCAGAATAATTATACATTCTAAGCAATCTTTGTGTAGGGCAACGTGTATTCCAAGCTGAAACATATCTATCAAAAAATTCCCTTGCCATGGTAATGTCATGGTGATTGGACCAATCAAGAGTGCCATGTTCAGGGCTTATGGAAGCCATAAAAAACCATGCACATGTGCAGAGCCACGATGTTGCCATTCATATCTATACCAATAATCTTTTGTAGGAAAAATATTTTCAATCACCTCTTCATGAAAAATTGAGAATCTATGATGCATATATAAAGATGTTATATGTGGATTTTGAATAAAATTATCTATCAACATCTTTGTCGAAGGATCCATCACTAAATGAGCCATAGAAGAGAAATTTTTTTCCAGATCAGGCCATTTTGTGTCTGCACAACTCAAAGTGAAAAAAGGGTAGGTATCCCAAGTTTTTCAATAATTGCAGATAGTTGGTCTCGACAAGAGTTCTAAAAAGAGCAATTCCCACACAACGGTGCACCACAACACATCAGTTGCTCTACTCTCTAGTCATCAAGGGCAGCTTGAAGCCGTTCACATAATGCCGACAAAGACTTTGGGATTTTGTCTTCCAGATCCACTTTGAAAAAGAAAGAAATAGCTTGTTGACTATGATGTCTCATTATCAAGTTGTAGAGGAAATACCTAAACCTATCATTTTTTCCAAATCTGTGGTCAAAATATTTCATTAAGTGCAGGCCACATTCATGTAAGTGAATTTGAACATTCCTCAGTTGAAGGGGAAGTGTTGTTCTAGTGGGGAACAATGTTGGGAAAGCCATTGTAACTAAACCTTCAGTGTTGTATTCATTAATAAGAGAAGAGCTAATTTCAAGCCAACAAAAAATATTTTGCTCCTTTTTTTCAATTTGTAATACCTGTTTGATTGCTTGGATCTCTCGTGTAGAATTTGGAAAGAAAGGGATAAATGATGAGAAGGTTGAAGAGCCATTTTCATGTTGAGCAGCATTTGTTGAGCTAGTTGATGGCATCAAGTATTCATTAGAAACTTGCTCTATTGTATGCAAGAAATTGGAGACATCAACAACAACATCATGTAACATATTAAGAGCCTCAACATCAATCTCTACATCATTGCAGTATTTTTCATATTGAATTTTATATTTCAAAGCATCCATTACATGATTTTTATTAACATAGTAGTCGTAATTTCCAGCTTCAATAGTGGTCCGACTTATGATCACAACCTCAAGGTCTTGCAATTGGCGTGGAAAAAGTTTTCCAATGCTTGAGATATCTTGAGGAAAGCTTATTGTGTGACCATTGTTTTTAAACTACCCTCCTCTAGCATGGGACACTTGTAAAATTGGAGCCACCCTAGCAATAAGCATTTCTTCAACCTATGTTAGCTTTTTTAGTGAGAATGGTTGTGGGCTTGGGTCCATGTCATTTGCAGAGTTGAAGCGGTGGGAGTCTTTTTCAAAATAACATCTAGTACACGTGGGTTGAACCGGATACATGAGTGCATATCCCAATGTAGCTTTCTTTGCATATATGACAAACAGCAGGGTTTGACAGTGCATCTACATAGTGTCAGAACCATTTGACTATAGAAAGGTAGCGATCATTGAACATTTTTTTGAGGTGTTGTTGGTGTGATGGTGCAACAGGGGGATGGATTTGAGATTGTATATTGAACATATCTTCTGACGCTGATACCGGTATGTTTCTGCCCAAACTACCATCCACCATTTGGCAACTTGGGTGAAGAAGACAATCCGAGGAAAAAGGAGTGGCATCTACCATTTCCAATGGGGGCTGCGAGGGAAGATTGTCAGTAGGAAGCCCCATAGGTGTGCTTGCTACAATTAGCCTTTGTTGCAAGTATTTTGTACAGCGCTTCGCACAAATTTTCTCTCTATGTTGGCTATAGTACAAATGGTTTCATTGCTATTTTTTAGCCTTTTTGAAGTCAAGAATTGATTGGACTATTGAACTTGAATGTATTGGCATAGCCTAGGAATATACATACAAGCTCAACCATATTAGCATATATGAATATACATGTATAAGGTCATAGATATATTTAAAGTAGTAATTACACATAAACATATAACAAATTATATGTGTATCCATGTGTATATAAATCTATATCTATGGATGATCACAAAAGGAATAACATGGTTTGAACATTTGAATATATAAAATTATATATACAAGGATTCTACAAATTTTTGTGTTAACCATTTCCACTATGGAAAATGCTTGCTTACGTTGTTGCATGATGGCAATGAACACAATAGGAGGAATTATACTTTTTATACAATTTCTCTATTTGTCTATAATATTTAGTAGCAAAGAATGTAGCTTGAATTTTGAATTGACAAGGAAGTTGTTATATACACTACATGTCTTTGTTAGATGGGGTTAGAAATCAAATAGCATAGACAAAAGTGATAGCCAACACTTCTAAGCTATAAAACCTCATCCAAACAAGAGAAAACAAATAATGGAGATAATCAAAAATGCAAAACATAAAAGAAAGCACTCCCCATTATGGTTGATTCTTTTTCTTGCTCTCCTTCTTCTTGTTATGCAACTTTTCCCTCATATTTGTTGAAACACTTGTGCAAAAACCTGCAAATGGTAGCAAGAAAGTTGGAGACAATTAGCTGTTAAAATGAAAATGGAGAAGGAAGGTTGCTTTTATAGACAACCATTCAAATGGACGGTTGAGAATAATCTTCTAGAAAGATTCCAAGATCAATGGATGAGAATGCATGAGAGAGATGTTACGAAATGGATGGTTGAGATTAAGCCTCAGAAAAGATGCCAAGATCAACAGTCTAGAATTGATGCACCAAGAATATGCCATGCATGGAAAATCTATGACGCTGATGGCTATGACACCTGAAAGCTATGACAGACATGCTAGACATGCAGGCTATGACAGAAATGAATGTTATGACAAGGGATTATGACAGGGCATCTTTGACTAGGTGGAGGTGCATAAATAATTTATTTTAAATTATTTATTCAAAATGGAGGAAAATGACAAGTGGAAAATAAATAATTTATCCAAATTATTTATTTGGAGAAAATGAAAAGAGGAGTATTTAATTAAATTTATCAATTTAATTAAATGGAGAAATGAAAATTAGACTTTAAATAATTAATTTAGATTAATTATTTAATAGGGGAGGTGGCATGGGATAGTTAAATAATTTTAATAATTATTTAACTATAGAAGAATTAAAATACCATGAATAGATAAATAATTAATGGTAATTATTTAACTATAGATGAAATATGACAATATAATTAAATAAATGATAATTTATTTAACTATTGAAGAAGCGGGAGAAATTAGTGATGCAATTAAATAATTTTAATTGATAAAGATAGAATAAAGATGAGAAGGTGAATTAATTAAATAATTAAAAATTATTTAATTAATAGAGGAATGCGATCAAACCTAATTGAATAATTTAAGTTATTCAATTATCGAAGAACAATGATAAAAAAAAAATGATGCCCGTGGACTTAGGACATTTTTTAGTGTCTACATTTTGCCCCTCTTTGAGACAATGCAGCTTGTCACGTTGTTTCAAAGAAAAAGATTGATCAACTAAT
Source organism: Sequoia sempervirens (assembly GCA_007258455.2). Lineage (NCBI taxonomy): Eukaryota > Viridiplantae > Streptophyta > Pinopsida > Cupressales > Cupressaceae > Sequoia > Sequoia sempervirens. Next base: position 10,302,520 of record VDFB02000013.1, on the reverse strand, counting down.
ACATGCCCCAAAGGTATCTTGGTAAGGACTATGTTAGATGGGGTTAGAAATCAAATAGCATAGACAAAAGTGACAGCTAACACTTCTAAGCTATAAAATCTCATCCAAACAAGAGAAAACAAATAATGGAGATAATCAAAAATGAAAAACATAAAAGAAAGCACTCCCCATTATGGTTGATTCTTTCTCTTGCTCTCCTTCTTGTTATGCAACTTTGCCCTCATATTTGTTGAAACACTTGTGCAAAAACCTGCAAATGGTAGCAAGAAAGTTGGAGACAATTAGCTGTTAAAATGAAAATGGAGAAGGAAGGTTGCTTTTATAGACAACCTTTCGAATGGACGGTTGAGATTAATCTTCTAGAAAGATTCCAAGATCAATGGATGAGAATGCATGAGAGAGATGTTACGAAATGGATGGTTGAGATTAAGTCTCAGAAAAGATGCCAAGATCAACAGTCTAGAATTGATGCACCAAGAATATGCCATGCATGGAAAATCTATGACACTGACGACTATGACACCTAAAAGCTATGACAGACATGCAAGACATGCAGGCTATGACAGAAATGAATGTTATGACAAGGGATTATGATAGGGCATCTTTGACTAGGTGGAGGTGCATAAATAATTTATTTTAAATTATTTATTCAAAATGGAGGAAAATGACAAGTGGCAAATAAATAATTTATCCAAATTAATTATTTGGAGAAAATGAAAAGAGGAGTATTTAATTAAATTTATCAATTTAATTAAATGGAGAAATGAAAATTAGACTTTAAATAATTAATTTAGATTAATTATTTAATAGGGGAGGTGGCATGGGATAGTTAAATAATTTTAATAATTATTTAACTATAGAAGAATTAAAAGACCATGAATAGATAAATAATTAATGGTAATTATTTAACTATAGATGAAAGATGACAATATAATTAAATATATAATAATTTATTTAACTATTAAAGAAGAGGGAGAAATTAGTGATGCAATTAAATAATTTTAATTGATAAAGATAGAATAAAGATGAGAAGGTAAATTAATTAAATAATTAAAAATTATTTAATTAATAGAGGAATGCGATCAAACCTAATTGAATAATTTAAATTATTCAATTATCGAAGAACAACGATAAAAATAAATGATGCCCGTGGACTTAGGACATTTTTTAGTGTCTACATTTTGCCCCTCTTTGAGACAATGCAGCTTGTTGTGTTGTTTCAAAGAAAAAGATTGATCAACTGATACATGCCCCAAAGGTATCTTGGTAAGGACTATGATAAGAATGATATGCCCCCTCGAGAGATTGATCGAACAGATTGTAAGAAGATTAATCTCTCGATAGATGTCCAGAAAGTGATTAGATACCTGATATTACGCAAGTGATAAAGAGGTGATGTACATTTTGATGAAAATGCAAAGTTGATGGGCGTAACTGAACAATTGATGGAAATGATCAGTATAGCCAAGTTGATGAGCTAATGAAGTTGATTGAGAATGATGCTTATGCAAGACAAGCTAATGCAATGATTGATTGATTGATGAAGGGGACATGAGATTTCGAGAAGCAAGTTGATTGAATTGAGATTTGATTCAAGAGACATATATCAGTGAGTTACGCAATTGATTGATTTCTCCGCGACAAGAAAGATGAAGAAAATGAAATGCAAGATGGAAGAGAATGAAGGTGATGAAGCCTCTTGTACCATTTAAGTGCTTTTATCATCATCGGGCTTATTATATCGCAAATTAGTATAAGCATCTAGATAACATGAACATCTAGACAACTTGAATACTATTTACATTTTTATTTAGTAATGAAGTATAAGCATCTAGGTATAAGAACCTTAGATGACCTGAATACTTATTACATGGAAGACACTATCATACAAGGAATGCGCTCATCCACATTAGACTCATAGGTCCTCGATGGTTTTAGAAAACCATGTCCTAAGATGAGTCATCCTGTGAATAAGAAACAATCCACAAACAACAAACAAATGAACATGCCCCATCCTTGCCTCTCTAGTCAAAGACATCCTGGAGAAGCTAAAAGGCATGTCACCAAAGATAAAATCATAAAACAATCAAAGATAAACAAACAAGCATGCATCATGCTTCGATATAGAACCGATTCTTGGTATGGTTTTATGTGTTTGATTGGATTTGAAAGGTAGGTCGATATATATGTTATAATGTTTGCTTGATTGTCAACACTTGCATGTTTTGATTTTGTTGAAGTTCAAAGTTGTGCGGTGATCTGAAAGTGTCATCATTTTTTGGAATTTTTGATGTTTTTTTGGGAATTTTTGGAATGTTTGATTTTTTTGGAGTTTTTCAGGACATTTTATAAATTCTTTTGGATTTTTCAGGATATTTTATGGTTTTTTTAGATTATTTCAGGACATTTTATAATTTTTTTGGATTTTTTCAAGACATTTTATGATTTTTTATTTTTTTTGGAGTTTTTAAAGATGGAGTGAAATGAAATGTGATATGACTGATTGAAGGAGTAAGATCTTCCACAGTAGAGGTAATGCAACCATGGATAAATGATAGATCAAAATGAAAGATTCACTGCAAAACATGTCACGCAAGCAACATATCCTTTGTCAAAAGATGATAATGGTTCACTGATTGGATGCTAGGAATGATCGATTCCATAAGGCATGATGATGATAAGTACTTAGGATCACTGATTCCTCTAAGTACGATAAGATTGATGATTGTTGATGATCAATTGACAAAAAAATATGAGGATTGGATAATGTTTTATAGCTAGGCTCAAATATGATTCACATGATAAGATTCAAGGTTGCAAAGGGACATGATGACCAACATTGGAGGTAATTTAATCATGGATAAATGATAAGGATGTGAACTATGATGGAATGGTAACACATAAGGATATGAAAGGGAATCCAAAGCATGCATTTGTAATTTTTCCCCTAATCTCATCAAGAACAAAGGAAGGAAATGGGACATGGATTTTGATAAGCTAGGAGATATGGAATGGAAGAATGCAAAGATAAGGATAATGAATAGGATGATCAAGATCGATAAGATATGGACACAATGCCTAAGTATTTTGCTCCTATTCCTCATCAAGACCAAGGAAGGGAAGAAAGGATGCATTAAGATAGGATAGTGGAATATGGATATGGTGAAGGATATGGTACGAAAGATATGGATAAAGTGTAGAGGATAAGATATACAATGTTCAAGAAGATCCTTAACCTTGTCAAGATCAAAGGTGGAAAGGTAAAGGATGAACATAAAGAGGATAATGGATATGAATGATAGGATGGATGAAACTTGCCCCCAAGTGTAGAGTATAAGAGGAATATGGAAGACAGGATATGGATAGGGATAAATGAAAATGGAAGGTATTATATGCACGATAGGGGGATGGAGGAAGGACTCAAGCATCAAGTTTCACGACTCTATCCCTCGAATGTGTTCTCTAATAAACCATGGCAATGAGGATTAGGCTCATAAACGTTGGTAAATTAATGGTGTGATGGAAGAAGCTAAGGAATTATGCCAAGGTTTGGATTAAAGGTGGATAATGGATAGGAGGTTGGAAGGCTTGTTGATGGATAGATGAAAAGGATGGAAAGGATGGAAATATCAACATCGACACACACCTTGAAGGGTGGTGGAGTGATGGAGGAAAAATGAATTTGGAAGGTGATAGGTTTTTAGAAGGACGATAGGAGGAAGTTTTTGGATTAGCAAATTTGGATGCCAATTTAGATTTTATTGCTTCTATGAAACTTTTAGGAATCCACATAGCTTTTGACTTTGATTTTTGATTCATGGGCCTTTGTGGCCTTTGAGATTCTTCTTTTTTCTTTATGGGCCTTTGTGGCCTTTGCAATTTTTCTTCTTGATTTATGGGCCTTTGTGGCCTTTGAATTTTTTGCTTTTGACTTGATGGGCCTTTGTGGCCTTTTGGATTTTTATTTTGACTTGGGATCAAATTTTCTTTTATTTTTGCATGGCTCTTCAAGGAGACATGTTGATCCTTTGATACATGTGGATTTTGATATGGAATCTTTTGACATTTGGCACCCAAATTGCTTCCAAGAGCAATGGGATGGGTGGATGGAGATGAATGATATGGAGGTCTTATGGATGGGTTAATGTAGGTAGAATTTTGAGAGGGCATAAAGGGTGTGTGCCTTTGTTGTTCTTGATGAATAGGAGATGGAGGGATGTAGGGCCCCAATATGGATGGAAGGGTTGATGAACTAGGGTTTGGATGATAAGGACCAAGGATAGATGGAAGGTTTGATTGGCTAGGATAAGGACCTAGGATAGATGGAAGGCTTGATGTACTAGGATAAGTAGGTTTATTTTGATGGAATCTAGGCTTACGATGGATACCAATGTCTTGAGTGTGAGGTGTATAACCAAGGCCATGATAATATGGATTTTCTTGGATATAAAGGGGTTCTAGGATACCTTGTTCATGAAGGCCTAATCCTTTGCCTTTGTAGTTCAAACTTTGACATATTCGTTTGCCAATGGGATATATATTGTTTATGAAACAAGATGCAAGTCCATCATGAGGTGGTTGTGATATGGAAGGAATAACAAGATCTTTGAGTAAGCCACCTTGGATAAAAGTGAGAGAACCCATTTGATAGGCAAGGGGCTCATGGATAGCTTGAATAGGGGTGATAGAATCTTGTAGAGGATTGTGATCATGAGGGGAATTAGGATGTGTGATAGGATCTTGACATGGGGATGATGGGGTACTTTTATCTTGACTTGGAAAAGGATCATGAGGTGTAGGAGATAGATTAGCTTGCTCTTTATTAGGTATGGAATCATCATGAAGTGGTATGAAAGGCATATCTTGATCATGAGAATGATGGACATCATCATGGAATGAAAGGGTATCCTTGAATGGAGCTTTATCTTGATCTTGATGAGGAAGGGAATCTTGACATTTTGTGGAAAGCATATCTTGATCATTGGATATGATGGAATCATGAGATGGTATGGATTCATTAGATGAGGTGGAAGGAGGACTTGGAAGGATACTTTTTTCTTGAGATGGAAGGGAATCATCTTGGATGAAACAAAAAGAGATAAAGGGATCATCATGAGGTTCTTGAGAGATGGGATCTTGGTCAAAGATTGGAAGGGGTTGCGGAATTTTGGTATCATTGGATGGAGTGGAAAGAATGCTTTGATCTTGATGTGCAAGGGAATCTATGCTAGCATGCTTTGGACTAATAGATTGACATGACTCATTGGATGGAGATGGTATGATAAGAGAGGATGGTTGGACAAAATCGTTAACTTGGGTGGAAGACTCATGAGGTTTTTTTGAATTATGGGAGATGAAGATAGATGCATGACATGGTAGGATTGCTCAAGATTATTTTTGTTTGAGGAAATAGATTTAGGTTTCTCATTTAGCCTTTGCAGAAAATCATGGATATTGAACTTGGATGATGTAGTTTTGGGTAAGGATAAAGGCTTATGAGATGATTGCATCACTTCATTCAAATGTTGCGATTCAAGTTGTTTTTCAAGCTCTTTCAAACGATGGTCAAGATATTCAATCCTTTGGTTTCGTTCATATGTCAAGGGTGAATATGGAGGATAGCAGTTAGACATGTTTGGTTGATGGTTTTTGGAAATTTTTTGAGGTGTTGCAAGTTACTAGGTGTGATGTATGTTTGAGTTCAATTGTTTGTGTTTAGATTTGTGAATGTGGTGAATATTGTTTGAAAATCTAGAAAACACTTGACAAGCACAATGTTTTGGTGTATACAAACGCACATGAGATAAGCACAATCCTAATAGGCCAAGGATTTGTATACTTGATATAGCCCACTAATATACCCCGGATTGGTGCTAAACACCTTTCCTTCTCGAGAGCGGATAGCTTAGAATTTTGGTGGCATTGGCTCCCCTCCATGGCTCATTAACGTCATTCAAGCACACCAACTTCAGATTCTTGGGTCATCACTTCCCAAGAACTGCTATCTCTACTCAAGGGAGTCAGTAGTGAGTATCTTCGGGCATGATACTGTACCCTGCACTATACCAAGCAACGACTGAAAATGGTTGGCTTCTAAAATAATAGGTGTTTAGTTAGGGCATTCGTTCGAGTGGCCACACATGGGGTGAGAGATTAATCACCAATTAGGTGGCACTCCAGCCTGAAGAGATTATACTCAACAGGGTTTATGGGAGTACTACTTCGTTCGTGTGACACATCCACACTCGTGTTACTTGAACTTTCCTCAAGCACCCATTTTATATCCTGACTGGAAGTGGCTTGTCTTTAGCCTGTTACCAGTCGAGTCGTCCCTTAAGGTGAGTACTTTTTCCCTTAAGGCAGACCCATTTCTAGAAATAATAACTGTTTCTCTTACACCCAGGATCACTCGAAAGCACAAGGGGAGAGGATACTTTGATTATTAAGTTGTGAAGGTGACAAAAAATAAGGTGGGTCTGGTTTTCTAATCACCTAGTTTTCACAAGGTGAGAGCATAATCACCTACCATTAAGCACAATTAGACAGAATCAAGCACATGTTCATTTTAATGCACCAAAAGAAGTGTTCCTAAACTATAAATCACAAACATATTGTTTAAGAAATGAGTCTTCGACTAACGGAGCTGCAAAACCACAAATTAGTAGTTTTATAAATGTCTTGGACCAATGAAAAAGCCGCAAAAAACTAAGTTAGAGCAAGAGATTAAAAACCAAACTAACAGTTAGCAAATAACTAAACTAGAAAATAAAAAGACTAAACTAAACTAAGAAAAAGAAAACAAAGAAAACTAAAAACTAAGAGCTCTAATTTTGTGTTGCTTCAAAAGTAACAATTTTTGGGAGCTCCATTCCAAAGCCACATGCTACAAACAAAAAATTAGTAAACTAAAAAAAACTTGCATGAAAACAATAAATTAAAATAGTGATAACTTTCACAAAACTAAACAAAATTTTAAATAGTAGATATCTATGGAAAGCTAAAACATAGACCTTCAAAACCTAGAAAATATTTTGCAAAATCCTACACAACAAAAATATTATAAACAAAAGAAAAATCGGATTTTAACAACTAAATCTTAAAAAGCTGCAATCAGTAAAATGGCCATAACTTTTTCAAATCATAACAAAATTTCAAACCGTTTAATGTTCCGGAAAGCTGAGAATGAGACCTACAAAACCCATAAAATGTTTTAAAATATTTGATGCGTACATTTTTCTGTACTTAAAAGAAGATGACAGGATTTTGTAGAACTTCTTGGATGTATCCTGCAAAACAATGAAAACAAACAAGAAAACAAACCAATTTCTCTGCAAAATTATAAAATTCACATCAGGTTCACCAAATGTTAGATGGGGTTAGAACTCAAATAGCATAGACAAAAGTGACAACCAACACTTCTAAGCTATAAAACCTCATCCAAACAAGAGAAAACAAATAATGGAGATAATAAAAAATGCAAAACATAAAAGAAAGCACTCCCCATTATGGTTGATTATTTCTCTTGCTCTCCTTCTTCTTGTTATGCAACTTTACCCTCAGATTTGTTGAAACACTTGTGCAAAAACCTGCAAATGGTAGCAAGAAAGTTGGAGACAATTAGTTGTTAAAATGAAAATAGAGAAGGAAGGTTGCTTTTATAGACAACCATTCAAATGGACGGTTGAGATTAATCTTCTAGAAAGATTCCAAGATCAATGTATGAGAATGCATGCCAGAGATGTTACGAAATGGATGGTTGAGATTAAGTCTTAGAAAAGATGTCAAGATCAACGGTCTAGAATTGATGCACCAAGAATATGCCATGCATGGAAAATCTATGACGCTGATGGCTATGACACCTGAAAGCTATGACAGACATGCTAGACATGCAAGCTATGACAGAAATGAATGTTATGACAAGGGATTATGACATGGCATCTTTGACTAGGTGGAGGTGCATAAATAATTTATTTAAAATTATTTATTCAAAATGGAGGAAAATGACAAGTGGCAAATAAATAATTTATCCAAATTATTTATTTGGAGAAAATGAAAAGAGGGGTATTTAATTAAATTTATCAATTTAATTAAATGGAGAAATGAAAATTAGACTTTAAATAATTAATTTAGATTATTTATTTAATAGGGGAGGTGGCATGGGATAGTTAAATAATTTTAATTAATTATAGAAGAATTAAAAGACCATGAATAGATACATAATTAATGGTAATTATTTAACTATAGATGAAAATGACAATATAATTAAATAAATAATAATTTATTTAACTATTAAAGAAGAGGGAGAAATTAGTGATGCAATTAAATAATTTTAATTGATAAAGATAGAATAAAGATGAGAAGGTGAATTGATTAAATAATTAAAAATTATTTAATTAATAGAGGAATGCGATCAATCCTAATTGAATAATTTAAGTTATTCAATTATTGAAGAAAAAATATCAAGAAAAATGATGCCCATGGACTTAGGACATTTTTTAGTGTCTACAGTCTTGTATCAATACTTGTCAATAGGAGCAATTGCATATATATATATGTAGAGGGTTAGTATGAAATCATTAAGATATTCAAAAAAAAATTAGTTAGTAGTTGTAAAGGTATGTTTAGTTCCACGTCTTCTATGGATGGGACATGTTATATGCTTTTCAAGTGGACGGTGTATATTTTTTAATGTTATACTACATAAACATACAATTTCCCCTACATAGGTATATTTTTAAAATGCACATTAACATAGGAGCAATTGCATATATATATATATATATATATATATGCAAAGGGTTAGTATGAAAACATAAAGGTATTGAAGATAAAATTAGTGTAGTAGTTGTGAAGGTATTTTCACTTTTGCATTTTGTGTGAATAAAACATGTTATATGTTCTTTGTGAAAAATGTGTTTACAGATTATTGTAGTTCACCTCTTCTATTCTCCATATGTTAAAGTTCTATTTAATGTGGGTTTTCGATCATTTTTCATTTTTCTATGATTCTTAAGTGTTTTTTATAATAGCTCTTTTACAATTTCCCAATTTCTCTATAATATTAAGTACCAAATAATGTAGCTCAAATCAGGTGCAACATTGAAGTTATCTATTTTCTTTGCATCCTTCTCAACTTTACATATACATATACATACATATACATATACATATACACATACATATACATATACATATATATATACATATACATATACATATACATACACATACACATACACATACACATACACATACACATACATATACATACATATATACATACATATACATACATATACATATACATGTACATATATATGTACATATACATATACATATACATATACATCAAAGGGATGTTTTTATGTGCTAGTAAATATCAATGTGTATCTACTTCCACATCGATATGCTTTGTCAAGTTCAGCCATGTGTGTGTACGCCTTAAAGCTGAGAAAACTAGAAACATAAATTGAAAGGAAATGTTCAAGTTGAATGTAAAAGAGGAAGGAAACAATAACAAAAAATTTGCATCTTGAGGTATAACAAAAAGGAAATATATACTTACGGATCAAGATCTAAAGGTTGGTGGTTGGCACCCTCAGAGCCGGAATCTGCAACGGAACCCATAGGGGATGTCAACAAATCAATCTTGGCGGGCTCTGGAGACCCATCCACAAAGCCCAATTCCATATAAATAGTTATGGGGACTTTTGTAAGGAAAAAATGTTTGAGTTAACTAATTGACAACTCTATTTCTCAATAAAAATAAAAGATTAATGTATATAAATGTCCAATGGCAATTGATAGACAACTTATAAATATTGATAATCTGTCAACCATTTTACTAGTTCAAGTAAATGAAAATGGGTATAACCATTCCACTTTTAATATTGTCCAAATAACAGGAGATACAACAACAAGAATAAAAATGCACTTTTAATACTGTCCAAACAATAGGAGATATAACAAGAAGAATATAAATGATAAATGCAAATGTCTATATCCCTATATGTATTTGTTTATCTTTGAGGTTGCTTATATATGTATGCATGTAATTTTTACTATATTTCTACATATATCTATATGCAAATATTTGTATATGTTTCTAGTTGGTCCCTTCATCCTTTCTTATCCAAACAATAGGATATACAACAATACAAATAGAAATGATTAAGTACATATATGCATTGAATTTCCCCTTTGTCTGCACATTTAGAAAAACACACATATAACCAGATATATATATCCATATGTACACATGTATATATCTATTTATATATACACTACTATATCTAAATAGATGTGTATACACAATATAAGAAATCATATATGAAAACACCCAAATTTCCCCTTCTTCACCATTTTCTGATATATGATATGACTCCATTAAATTTATAATGGGTCTTCCACACTTTTCTTGCTTGGGGGTTTGGCTAGAACCGATGAGGCTTCATGATGCCAATATGGCAGGGAGGACAATAAGCATGGGTTTTGTGGTTTTTCCTTGCACCATCATATATTGACTACTACAAATATGGAACATACTATATTCTATCAGGTACGTTTCTCCATGCTTATACAACTATCTTTTCAACTTGCCAAATCAATTATTAAAACCCAGTTCTTTATGACGATACCTATTTTCTTTAGGTTATGACAACAATTATATGATGCAATAACAATAAGTAGAGAGTGAAAGTTCTGCAAGTCAACAACATGTTTTAAACATTGCAGCTTATTAATACATATATGTAATAGGGGGCCTCTTGGCCACCTTCGAACACAAAGAAGAATGGTAAATGGTTGCTCATGGTGTTGGAAAATCACAATCAAGATGGCGGGACCAAGCAAATGCAATATTCAATGTTTTCATCCTAAAAAAAATACATTGTTGCTCACTTGAACTATAGTTTTGTGCACTATTTTTGGTGTTTTTCAATGTAGTCAATTTCAATAGGCACATTCATTGCCAAAGCACAATCAATTTCACAGCTTTGTTATGAACATGTTACACATACTACACATTAAATGCTTTGTTATTAACAACTCAATGTTATATCATTGAATTCTATGGCTATATTGTAGCGATTTTCTCAGAAGCTAAATAATACTTACATATGCTATTTTTAACTCTTTTAAAATCAAAGTATACATAAATACAAATAAAGATAGCATACACAACTATCTAGATATACACATGTGTATATATAAATTGTTGTTCCATTGTCAAATGAGCCACAGTGGTCTTGGTCTATATATATGGATATATATTTCTACCTATATGTATATTTTTAAACATGAAATGGGAAATTCAATACATATATGTGTGTATATGCATTTTTCTATGTTTTGGGGAATTCAATACAATTTCCCTTTTTGTCAATAATATTTAGTAGCGAATAAGTGTTATTCTAACACCTCTTATACAATTTCTCTATTTGTCTTCAATATTTATTACTAAAGAACATAGCTCGAATCTTGTATCAATATGTTTCATGATATTCTTTTTTTCTCATCTACTTGAAGCTCCCTGCAACAAACTGCCCAGGTCTGTTTATGATAGCGGTGGAGCTTGCTAATTACATGGGATGACAGTTTCTTATATCAATATGTTTCACGATATTTTTTTTTCCTCATATGTTTGACGTTCTCCATAACAAACTGTTCTTCATGATATTCTTTTTTTAAGTTCCCCATAACAAACTATTCATTATCGTAGTTTTCCTCTTCTATTCTCCATATTTTAAAGTTCTATTTAATGTGGGTTTTCAAACATCTCTCATTTTCTTGTGATTCTTAAGTGTTTTTCAAATAGCTCTTTTCCAAAAAAAAAATTCTTGTATCAATATGTTTCATGATATTTTTTTTTCTCAACTATTTGAAGTTCCCCATAACAAACTACTCTTCATAATATTTTTTTTTCAGTTCCCCATAGCAAACTGTTCATTATCATATTTTTCCTCTTCTATTCTCCATATTTTAAAGTTCTATCTAATGTGGGTTTTTGAACATCTATCATTTTCTTGTGATTGTTAAGTGTTTTTCTAATAGCTCTTTTCCAATGTCCCTTCACCAAAAATTTTTATATGTGGACATGTATGTATGTGAAATTACTTACAAAGAACATTCAAAGTGAAGAACCCAATTCAAATGAAGAACCCAGTTCAAGCGAAATGCATGTATAGATTTGAGTTTGGAGCATATTCATGCTTACCTAAAATTCTATCACTATCTTGACAAGGTGTAACAAAAAATTCTATGTAATAGTTGGCTTGTCAATTCAAAATTCAAGCTACATTATTTTCCACTAAATATTATAAACAAAATAGGGATACTGTAAAAGAAGTATTAGAAAAACACTTAAGAATCACAAGTAAATGACAAATGATTGAAATCCCACACTCAGCATATTGATACAAGACAAGAAGTCTATGTAAGAGTTGGGTTGTCAATTCAAAATTCAAGCTATGTTCTTTGGCACCAAACCCACATTAAATAGAACTCGTAAAGAAAATGGGTAGCAATAACCTATACAAAATGGATATAACACCACAAACTTAATTGAAAATTCAAGCTACATTGCTTGGCACTAAATATTATAGACAAATGCAGAAATTGTAAAAGACTTATTAGAATAACACTTAACAACCACTAAACTAATTTATCTCCAATATGTTTATGCTTTCATGCTAACCCTCTACATATATATATATATATATATATATATATATATATATATATATATATATATATATATATATGCAATCACTCCTATGTCAATCTACTGTTGCTCCTATGTTAATGGGTATAACAACAAAGATGCACAGAGATAACTAAAACAATAAACAAAGGGTGATAAAATTACTAACCCTTTAACCATATTTTTTGACAAAAGAAAGAAGATTTAACTATAATTGCTCCTAGGGTAATGGGTATAACACAAAAGATGCACAAAGATAACTACAAACAATAAACGAGGGACGAAAAAATAACTAACCCTAACCATATTTTTTGACGAAAGAAAGAAGATTTAACTACAATTTCTCCATCCATACAGATAACAAGAACACATAAACAAAAATTAATCATTTATACAAATTACCCATGTAAAGAAACTTACAGATTGTGGAGAACAATAGTTTTAAAACCCTCCAATTTTCTATAAAACAGAGCCGAAGCTGATGTTTTTTACAATAGTCTGTTATCAAACCAATCACGGAGCCGAAGGCGACAATTTTTAGAATAGTATGCTATCAAACCAACACCATAATGGCTCTTTTGACAATGCAACTTAATCAATATATTTTTTGGCACATTTCGAAGTATACTTTCCCACACTGCAACATTGAATATTGCATTTACTTCCTCCCATGCCATCATACAAGAATGGCAGGATACATTAATCCTCATGCAATCAAACACTTACCATTTTGCTTTCACGTATTGATGTGACCAAATCCACCACCGCTGACCCAAGTAATTAGCAAGCTCCACATCATCATAAAAAACCCTGGGAAAGTCACCACCAACTGGGCAATCTTCGGCGTCGTAAAATCCTATTCATGGATGGGCTGACGAAAATTCTGGTGGAAACTTTAAACAAATAGCCTATCGGCTAATTAAATAGTTTATAAAGATAAAATTGGAATTCTCTTTATAACGGGTGTGTATTGAGGTTTTAAATTAATGAAAAAAATTGGTACCACTTAAATAGTAAGTGATAGTGGGTAGTATTAATTATATATATATTTGGTTAATAGGGTCACAGTAGCTTAGTTGAGGACTAGTGTAGGCTTAATGTAGGAATTATATAACTAACTTGGAATGATAATTTTAATTGAATAATCTAAATTTGAATTTTAATTAGAATTTCAATATCAAATTTGTAAGATGTAAGCTCAATTTATTCATGGGGTGCAACAAATACACATCATTATACATATACATATGATTTGGAGAGAAATGTTTCTCCTCATTCTCATATTATTGCAACTTTAGTATTTTCAACATTTGGTGAATTTTTTAATTTGTTTAGCTACTTCTTTGAAGGGGAAGGAAGAGGAGAATGAAACATAGATTTTAAGGTGGTTAGAATGTTATGTCTCTTTTGCTCAATTAGAGTCTTTCACCTAAAGGAAAGAGATAGATCCCACACCAAAAATCTAGGTGGTTCACTCAAATTAATGTATGTACAATGGAATTATGCCTAAATGAAATGATCTAGATGCAAAAAAATGATAAAATATATTGATTGATGAAAGGAAACTAAGGAAATGTAAAGTGTTTGAAAATGCATTGTGATATACAAAAACACCTAGAATTGAAAGCAATCTATAACATAAATGGATGAAACTAAAAGTGTGCACCTGAGATCTTGATGGAGACTAGAAATGGCTTCTGGAAAGTTGTTGATCCTGATTTTTAGGCCTGGTGGGACTCATTCGCTATCCATGGTGAATTAGTCCACTTTTGAATTTTTGAGAATTCAAAAGTGGAAATTGAAGTCTCTGGTCTACACTTTGGCTCCTGATAGGTGTCCACCTCCGAAAGTCTAATTTTTTAACATGAAAGTAACTTTTTGTTGATATTTTACCTTGTCCAATGAAGAGATGACTTGAAAAACTTTGCAACTTGATTCTTAATTATTTCCAAGTCTTCAAGATGCCTAAATTTGCAAACACACAAGAAGAGAAAAATAAATGTTGGATGTTAGGGAATGGGGGTTTTCCTTGGTCAAACCCCTTTTAGGTAATTAAACCAAATGAAGAAATAATATGAAGAATGAACATGAAATGAAGGGATTAGTACATTTCCATTATGATTGATCTTAGATTACTGCAACATGAAGAATATGCTCTTGAATGTCTGAAAATGCTATCTTGGTGACCTGAGATGATAAAAGCCACTTGTTTGACTTGAGATAGAAGATAAATGATGAATGAATGATAAGAGATGAATAAGTTATAATATTATGAATTAGGGTTTAGGGACTTGATTTTATAGGCAATTTACCTTATTTACCCATAAATTGGATCCCCAAGGCCGACATGAAGAAAAATTAAACTTAAAACCTAATTTTTCCCACTCAAAAGTCAAAATTGACCCAAATGGGACTCATTCACCACCTTGGGAAAATTAGTCTCACTTGGATGGGACTCATTCACCACAAATGGCGAATTAGTCCTAGAGGGGTCCATTTGCCAGTTGGGTTGCTGGGGAATGCATAAATTAGGTTTAAATGATGACTTTGTTGGTTATTTGATAAATTTATGCGTTGGGATACACAATATGGGGTAATAGGGGCCTATTAGTGATGATTTTAAGGTCAATTAGGGCTTGGGACACAAAATTCAATGTGAAAATGTAATTAAATACACTTTACAACACTAAAATGAGGTCCACATAGCCTAGAAAGGAACAACACCCAATGTGAATGTGTAGGACACATTACAACACTAGATTAACATTAAGTTTATTTTACAAGCCTTCTATATTAATGTGAGAATGCAATTAAATACATTTTATAATGTTGAATTAAGGGGAAATGGGTTTATTAAGTCTAGGAAAGCGTGAAAGTATTTTACAACACATTTATAAGACATCGTTAAATGTATTTGAAAGGGTCCAAGACCTAGTGTGGATGTGAAAAACACCTCACAACACCAAATCAAGGCCTTATTAAGTCCAATTTATCATCAATCATTCCCCAAATCAAGAAAGTTTCCTTTTTTTCTATGGTATAGAGAAAAATAGAGCACATTGAAAACAAAAAAAAATGTGTAGAAAATAAAACACAAAGATAAACCAAAATGATTTCTCTATTTCATATATCATTAAACACATATATTAATAGTTATCACATAACATACATTAATATTTTTTATTTATTTTTGGATAAAAGATGACAAAATCATGATATATAAAAATAAACCAAAAATACAAGAAGAGAGAACCCCCATAAGCAAGACCCAAAAAATGGGGGGGTAGATACCAAAAAGAAGCAACAAAACTAGCCAAAATTTCAATGCCAACCAAATTTTCATTTGAAAAAATGGGGAGACAAGAGACCCAAGAAGTATTTTTTGGGGTAAAACTAACCTCTAAATGCACAAGAGAATCAACATTCCTAATTGGTGCCAAAACTCAAATAATGCATTGGATATTATGATGTGTAGGGGAGCTAGGCACCTAGATGTTACTTGCAAGAGAACATTGCAAATGAAAGGAGAAGACAACGTTGGGGCCTAATTCCTTATTAATAGAAACCTTGGAGACCTTATTCATATTGAGAGCTTCATATCTAAGAGGCCTTTGAAGGTACAAATTATTTACAAACAAAACCGAACAAATGATGATGTGTAGATCATATACCTACCAAATGGAGAGAAGCAACAAAGATTAAACTCTTGTATTGAATAAAGAGAATGGGAGAAAATTTTATACAAGAAGAAATAAAATTTAAATACTGAAGCGGACATAACTATCCACTAACTAAACATAGTTGAAAGATCTAAACAATGTTTATTATCCAACATTCTCCCCCATAATAAAAATTGAAAAAAAAATGGTCAATAGTTCATATTCTCTCCCCTTAATGAACATTTTGAAGAGAAAAAATGCTCCAAAAGACATGTTGCAGTATTATACAATAACATTTCACTCAATAATATTACTAGTTTCTCAATCATCAATGCATTCACTCTACAATCTCACTCTACAATCTAAATCCAGGGACCCGTCATGTAATCCAACCATAAAATTATAACTTTCCTGATGTCTTACAAGACAACATTGGCCATTCTTTGCAAACTACCAAAATTTTCTTGATTACTCTCATTTTTGACAAACAAATATTGATATTTCAACATCTTTTTCAACATACCTATAATATTTTCCCAACTTGATCCAATACTCCATCCACAATTCATATGTATCCATTCTGTCATATATGCATTGGTATACTCTCTATGCCAACACATCTTTTTAGAATGATTTGTTAAACCAAAAATATGACAAGGATGTATATCCTAACACCTATCCATTGTTTTTCCATTCTTGTGACAATGAGAACACTCCACACATTGCATTTTTTGAAAAAAAATAAATTAGAGTCTATACCATTAATAACATTGTTCCCTTTTCTAAATACATAACCAAAACCTTCATACTTTGGCCTCCTAATTGATTCAATTGGTTCTATAATTCCTTGTGCAAGAACTCACCTAATCCTTTATCTATTGTAGTGTCGAAAATGGTCATCCATGATATTTTCACACTTGTTTGGGCTCTCCTTATAAAATTGAGCTTAACAATGCCTTGACTTAGTGTTGTAATCTATTTAACACACTCACATTAGGTCTTGGGCACTTGTGAACTAAATGGAGCTATTTGTACATACCCTATTTTTAGGTGTTTCAAAGTGTTGCATCACACTTTCACACTTATTTAGGGTTTCATTGATAAATTGGGATTATTTATGCCTTAATTGGCCTTATTTTGCATCCACAAGCCTTATTTAATGCATCTTTCTAAGGATAATCTGACATAAATCAATATTCAATCATAATTCATGTATTTTTAGGTTGTGTGACCATGATTTAGTGATTTGGAACCCATATGCCACCTTGGGTGTATGGGTCCCACCTAGGTTTCGAAGCTCCAATCCTGATTTCACATGAATCTAAATATTTTTGAAAATGTGTCCCATAATTAATGCCTAATGGGACTCATATGCCACTTATGGCGTATGAATCCTATGTGGCCCAAAATTAAATTCAATCCAAATTCTTGGTAGGATTTTATCCTCCTAGATCTGGTGTCTGCTTGTAGTGTTGTAATTTCAAGAAATTTGGCATAAACAAGTATAAATACAAGGTTATTTCATTCATTTTTCACCTAGAAAGTTGAATGAGAATCCTAATAGAAAATTAGAGTTCATGAGAGCATTCAAGTGTTTACAAGAGCATTCAAGAGTCTTCAAGAGCTAATTATCGATTTCTTTTGAAGCATAATTCAAGTATCAAGCATCATGTCAAAGTCATCATGCATCGTGTTTATTTTTGAGCTAACAATTGTGATGTGGGGTTTCATGATTCAAGCTAGTATTTAAGTCTAGATCTATCACATTCAAGAAAGAGTCAAGATCTACATCCATTGGAGCCATTCAATACATGTTTGTAACACTCTATTGCTAGGTTTGGTGAGTTGCAACATCACATTTTTTCATTCATAATTCTCCTTTCTTATTTCATTTCATTTCAAGGTTTGATTACCAAAACGGGGTTTGACCAAGGAAAACCACTTTCCACTAACAAAAAAACATTTTTCCCTCTCTTTAGTGTGTGATTTGTAGATTTAGGTTGAAGACATTTGAAGGAGCAAGATTGGAAAGAATTTGTTGAAGTTGCAAATTCATTCAAGTTGTCACCTTACTTACAAGACCATTGGAGAACATTTACAGAGCTGAAACTTCACATTTAGATCCAAAAACAAAAGTCAAGAAGGCAAAGTAGGGATTGAAGAGAAAATTTAGGTCCTAATTTTCCATAAAATCCTAACTAGACTAATATTCCACTTCTAGCATATGAGTCCCAGTATAGTGAAATTTATAGTTTTTAGGAGTTTCAGACATATCTCTACCTGATTTTTGTTCTTGCCCAGAAACCCTAATCTAGGACTAAATCGCCTAGACTAGCGTATGAGTCCTAGTAGGTATTAATTTTAGTATTTTGAGCATTTCAATTCTTCATTCAAGCCTCTTCAGATTTCCAAGTGTACACCTTTAATCTCTCAGCTTTTTGTTCTGATTTACATGCATTTTTAGGTCATTTTGTGAAGCTTTGCATTGCACTAGGTTAAAACATTAGGTATTGGATTTCATTAGTCTTTCCAAGCCCTAGCTTGGTGGTGAACCCCTCTTTAGTTTCTAATCAGACACTAGGACACCCTATTGCAAGATCTCTTTCTCCTTTCTACATTGGATTAAGATTCTAGGGCTTCCTTGAATGAGAATGAGGAAGATTGTTGTTCTTAGTTGTTCTATGTCCTAAATCATAAGCAATGACAATTTTCTTCTTTTCACTTGTATAACCCATTCTTTGCATAACTTTGAGACCAATTTTTTCTCATTACAACTAACAATATTTTCACATTCAAGCATATGATCATGTTCATCTTCACACTTTTCATTAGAAACAACTTTCGTGATATTACAAAAACCAACCAATTTATCAAAACACAAATCTTCCATGCTACATGAAACATCACAAACTAGTGGTTTTGACTTCAAACATTCATTTTGTGCCTTCAACTTAGATATCTCATTATTTTGTAATTTAGTTTGGTCTTATTTTAAATTTCTTCAAACAATTTTAATTTATTCTCTAATTCATCATTTTTTGTTGTGATATCCAACAATTCATCTCTAAGATTAATAAGTTCACACAAATTTTCATATTTTTTATTTTGAACTTCCTTAATACCTGCTATCAATTGAAAATTATATTGTTTAACTTCCAATAATTCTTCTTCTAAAACAGAGTTTGAGTGTTTAACTTCTAATAGTTCTTCTTCTAAAAGAGAATTTTCCTTCTTAATTCTCTTACCATTTTTTCCCATTTTGCATGCAATACACACTTATGTTCCTTATTACAAACCTCACAAAAAAAATTAAACTATAGAAAAATATAAACTCTTATTCCCCTTATATCTCCTATTCCAAAATAAACATCACAACTAGTTAGAAAATATAAAATCTATATTTGAAATGTGTTGTTAGGATCTTTTAGAATCAACCCTTTAATGAATCAAATTTAACACCCCACATTAATCCTCCTTTGGTGTTGATAATCCACACATCTAGCATAGTTCATCAAAGATAATCATGGTAGAAAATCATAAAATCCCTCTATCACAAGCATTTATTGTAGGTTGTCATGGGTTGCTACAATTCTTCTTTGCATAGATTTGATTACATCCAAAAAAAACCATTAAGAAATATACACCACTACATCAACTTTCCAGGACTGCATCAATTATAAATGTACCCTTTTTGTTCAACCAATACATATTAAAATAATCAGACTTTTTCTCACATTCAACATTTAGCGAATAGTCTATGCCAATTCTCTTATAAAACACAATGTACCTTACTCAAATATTACAACTTCATAAAAACTATTTTTTATAGATTTGTGATGAATATGCAAAGGTAAAGATGATTTACCAAGATAGAAAATTCTTCCTCTTTCAATGCCATGCCTTTGGTCTATGCTAGGTATAATGCTTTCAATCTATGACCCATGCCTTATTTAGACATCCCCAAAAATGAAATATGAAACACCTCTCTTAATTTTCACACACCTTTGGAATGGATGCAACCAATACAAACATATCACATATATTAACACTACCACAAGGAATGAAAATAAAAACTATAGCAACATAATGATATACCAAGCTCAACAATAAAATCCATTGCCATGTGCAGTCATATGAAATAGATTAAAATTTTCAACTTTATTTCACTTCAGATTTCAATAATATTATACAGTCTTCATATTCCCAAGCTCTGCTATGCTACTATGATTTAGTGATGTAAGGGAATCTATCAACAACAACAATCCATCAGGGGGTACTTCTAACCCAAACTCAATTGGAGAAGATCAAATTACAAAACACTAATAGTTCACTATTCATTTCACCAATTTCACTTAACTACTCAACAAAATCCAACAAATTCTTTGACCATTCAAAAGGCTATCAATAAGCCAACTCACCATAT
Source organism: Sequoia sempervirens (assembly GCA_007258455.2). Lineage (NCBI taxonomy): Eukaryota > Viridiplantae > Streptophyta > Pinopsida > Cupressales > Cupressaceae > Sequoia > Sequoia sempervirens. Next base: position 10,281,738 of record VDFB02000013.1, on the reverse strand, counting down.
CAATATACCAATCCATTATCAGACTCAATTTCACCTTCACTATCATCAAAATGACTGAAGCATAACATAAACCTGATTCGTAAACCCATCAAAAATAACAAATCTTCCTTCTAAACCTTATTCAAACATAGAAACATCTGTAACAACATCAAATAGACAGTATTCAAACATTTACATTCATTCTTTACATAGTTTTTGGTGTATAATAACCTCCAAGGTTTGTTTGCACCTAATCAAAAAGAAGACTTTACTCTGCCTTCACCATGAACCTAACAATCTTCTAGGCTATGTCCTGGCTTGGTTCACCAACTGAACCTTACTATAACTCTGTTCCAAGAGTTTCCACCTTGTGCTTTAACCTTAGAGGATTCAACACCTTCTTGCACTTGCAATCTTTGTCACTACACCTAGAAGAGTCTAGATGCCAACTTCATCAACTTGTTACAACTGCCTGCAGGGGAGCTTGAGACACTGATTTCACACTTTCCATATCCAAATGGAGCCATCTTGCTTGGTGTTCAACCTTCAATTTACCGATTTCATGAATTAGCCTTGGATAGTCCTAATTCCCTACTAGCCTTTACCAGTCAGTATTTGGCTTTTTGCTCTCAAACTTGACACATAACCTATCAAACAAAGGACATCTTCAGGTACCCTTTTCAGGACTTTAAATCTTACATATGGGTTTCAGACCTCTACTATTCCGTATAGCTGATTCCTGAGATCTTGGATTGGAGGGCTAAATCACCTTGCATCTAGGGTTTCACTGGTTCTTGAGTCACAATTACCTCCAAATTGATTGATGGAAGCCTCAAACCTTTTGGAATGTAAAAATCCTATCTTTCCCTCCTTGGAACTGTACGGATTTCGTACAGTGTTCTTTTCCCCTACCTTGGTTCTTTAATTTTCCTCTTCCAAACTCCTAACCAGGTCACAAAGCTCACCTAGGGTTTGGAGTTAAAACTCATTTCTTGGTTCCTTGTATCTCCTAGTGCTAATTATTTACAAAGATGTGGCTCCCTTTCCATATCCTACTGGTCTCAGGAGATTCCCGTGGATAGAGATTATGGGGGAGCCATGAGAAATCAAACTAGACTATTCAAACCCAAAAATAAGTCTCTACAACCTAAAGCAATGTTCACAAAGCACTACGGTAACTCAAATCCTTTTTCCTACAGGGGGAAATACACTCTATACCATTCAAAAAACACAAAGACAGTGAGAAAACTATAAATACAATGGCTTTTACATGACTATTTCTCAAGAACTCGGTGAAACTCAAAAAATACAGACTTTAACTATTCCTAGCAATACAAAACTTAACTACAATGCATGTATTCTAAATCAATGAACTATCTACAAGAGAAAAGATGCTAGAGCATGTTAAGGAAACTCTAATCCAATGCCAAACAGGGCATATAGTTCATAACATCACGGTTGTTAGAAAACACATGGGGTTTTCAAACACAGAAAAATATACAAGAATCTGCTCACTGTTTTTATTCTTCACACCAAAATCTTTGATTACAATCTCTAACTACTGCTTCTACGAGCCATTTCCCCTATTTGGGATGCCATTACCACCTTTCAAGGGTAGTTGCTCGAGTATTTCCCTGATTTCAAGGGATTCCCAATGCCAAGTAAAATGCATGCAAACAAACAAGTTCACCATGTAGTCTTGCAACTCTGCCATTATCCTTAATTTTAGGATCATTATTTCCTTGATCTTGAGCCAACAGCACTTTAACTATCCCATGGCTTCTTCCAACAATGAGGATGTAGTGGTTAAACATTTAAGGTTCATCCAAATTGTCCAAAGCTCATTAAAACCCAAAATTTAAAAACATGACTAACCTAGGATGACATTTACTAAAGATTAATTCAACACACCCACTCAAGACCTTCTAAGGTCCAAATCACACATACAAACATTCCTGACTTGGCTAAAGTCAGTACAAGCCAAAATTGTGCAAACCAAATTGTGCATTTGGCTTAGGTGCTCCTGCACCATCCTCCCCAAAACAGAAAACTCAATCCACCCTTGGATTGGGAAAATTGAGAGCAATCCCCAACTTCTTAAATTCTTCCTCCTTGATCCATATTGCATCAACTTTAGGTTGTCCTTGCCTTTGGATCAGATGTTCCTTGTACTCTTTGGTTCTTGTTCTTTTGTAGACCCTGGTATCCAAGATCTTATCAGCTTGTTTGACTGTAAGAGGGGGCAGTTTGAGTTCTTCCACATCTTGGATGACTTCTTGGATGGTCTGATCCATGTTTGGTGGTGGTCCTCTGTAATGGACTAAGTTTTCAACATTGAAAATAGGGGACAATCCACTGTCATCTGGCAATTGCACCTTGAAAGCATTGTTACCATACTTCTCCAAGATAGGACAGGGACCTATCCTCTTCATTTGCAGCTTATGAGGAACTCCTTTCTACAATCTAGCCTTGTTCAAATGTACCATCACTAGGTCACCAACATTAAACTGAGCCTCTCTCCTATGCTCATCCACTTTGGTTTTATGTTTCATGGTATTCTCTGTCAAGGTTTTTCTGACTGTCTCATGAATTTCCTGCATTGCACAAGCAAAGTCATCTGCATAACCACTTCCCTTGACTCCATCCTTCAACTCTCTCAGCTCATAGACACCCTTGGGATGTAAACCATACACAATTTCAAAGGGACTCTTCCCTGTGGATCTATTTACTCTATCATTATAGGCATATTTAGCTTGCCCAATAAGCTGATCCCATTGTTGACCATACTCCTTGGTCAAGCATCTTAGAAGGTATCCAAGTGTTCTATTCACAACTTCGGTCTGACCATCAGTTTGGGGATGGTATGCAGATCCAAAGGACAGATTGGTGCCCATTCTTTGCCAAATAATCTTCCAAAAATGACTCATAAACTTGGTGTCTCTGTCTGATACAATGCTGATTGGTAAACCATGAATCCTCACTATCTCTTTGAAGAAAAGAGAGACTATTTGGCTGGCATCATGGGTTGTTTTGCAGGGCACAAAGTGAGCCATCTTGCTGAATCTGTCAACAACATATACACTATCCATACCTTGCCTTGTCTTGGGTAAACCAACTACAAAGTCCATGCTCAAGCATTCCCATGGTCTAGAAGGGATAGGCAGTGGCTAGTATAGGCCTGCATTTGAAGAAGTGTCTTTTTCTTTTTGACACACTACACAACTCTCTACATATTTCTTGACATCTAGGTTCATCTTAGGCCAAAAATAAAACATTTGAACCAGTTCTTGAGTTTTAGTGATCCCAAAATGACCACTCAATGCACCATTATGCTTCTCTTGTATTAAGTTCTCCCTAATAGAACCTCTAGGAACACAAAGTTGATTCCCTTTAAACAATAAATCACTTTGCAAGGTATATTCAGCATACTTGCTATGGAAATGGTTCTTATACTCAAGACATACCTTATAAATATCGGCAAAGTCTTCATCATCTGCATATAGATATTTGAAGTGATCTATTCCCATGCTCTTCAACTGAATTTCTTGAATGGTGAGAACTCTCCTGCTCAATGCATCAACCACCTTGTTGAGAGCTCCTTTTTTGTGCTTGATGTTAAAGGTGTAAGCTTGTAAGTACTCCACCCATTTCATGTTGGTGAAGTAACTACCCCTTTCACCCATTTCATTGGTTTTGAAGGTTGTTTTCCACTCATCACCCTCATGTATTCTAATTTGGTGATAACCACTCTTTAAATCTATCTTGGTATAGTACCTAGCTTCACCTAGACAATCCATGAGATCTTCAATCCTAGGGATGGGAAACCTATACCTGATGGTTATCTTGTTTATTGCCCTGGAATCAGTACAAAGCCTCCATTATCCTCCTTTCTTAGGTGCTAAGACAGTGGGTATTGCACAAGGACTAATGCTTTTCCTAATAAGACCTTGGTCAAGTAGTTCTTGAATCTGCCTAGCTATTTCCTCATTTTGCTGAGGTGTCATCTTGTAGGCTGCTTTGTTTGGAAGGGAAGCTCCTGGTATCAAGTCTATCCTATGACTTATGGCTCTTTTAGGAGGTAAGGTTGCTGGTTGACCACTACTTACAATGCTTTCATAGGTCTGCAACAAGTCTTGAATCTCCTTGAGTAACTCTTGCTTTTCAACTGCCTTCTCTTTGCTTACTTCTCTTGGCTTGATCATTACTGCATAGCCAACTCCTTCTCCTTCTTCTAAAGCTTTTAAGAACTCTTTTTCACCAGTTATTAGCAGCTTAGAACCTGCTGTCTGCACCTCAGTATCTTCTAACAAAGATTGAATCTTGTAGGTTACATTGTCCTTCTTAAAGGTATATGAATTCTTAGCTCCATCATGCACAACTTGACGGTCAAATTTCCATGGCCTACCTAGGATAAAATGGCATGCATCCATAGGTAATACATCACACAATACCTTGTCTTTGTACTTGCCAATTGAAAACTCCACCCATGCTTGTTCATTCACCAAGACATGCTGACCCTTATTGATCCATGTGACCTTGTAAGGATTTTTGTGAGGTATCCTTGTCAATTTTAGTTTGCTGACTGCCTCCTCTGACACAATATTGTCAGTAGAACCTGAGTCTATGATCACCTTGCACACTTTCCCCATCATCTTGCACTTTATCCTAAACAAGGACCTTCTTTGGCTTGGCTCTTCTTTGACTGGTTCTTTGATTAAAGTCCTTCTCATCATGAGATTTTCACCTTCCTCTGAGTTCAATGGTACTTCAGGTTGTTTGCTTGTTGTAGTAGTCTCATCTTGAATCAGATTGGTTCTCCTATCTCCTCCATGAGAAGTGCTACCTTTCTCTAGACATCTATAGGCTGGATGTCCCAATTGGTTGCAATGATAGCATTTCATGTTGGTGAAGTAACTACCCCTTCCTTGTCCACCACTTATTCCTCTGGAGCTGAAACCTCTTCCTCTACCACCTCTACTAGAGCTTCCTTCTTGCTGTTCAGAAAATCTGACTTCTCCTTAGGCTCTTGATTCTGAGCTCCTTCCACTATAGCTTCCTCTTTGTCCTCTGTTGTCTTTCCCTTTACCTCTGCTTTTGGGATTTTGTTCTTGTTTCTTTTTTCCTTTCTCTTCTATTTTCAAAGCCATTTGATAGCATTGGTGGACTGTTTTGAAGTTTACCAAACTCATGTCTTCCTGAATAGACCATTTGAGTCCATTTAGATACCTTGCTAACTTTATGCTTTCATCTTCAACCACCTTTGATCTAAGGCACAATTTTTGAAATTCCTCTATGTATGTTTGAACATCCATGTCTTTTTGCCTCAGATTGTGTCTTCTCCTATGCAACTGGACTTCATAATCATCAGGGAGATAGGTCTGCCTTATCTTAGTCACCATTCCTCTCCATGAAACTATAGGACCTTTGCCTTCTTTCTCTCTTTCAGATTGCACAAACTTCCACCATGTGAGAGTTGCTCCTCTCAACCTTGACTTGGCCACCTTTACCTTTTGAGCCTCTGTTATTCCATCACACTCAAAGTGATTCTCAATGCTCTCAATCCAGTCTACAATCGAATCAGGGTCCATTTGTCCACTGAAAAGTGGCACACCATCCAATGCTTTACCACTCAAGGCCTGCAATGCCTTCAAGAATGGTTCCTCTGCAAGAATAGGATCAGGCTTTGGAGCTTCCTCCTCCAATTCCACTTCTTTTTCCTTAGCTTCCTGCTCTTCCTTCTTCTTAATCTTGTCCTTCACATTATCTATTGTTTCTTGGACTTCATCCAGGAGTCTCTCCATCTGAGATATCCTTTCTCTGAGCAACCAGTTATCTTCCTCTTGCTCTTCTACCTTCTTTACTAGTTCTACATTTGTCACCATGGTTTCTTCCTCTGGTGTATTCTCTCCTACTGACTCAGTGGATTGGCTCATTAATCACAAGCCTTGAATCTAACTCTTGGCTCTGATACCAATATGGTGTATAATAACCTCCAAGGTTTGTTTGCACCTAAATAACAAGAAGACTTTACTCTGCCTTCACCATGAACCTAAATATCTTCTAGGCTCTGTCCTGGCTTGGTTCACCAACTGAACCTTACTATAACTCTGTTCCAAGATTTTCCACCTTGTGCTTTAACCTCAGAGGATTCAACACCTTCTTGCACTTGCAATCTTTGTCACTACACCTAGAAGAGTCTAGATGCCAACTTCATCAACTTGTTACAACTACCTACAGGGGATCTTGAGACACGGATTTCACACTTTCCATATCCAAATGGAGCCATCTTTCTTGGTGTTCAACCTTCAATCTACCGATTTCATGAATTAGCCTTGGACAGGCCTAATTCCCTACTAGCCTTTACCAGTCGGTATTTGGCTTTTTGCTCTCAAACTTGACACATAACCTATCAAACAAAGGACATCTTCAGGTACCCTTTTCAGGACTTTAAATCTTGCATATGGGTTTTAGACCTCTGCTATTCCGTACAACTTATTCCTGAGATCTTGGATTAGAGGGCTAATTCACCTTGCATCTAGGGTTTCATTGGTTCTTGAGTCACAATTACCTCCAAATTGATTGATGGAAGCCTCAAACCTTTTGGAATGTAAAAATCCTATCTTGCCCTCCTTGGAACTGTATGGATTCCGTATAATGTTCTTTTCCCTTGCCTTGGTTCTTTAATTTTCCTCTTCCAAACTCCTAACTGGGTCACAAAGCTCGCCTAGGTTTTGGAGTTAAAACTCATTGCTTGGTTCCTTGTATCTCCTAGTGCTAAGTATTTACAAAGATGTGGCTCCCTTTCCATATCCTACTGGTCTCAGGAGATTCCCGTGGACAGAGATTATGGGGGAGCCATGAGAAATCAAACTAGACTGTTCAAACCCAAAAATAAGTCTCTACAACCTAAAGCAATGTTCACAAAGCACTAAGGTAACTCAAAGACTTTTGCCTACAGGGGGAAATACACTCTATACCATTCAACAAACACAAAGACAGTGAGAAAACTATAAATACAGTGGCTTTTACATGATTGTTTCTCAAGAACTCGGTGAAACTCAGAAAATACAGACTTTAACTATTCCTAGCAATACAAAACTTAACTACAATGCATGTATTCTAAATCAATGAACTATCTACAAGAGAAAAGATGCTAGAGCATGTTAAGGAAACTCTAATCCAATGCCAAACAAGGCATATAGTTCATAACATCACGGTTGTCAAAAAACACACGGGGTTTTCAAACACAGAAAAATATACAAGAATTTGCTCACTGTTTTTATTCTTCACACCAAAATCTTTGATTACAATCTCTAACTACTGCTTCTACAAGCCATTTCGCCAATTTGGGATGCCATTACCACCTTTCAAGGGTAGTTGCTCGAGTATTTCCCTGATTTCAAGGGATTCCCAATGCCAAGTAAAATGCATGCAAACAAACAAGTTCACCATGCAGTCTTGCAACTCCACCATTATCCTTCATTTTAGGATCATTATCTCCTTGATCTCAAGCCAACGGCACTTTAACTGTCCCATGGCTTCTTCCAATAATGAGGATGTAGTGGTTAAACATTTAAGGTTCATCCAAACTGTCCAAAGCTCATTAAAACCCAAAATTTAAAAACATGACTAACCTAGGATGACATTTACTAAAGATTAATTCAGCACACCCACTCAAGACCTTCTAAGGTCCAAATCACACATACAAACATTCCTGACTTGGCTAAAGTCAGTACAAGCCAAAATTGTGCAAACCAAATTGTGCATTTGGCTTAGGTGCTCCTGCACCAATTTCATCATATTTCCACTTTCTAGGCTTTCAAAGCACCATTTGTCTTGTAGATCATCAAACCCCTAAAATGGGTGACTCATCTTCAAACACTTTATTTCACCACAATCCCAATTCACATTCAAAGACCCATTTTGCTTAATTTTAACATACTTCAAAAAGCAATTGCACTTGTTTTGAAAAGAAAGCTTGAAATTTTGACTGTACCGCTGGAAATGCACTTAATTAGCCTAGATTTCCAAAGGAAGTATCTTCAAAACAACTTTAAACACCTATGTAACCCTGGGAAGCATTGATTCATGACACAAAACTTCCATTTCACCAACCTTCAGGGATTGGAAAACACAATAGAGCATCAAACATCAAAACCCTCTCTTCAAACCATTCTAACACAAGCAAAACAGGGGTTTTAAAGAAATCAACCTTCCAAACATTATACCACCTTGTAGATGCTTCCATCACCTTAAAATATTCCTACACCCACTTTTTAAACCATCTTCCAACCTTTATGCATGCCCTTGTACCAAATAACACCTTGGAGCCATGCTTTTTGTGAGGAAAAACACTATTTTTCTGTCAGGACAACAACATTCACATTGTAATCTCACCTTCCCTTGCATTTATTAATCCACACAAAAAATTTACATAACAAAAAGACTCTACTCAATCCATCCCATTTATCAACTAACCCTACATCGATGGGATGGAGAGATAATTCTTTAAATGACTCTCAAAACCCCACTTTTAAGGTTTCAGGTCGAGTCAGAGAAAATCAATCCAAATAGAAGATGAACTTAATGGATTCCTCTTAAGAAGGATTAAAATGAAAGGTGATTCCCTGTGCTACTTGAAAATAATAAGATTCAAAGCCACAAACAACTATATAGTCCATACAACTAAGAATCAATAGAAAGAAACTCATATTTTATTGAAATAGGGTACTTTAATTGAATGAAATTCTTTAAGGTTACAATGATGATCACTTGCCCGCCTTATAACTACTTTTAAATATGTTTCCCCAACCAATAACTAACTTTTCAACTTCCTTCATCAACCTATCCCTTCAATTTCTCTACAAAGACTCTTCAACTTCCTATTTTTTTTCTTTTTTTGCATTTTTTGCTTTATTGACAACTTTGCAAATTTTGTGCAAAAAAAAACTTTGTTTGCAGTTTAACTTAACCAAACCCATAGTGACCTATTTGACATTTCAAATACATCATTAATGACCTCCCAAGACCTTCTGAAAATTATTTTACATTTGAATGTTCAATTTTTACAATTTTGCCAATTAAAGGCATCTAGAGAGCAAGGTGCTCCTGCACCATACAACCAACCAACAAAAGCTTTCCAAGTCCCTTGGAAACATATTGTATCAAATTTTCTTGTACCTGCAAAATAACTTCAAATATTCTTCTTCTTTCTTCCTCTTGAATCTTCATTTTTCTTGATTTCAACCTTGCCTTCAACTTTGTCTTCATCACTACCTTCACTTGTCTTCTCTTGCCTTTTTCCGTTCTCTTTTTTTTTTATCAGGTTCACAATCTCTTTTCTCTTTCAAAAGGACACATGACTACCCTTTCACCACTCTCAACTTTCCACTAACTCTTCCTCAACCAAAGGATGCAGGATTGTCCTTCCTCTTTGCTTTTCCAAGCAATCTTCCTCTTTTTCATAATTCATCCTTGACCTTCTCTAACCAACTTGTCATCATCTTGTCATCTACTCCTATTAGTGGAGTACTCTTCAACATGGCTGGAAACTCAAGTGCTTCACAATCAGGTATCCATCTCTTTTTACCACTTCACCACACAACTCGCCAACTCAGCAAACCATCCATCTTACCCAACAGTAGATCCTGGAAGATGCCTCACTCTCTTTACCTTGCACCTTCTACCCAGCTTAATCTCCATTGGAGTATGGACCACAGACTTTAGCTTGTCTTCCCACACAAAACTTCTAAGAAACCTTTTTCTCTACAACTTAGATGGATCAAGCACCTGCAAGCAACCACAACTCAACAACAACAACTCAACCAATCATCAGAATCAACTAGCTCTAATACCAATTGATGCAAGAGAATCTATCAACAACAACAATCCATCAGGGGGTACTTTTGAACCAAACTCAATTGGAGAAGATCAAATTACAAAACACCAATAGTTCATTATTCATTTCATCAATTTCACTTATCTACTCAACAAAATCTAACAAATTCTTTGACCATTCACAAGGCTATCAACAAGCCAACTCACCACATCAATATACCAATCCATTATCAAACTCAATTTCACCTTCACTATCATCAAAATGACTGAAGCATAAAATAAACCTGATTAGAAAACCCATCACTTCTAACATTTACCTATTAACACCTCATTACAACAATATTCCCAACAAGGCAATCAATCAGCCAAACTTCTCCAAATATGTTACCAGTCCTTCATGACACTATATTTCAGCATGTTTTCTACTAAAAAATACCAATAACTCACCTTCACAAAATTTATCTAATAGTTTCCTTAAGACTTGTAGTAAAACAACACTTTTCACATTGTGTTATCTTTGTCTGAAACATCAAAAACAATAAATCTTCCTTCTAAACCTTATCCAAACATAGAAACATCTGTAACAACATCAAATAGATAGTATTCAAACATTTACATTCATTCTTTACACTATTTCATTAGATTTCCACTTTCTAGGCTTTCAAAGCAACATTTGTCTTACAGGTCATCAAACCCCTAAAATGGGTGACTCATCTTCAAAAAATTTGTTTCACCACAAACCCAATTCACATTGAGAGACCCATTTTGCTTAATTTTAAAGCATACTTCAAAAATTAATAGCACTTGTTTTGAAAAGAAAGCTTGAAATCTTGACTGTACCACTGGAAATGCACTTAATTAGCCCAAATTTCCAAAGGAAATATCTTCAAAACAACTTTAAACACCTATGTAACCCCAGGAAGCATTGATTCATGACACAATAGAGCATCAAACATCAAAACCCTCTCTTCAAACCATTCTAACACAAGCAAAACAAGGGTTTTAAAGAAATCAACCTTCCAAACATTATACTACCTTGTAGATGCTTCCATCACCTTAAAATATTCCTGCACCCACTATTTAAACCATCTTCTAACCTTTATGCATGCCTTTGTACCAAATAACACCTTGGAGCCATGCTTTTGTGAGGAAAAAAACTATTTTTTTGTCAAGACAACAAAATTCATATTGTAATCTTTCCTTCCCCTGCATTTATTAATCCACACAAAACATTTACATAACAAAAAGAATATACTCAATACATCCCATCAATCAATTAACCCTACATTAATGGGATGGAGAGATAATTCTTTAAATGACTCTCAAAACCCCACTTTTAAGGTTTCAGGCCGAGTTAGAGAAAATCAATCCAAACAGAAGATAAACTTAATGGATTCCTCTTAAGAAGGATTCAAATGAAAGGTGATTCCCTGTGCTACTTGAAAACAATAAGATTCAAAGCCACAAACAACTATATAGTCCGTACAACCAAGAATCAATAGAAAGAAACTCATATTTTACTAAAATAGGGTACTTTTATTGAATGAAATTCTTCAAGGTTAAAATGATGATCACTTTCCTACCTTACAACTGCTTTTATAGATGTTTCCCCAACCAATAACTACCTTTTCAATATCCTTCATTGACGTATCCCTTCAATTTCTCTACAAAGACTCTTCAACTTCCTATTTTTTTCTTTTTTTACATTTTTTGCTTTATTGACAACTTTGCAATTTTGTGCAACAAAACAACTTTGTTTGCAATTTAACCTAACCAACCCCCTAGTGACCTATTTGACACTTCAAATACATCATTAATGACCTTCCAAGATCTTTCGATAATGCTTTTACATTTGAAAGTTCAATTTTTATAATTTTTCCAATTAAAGGCATCTAGAGAGCAAGGTGCTCTTGCACCATTTAGATTGATAGACCAATGTATTCCCACATTGCTAGGCACTCCTCCTTGTCAGGATGTCAGGAATGAACTTTAAACTTACTTGCAACACATAATGTCTTTTCTTGATAGATTACTTGACATGAAACCTTCCTTCATTGTGCTTCACACAAGAATCTGCACCATGCCTTCAAACATCCTTCTAACCTTCTCCCTGTTGGTGTAATTAATTATTTAATTACACTTTGCATAAGTTTACTTAGGCGCTATTTTATTTCCTAGGTTGCATTTAGTAATCCTTATCTAGTTGAGCTATCTTTTTGCTCAAGATAAGATTAGGGTTGTGCATGTATTGTTTTTTTGCATGCTTTCCTTTTCAAAGGCTTTTGTATCATTTGTAAATCAATTAAATTCAATAATCATTATTCTGGTTTTTTCTTGCACATTCTTGCTTTAGGTTTTATAGAACATATTTTTTTGTTTTTGATATTTGTTGCATGTGATAGGTGATTGCATGCAAGTGATTCTTGGGGACTGTGAAGTTGTTTTTTCAACTTCTACATGGTATCAGAGCTCTAGACCTATGGCTGCCTATTCGTGATTTGAAGATATTTCCTCACAACATTTTTTTTTGTGCAAGGGTTTCAAGCTAGGCTAATTTTTTGAGGAAAATCAAAAAAGAAGAAATTTTTTGTGTGGCCAATATAAAAATCCACCACCCCCACTCCTCAGCCCAGCAGCCACCTGCAAGCTGCCAACCTCCAACTGTACTACCCATAGCATTGCTCCCCAGTTTAGCCCTCGCGGGCTCTGCATGTGTAGGCCACGGTCATATTGCGACTAGGAGCCCCAATTCAAGCCCTCTGCTAGACTCAGCTCCCCACCAAGGTCACATCTATGACCGGGAGTTGTGCTCACACCCCAACTGATGGATTTTTTTCCATCCCTACAGCGAATGATCACATGGCGGGCCGAGGGCCAGCCCCTGGGTGCTAATTTTTTGCCCCTGTTTAGTGCTCAAAGTGCCTTTTACAAGCCTTTTTTTCATTTTTGGCGTAACTTGGGCATATGGAGGCCTTTTTTCAAAAATGAGATATTGTCGAAAAGTTGGTTCAACGCTCTTTGTAATGGTGGAGGTTTGATTTTTTTATTTTTCAGTTTTGATGCCTTTTTCACTTGTCAAACTCTAAAGTTGTTGTTTTCACTCCGCAAGGCGTAACTTTTGCATCCTGACTCCGTTTTGCACAAAAAAATAGGCATTGGAAAGTTGATTCAGTTCTCTACATAGATCTCAGACCTATTTTTTGCAAAATTTTCTCTAGGTATCTAATTTTTTTATCATAACTCAGCCTTTTTTTGGGTTAGTTTCTTGGGAAGTGTGCAATCAGGAGTTTTTTTTAAGATCAAAGAGATTTTTTTTTGCTTTGAGAGTATATATTCCTATTTTTTGTCATGGATACACATAATATTGCACCCGTTACTCCATTCAACTATTTTGGTTGGAAAAAACAAATGGAGATTCACTTGAAACACAAAGGTTTGTACAGGGTAACCATGGGTATAGAAATTGAACCTACAGGTTCTATTGAAAAGAGAAAATGGTTTAATAGGTGTGATGAAGCTTATGGTACATTATTTATATCTCTTTCATCTGACCTTCTTTTTCATATTGAGTCTTGCACTACACCCAATGAGATCTGGACTACTTTAGAGTCTTTGTTTGGGAAGCAAGATACTATGAGAGGGTTTCAATTAGAGAATGAGCTTATTGGTTTAAATCCTAGGGATTTTGACAACATCCGGGAGTTTTTCACCAAACTCAAGTCTCTTAGATTACAGTTGTCACAGTGTGGTGTTCAGAAGGAAGACTCTTAGTTGATATTGTCCATTCTTTCTAAGCTTGGACTAGATTATTCAGTTTTTGTATCTACATTTTATGCCATCTCTTGATGAATTTTCTTCATCTCTCACTCGAGAGCAAGCTAAGTTAGCTAGCATGGGCACGGTGAAACCTTCTTCATCAGAAGCACTTATTGCATCACAAGAGCCTAGAGATCAGAAGGCTTCTACAGGAAAAGCAAAGAAAAAGAAACAAAAGGATTCCAAAAATCATGAGCAACAAAAGGAGTCCTCAGATTCATCCTTCTCTTCTAAGGGGAAATCGTCTAGGAAGGAGAAGGGTCCATGTGCATATTGCAAGAGGGAAGGACATGCAAAACATAATTGTTACAAGGACATTGATGAGCTGAAGCATCTTATTCAGAAACATCAGATTGATTTTCCTTCTAGGATGTTTTCATCATCTTATTCTCCTCATTCTTCTTCTTTAGAGTAGCATAATAGGGGCACAGCTAGTTTCAATACTTCATCAGATATGAAGGGACATTCTCTTTGTGCTACTTCAAATCTTGGATTAGGGAGATGGATTCTAGATTTAGGAGCATCTCATCATATGGCATCTTCACAGTCTATGTTCACTTCCTTTGAGCCTTGTACTATGTCTCCTATTTTGATGGGAAACAACACTTACATGAGTGTTACAAGGAAGGGGTCTATTAGTTTTGGGGACAACACCTTTCAGGATTTCTTGTCTGTTCCTCACTTGACAAACAACCTTCTTTCCATATATCAGATCACACATGGAGGCAATGGGAGATCTGTGGAGTTCACACTTGATTCATTTATCATCAAAGACTTGGAGAGTAGAGTAGTTATTGCTACTGGGGTGGTGGATCACTCATCTCGGTTGTATTCCTTTACCAATTTTTCTACTAATGGTGCTTCTGTCCCTACAGTTGTTCATCACACTTCTAGTGTGACTCATCATTCAGAGGAGACATTTGGCTTCCTGAACGTTGGTGTTCTCACTTCAGACCCAGTTCTTGAGCCTTTTGTTCCACCTCCTACTACAGTTGTTGATACTTCTATGACTACAAATGTGGTTTCTTTCGTTTCAGTGTAGCAGGACATAGTTGATCATTCATCTTTGGAGGTTTCTCTTCAGTCTTCACCTACTTTGAATTCTTCATTGGTTGTGGTCACACCTACTTTTGTGGAGACATCTTGGGCTACACCTAATTCACCTTCAGAGATTGCATTCATTTGGCCTCTTCCCTCTGACTTCTTTCAGGAGATGTGGTTTCTTCAATCTTATTGGAGCTACTTCATTCTGGGGGGCTATGTGGTCTCTTCATTCCTCTCTTTTGGGGGGGTTCATTGATGTATCTTTGTGATGTCTTATGGATTCCTCCATCTTTCATCACCTAGTTTTTTACATTCTATTTTGGGGAGGAGTTTTATTCCCATGTGGTTTTCTCCTTTACCCCATTTGATTTAGTTTGCATTGCATTTGTAAATGAGTACCTAATCAGGCCTTGGTTTCGGGACTCATCTTTGCATAATAATTTGCTTCTCCCTAAGTTGCACTTATGGGGGTGTTGGTGTAAGTAATTATTTAATTACACTTTGCATAAGTTTACTTAGGCAATATTTTATTTCCTAGGTTGCATTTAGTAATCCTTATCTAGTTGAGTTGTCTTTTTGCTCAAGATAAGATTAGGGTTGTGCATGTCTTTCTTTTTTCATGCTTTCCTTTTTAAAGGCTTTTGTATCATTTGTAAATCAATTATATTCAATAATCATTATTCTAGTTTTTTCTTTCACATTCTTGCTTGAGGGTTTACATAACATCTTCTTTTTTTGTTTTGGATATCTGTTGCACGTGATAGGTGATTGCATGCAGGTGATTCTTGGGGACTGTGAAGTTGGTTTTTCAACTTCTACATTTCCCTCTCATGCCAAGTTCTTCCATTAAAAAATTCCTAGGTATTCTACTGATGCTCTGATACCAAAGGAATAAAACAAAACAAATGATGATTTGTAAACCATCTACCTATTGAATGGAGAGTAGTAAAGATTAAACTCTTATATTGAATAAAGAGAATGAGAGAAAGTTTAATAAAAGAATAAATAAAATTAAAATTCCTAAGTGGACATACTTGTCCACTAACTAAACATAACTAAAATTTAAACAATGTTTATTATCCAACAACATCAACTAAAAGAAGATAGCTTTGACCTTCTAGGAATTCCCCATAAGCACAAATTCACTAGCCCCAAATGACTAAAGCTGAAACTTGAAGATGGAATGCAAGTTCATTGATCACAGAATCAAGGAATTTTCTTCCACAAGCACAAAGATCATTGAAAATAGGGAACCCTACTCAAAAAGCATGAGATATTTCCAAAAGTGACTAAACAAGGCTCTAATTTTATTGAGAATGGATAGATTTGTGAATCCAAAAGGGGGATTTGGAAGAGGAAACCATGAAGAAAGAAAGAGCCAAGATGACTACAAAAACACCTCCCAAAAATATTAGTAGAGCTGAAGAGGCAATTCACATATACTAGTACAGTAACATAGCACCATCAAGAAAGAAGATGATAGTTACCTCCAAGCATGAAAATCTTACCAATCATGAGTGAAAAAACATCAAGAAAAATCCCAACTCAACCACAAACCACCTCAATAGATATTGAAAGAAGAGAACCTATAATACCATCTATGAGACCAAAGAATATGGGTTAGGGTTTGAGCCAATCAAGATTGATGGTCCACGTACCCATGTACTTTTGGGTGAGGGTGTAAATGCTTCTCAAAGTTTTGAGATAATCAAAGACTCCCATACCGAGACTGACTCGCATGAGTGGGAATATGGTTTTGAAAGAGCCCTAATTGATTATGAGCTTGATGAAATGTTTCAAGAACCAAGTGAGCCTTCTTTTGATAAAAAAATTAGACAAATGTTTAACGTTGAACCTTCTAAAGACCCTCCTAAAGTCCCATTGAAAAGAGAAGACTGGGTAAAAATATTTTGGCCTCATGATGATGACAAACCTAAACCACCACTTAACCCTATTAACCATGATTCCAATGCATTTGTCCCTTATGTTGACCATGATTCCCACTCATTTGTCCCCTATTTTGACCATGAGTCCAATTTTCTTGAGTCTAATGAAGATGACGATTGGATGGAATCCTCCTGGGACTTTGAGGATACTTCTTTCTTTACCCTTTCAACCTCAGTTTGCATGATTTTAGCATCATCTCCACCTTTCACCAACACTGATGATGGAATTTCCCTTATCTATCCACAACTCATTGATTGGGACCAACAAGACTCACTTATCATGGACACTTTTAAGAATGAAAAGGCTATTGCAAAATTCATGGGACTCCGTGAAGGAATATTGAGTGGGGACCATAAAGTTGGATTCACCATAGATCTTGATTTTGTAGCATACCTTAGGGAGACTGTTCAATCCTCTAGCCACAAAAGTAATAAAAAATAAAACAAGAAAAGATACATCATTAGGTGAAAACCGCAAGGCACCTTCTGACAATACAAAAGTAAAAATAAAGGATGTATCCAAGGGAGAAAACCTCTCTAAGGCGCCCAAGGATGGAGGATTGGAATTTCTTCCTATTACCCAAGAGAAATCGGCCATGCTCATTGAAGATACCATAGAAGTCAATTTAGCCACACCTGAAAATCCCAAAACAGTTCACTTTGCAGCTTCCTTGATAGAAGAAGAAAATCCTAAGTTTCAAAAGTTATTCTCATAATGCAAGATCAAATTTTCATGGTCCTATGCCGACATGCAGGGATTAGATTCAACATTAGTTTTGCATCATCTTCCCTTGCTTCCTAATGCAAAACTAGTCAAATAAAAAATATGAAATATGCACCCACAGATTTCCTTGCTAGTCAAAGCCAAACACAAAAAGTTATTAGATGAGGATTTAATAAGATCGATAGATTATTCCATCTAGATATCAAACCTAATACCTATCACCAAGCTAAATGGTCAAATACGTATTTGCACAGACTTCCAGGATTTGAACAAGGCATTTCCAAAAGATGACTTTCCACTTCCAAATATAGACATCATAGTGGATCTCATAGCAGGATATGAGATGTTGTCCCTCATGGATGGTTTCTCAAGATAAAATCAGATTCGCATTGCTCTAGAAGATCAACACAAAACAACATTCACTTGTCCATGGGGTACATACTGTTGGAATGTTATGCCTTTTGGCCTAAAGAATGTAGGTGCTACGTATCAACAAGCTATGACCACAATATTTCATGATCTCATGCACACGCTAATGGAAGACTATGTTGATGACCTCCTGGAAAATTCCTTAACATGGCGTGATCACCTGAAAGTACTGGACAAATTTTTTAAAAGGATGGAAGAGTATAAGGTCCATCTCAACCCTAAGAAGTGTGTTTTCGGTGTAACTTTGGGTAAACTCCTAGGGTACATAGTTTCTCACCGAGGCATTGAAGTTGACCCAGCTAAAGTAAAAGCAATCCTATACATGCCTCCACCGAAAGGAATTAGTGAGCTCAAAACATTATAGGGAAGATTACAGTCCATCTGGTGTTCCATTGCACAGTTAGCCAAAAAATTTCAACCTTTCCAATATCTGCTATGCGAGGGCATACCCTTTGTGTGGAACAAGTGTCAACCAACTTTTCAACAAATAAAAGACTACCTCCTGACACCACCAGTCCTAATTCTGCCCATTCATGTAAAACCTCTAATCTTGTACATTTCGGAAACCACTTCCACACTAGGGGAATTACTCACACAAAATGACCATGATGAGAAAGAAAGAGCCATATATTATATAATTCGCACCTTGGTTGGGTATGAACTCAACTACACTCCCATTGAGTGTGCCTACCTCATAGTTGTCTTTCTTGCTCAAAAATTGAGACATTGCGTGTTGAACCATAAAAGACAATTAGTGGCTAAGATAGATCCATTGAAATATCTCCTCAATTGAGCAGCATTAACAGGACGATTGGAAAAATGGGTCATGATACTGAGTGAATATGACATAGAGTGTGTGGAATGCAAAGCAATAAAATGACATGTCATAGCTGATCAACTCACTAATGCACCCATACAAGGTGATCATCCTTTGGTAGCCGACTTCCCAGATGAATCCATCTTTCATATAGGATCTAAACTACCTTGGAAACTCTATTTTGATGGGTCCCATATAGGTCATGGCTCAGGAGTAGGTATATTATTCATCACACCACAGGGAGATTCTATTCCCGAGTCATTCTAGATCACTTTCCCATGCACTAATAATGTTGTTGAATATGAGGCACTTGTAACAGTACTTCGAATGGCCATCAAGTGGAAAATCAAAGAAATACTAGTTTTTGGAGATTCTCAGTTAGTTATCAACCAAGTCAACGATGAGTACGACACCAAGGATGAGAAGTTGATGCCGTATAAATGCATGGTGAATAGTTTCCTATCATATTTCCATATGATCACCTTCGAGTAGGTTCCTAGAACACAAATAAAGTAGCAGACGCTATGGCCATGATTGGATCTCTCTTAGATATTCCTAGTAATGTGTCACAATTTGATTTCTTAGTGGAATAGCTATTGGTTCTCGCTTATGATATTCCTGAGTCCAAAATGTTTTGTGAGCTCTCATTGGTCCTAATTCCCCTTGGTACCAGGACATTTATGATTACCTCCATTCCCAAACTCTCCTATTGAACCTTTCCAATAACCAACACAAGTCCTTTATTCGCAAATCCGCTCATTATACTATCATCAGCGACACCCTATACAAACGTAACTTTGACAATACCCTTATTCAATGTCTCGACATAGATGAAACACAAACAACCTTACATGAGGTACATGAGGGTATATGTGGATCTCATTCAAGTGGTCCAACCTTAGCCAAAAAATTTATGAGACTTGGGTACTACTGGCCAACCATGGAAAAAGATGCCCTTCAGTTCATGAGAACATGTTGCCAATGTTAGGTACACAATGATATCATTCATGCGCCCACACAAGAACTTTGACCAATCACTTCTCCTTGGCCCTTCACACAATGGGGACTCAACCTCATGGGTAAAATCCATCCAACTTCATCCAATGGCCACAAGTTCATCATCACTACCACCAAATATTTCACCAAATGGATAGAATCCATTCCCCTCACATACATAACTAGTAAGAAAATTTCTAAATTCATTCTTAACTGCATCATCTACTGGTATGGTGTTCCCTAATCCATCATCACAAATAATGGTCATCCTTTCAAAAATCAAGATGTTCGTGAGCTTTTTGAACACTTCCATATCCAACATCATTTCTCCATGCCCTATTACCCACAAGGTAATGGTAAAGTTGAATCCTCTAACAAGACAATCATCAAGATTCTTAAGAAGATGGTTAATGAAATTGGCCGTGACTAGAATCTCCAACTTAATCCTGCTCTATGGGCTTACCGCACTAGCATCCACATGCCTACTGGAGCCACCCCCTTCACCTTGGTCTTTGGATCTGAAGCTATCCTACCCATTGAGGTCAAAATCCCTTCCTTAAGGGTCCCCATGAAGGGATTGATTGATGACGAAGAATACCAATAGTCTTGATTGCATGAGCTGGATTTGTTAGAAGAATACAGAAAAAATGCCTTGAAGATCACTTACAGGAATATTAGAATCGCCTTTTCCAAAGTTACAACAAAAGAGTTATGGTTTGAAAGTTTGACATTGCTGACTTGGTCTTGATGCAAAATCCAAAGAATCAAACTGACCGTGAGAAGCCCGGAAAGTTCAAGCTTAATTGGCTGGGTTTGTACATCATCACTGCAACATTTGATTCTAGAGCTTAACAATTAGCTACTCTAGATGGAGAACAATTGACATAACCTATCAATAGTTTTCATCTAAGCAAGTTCTACACATAGCATTAGAGAGCTTGGCTAAAAATTGCAAAAATACAAAAAAATCGTCACCCTAATGAAAACCTGGCAAACAGGCATCTAGGTGACACCAAAAAAATTAGGAAATATCAAAAATAGTAAAGATAAATAATCCGTCCAATAGTGAAAACCACTTCGGTGGTGCTTTGGATAAGTATCATGGTGAAAACCTGGCAAACAAGTGTTATGTGTAGTTATGCTTTTCTTTTCCATCTACTATCACTAAATCTACCTTTGTCTGTAATAAATGTCTGATCTTCTGACACCCTCATGACATTCGTCATAAAGTCCTACTATTTATTTCCATGGCTGACAATAGTTGGCATCATGTCTCACATATCCTTCACCTTTCATTTCAAGCACATCCAAGTTTCCATCTCATTCAACTTGGCTAGTCCTAGACTTGACTGGGGGCAACACCCTTATCACCTGACTGTAGTGGGTCTTGCACATGGTCTCGACAATCATAAAATATCTTGAAAAAATCCATAAAAATCATAAAATTTCCTAAAAAAACTCCCAACAAAAAAATATATAGAACTTCAAGATCCAAAAAAATAAAAACATGTCAAAAATACAAAAAACATCCAAATAAGACTCAAAAATCCCAAAAACAGAGTCATAGTCCATCATTTCAGTTGTGTCAATCTTTATCATCGTTGAACTACGTTGCCTCTATGACTGGACATAGGCAAGGCCATCTATCGATGCACCCCCAAGACATTAGGTTAGTCCTTTTAGGTTGTCCAAATAAAATCATGACCCCGTTTTTTGTCAAATAAGGCAAAGTCAAGTCATGTCAAACTATGAGGTCTCTGCACATTGCTACCTAGGAAAGGCCATCAATCGATGAGACTCTAAGGCCACAATAGGTCAATCCTTTAGGGATTGTTGTATGCACTATCACACATGTCTGATATCTTCAAAATAAATCAAATCATTTTTAATCAGTCTTGTCGGTCAAAGTCTAGTTGAACTACATGGTCTCTGAGTGTATGACGTAGGCAAGGCTATCATCGATGTGCCCCCGAGGCCCCCTAGGTTCAATCCCTTAAGGTCTCTTGAGTCAATTTTCCTTTTCTCATAAATTTCCAAAATCATACAACTCTTACACAAACTTTGACATTCATTTAATCGACATTTCAAATAAATTGGAATGTCAACACCGACATGCAGTAAATTCGGTCATCTAGTCAACTTTGGTCAAACTATCATAACAAGTCAACCTATCAACTCTTGCTTATTCTTTGGATATATCTTTCTAAAGAACATCCCTTTTCCTTTATTTATGCTTTAGGATATGTCTTTCTTGAGCATCGACACTATCACTTGGCATTTTGGGGGATTCTCTTGACATTTGAGGATCGATCCTCTTGACATCAACATTATTTAGGATGTGTCCTTCCTGAATTTGGCATCACCTAACATCTAAATTTGGCTTCATCAAACTTGGCATCTTAACATCAATACACTTGACATTTGAACATACTTGGAAAATACTTTTGAAAATACTATCTTTAATCTTGTCACACTTGTCATTTTATTTTTCGTCATGCTACTAGTTCCTTGAGGATATCCTACATACGATTTAGAGGAGCAATGACGTATCATGATGATTGTCTTATATTTTCAGACTGTCATGCTACTAGTTCCTTAAGGATGTCCTGCATAGGATTTAGAGGAGCAATGACGTTTCATGGCTTGTCTTTCTTGTTTGTGGTTAGTTGTGACAAAAATACTGGGGAAACTGAGCTCCTTGTATGAGTCATAATCATCCTCGCCTACAACTGCTTGATCTACGTGGTGGTATGACCTTGTACACCATTGATTTATGTCATATCATGGTGTTTTTTGGTCATTACAATAATCCACCCAATGATGATTAAAGCAACACCTATTAGTACTTTGGAAAAATATTGAAGGATTCTTTCTCCGCACTAACATCCATCTCCTTTTGTCTAGTAATCTCTCTTCTTCCATCCCCTGATGATATCTTGTGACATACAAAAAAATAACTACATACATGATCATATATAGAAATTGCATTAGTACATTACACATTTATGTAAATCCATCCACATAGTTGCATTTACATCACTAACATAAATACATCATTTGCATTAACGTAACATATAAGCACATTAAACACTTTTCATACATCATCCATATCATTAATGCATACAAATTTCGGATCATAACATAAAGCATCATATATCGCATAATCCATACATACATAATCATACATCAATGCATTCATAATCATAAGCATGGAATCTATTAGTGTCAAAAACATTATGTATATACATATAATATTACCATCATTATAAAGTAACCATCTTACATAAAGTTGCATCATCATTAGTACTAAGACATCTCATCATAAATGACCATCATAAATGCATACATCACATAGAATATAACGCATCATCATAGGAATCATAATATAGATAACATCACATGAACATAGTAAAATCATAATGCATCATAACACATCACATAGCATAGAGTCCGCACCAAAACTGCATCATATATATAATAATCTAAAAATCATGTCACAAGATACAGTCTTGAGGAATCTCAAAAGTAGAGCTTGCAAGCTCTATGGTAAGTATATAAAATGTCTCAACATAATGACAGTAACATGAAATATGTCCTAAATAGTACTCTCCTCATCCCCTCAAGGTGAGGGATGAGGTGACTGATGCTCTCTTTCGAGAGCTAATGATCTTTGCTTAGATATGACATGATGTCTTTGTGATGACTCAGGTACTATAGTGGATGATCGTCTATGATGAGATCGGTGCCCTAACAATGATGATGCATGGATATGACTAGACCTGTGCCCCGATGAGTGCTTGTGGCTGTGGTGTGACCTATGTCCTGATAACTATCTAGATGAAGTGGATGAGCTCACACTACTTTGACTCCTACTGTTGCTCCTCATACCACTGCCTGTCCCACTCTAAGATTGAGTCAAGCTCGGCTCTTGTTGATTGGCTGGTATGAATCTCTCATATAGAATCACGTATTATGCTTGGCTAGCACTCACCCTCACCACCTCTCTCGCCACCTCTCCCATGGGCCTAGTACACAACTCTACAAACTCTGAACACCATCATTGTGCATCATGTTGGCTCACTACCACCTGATCCCTCTCAACCCTAGTCACCTCCAACTATGACTCCAGTACCCTGATCTAGGTGAGGGCCTCATCTAACCAACTCTATACATATGACAGCTGCTAGTCGACTGTAGCATCTCAAGGAAATGGTGGCCTCCCACTTGGAACCTCCTCAACCTCCACCATTTGCTCTCTCATCTGCCTCTCTACATCATCAATCTCCTCCTCTCCTCCTATATCCTCTTCTCCACCAACATCCAACTCCTCCTCCCCACTGACATCCAACAACTCCTCATCCCTCCCCACATCCTCCTCCCTAATCACCTGTGCCTCTACCTTTGAATGAGGTCCCTCTGGCTGCTCTCTCTTTGATTGATCTGCCTCTAGCCAAGTTCTCCCTTCAGACGAGGTCCCTCTAGTTGCTCTCCCTCTTCCCTAACCTCCCTCTCCTCCTCCTCTCCCTCACCTACCTCTTGAATAAGTGATAGTGGCACTCGTGCAACTCACCGTCGTACTCTCCTAGCTTACCTTTGACTTATCCCACCACCTCATTCCTCTCCCCTATCTCCCCCATCTCCTCCATCACCATCACCGTCACCGTCACCTCTACCTCCATCACTTCCACCTCTCCCTCCATCAATCCCTCTCCCCTTGCTGCCATCTCTAGCTCCTTTCCCTCCTTGACGCACCCGTGGTAACACTGCTCGCCGGTCCATTGGCACCGGCTGATCTGGATTTGTCAAAGGAAGTGGCTTGTGAGTTCACCACCATGCATCATAATCCAAGGTGGTATCTACATCTACTGTTACCTCGCTCCATCCCCACTGTTGTGCTATCAAACCATCAATCTTTTGCTTGGCCATTGTCACTGATATAGGTGGTCCCCACACTCTCTTGAGATGACCGTGCATACTCCATAGTTCCCATGGGTACATCTCACTACTCTCCAAACTATCGTAGTACCTATTGTTGTACGTACATCTCTATAATCAACTGAGACTACATTGTCCACCCAATGAGATATTTGAACTATTGGTAAAAGGATAAATGCTCCTCCTCTCCTGGCCACTATCTGTAGTCCTTGTACAGCCTCCACACAAACCACGCCAAGGTATCTATAGCATGGGGCCAGTATCCTATATCTCCCACTCGCTTATGTGTCACTGACCCTCCATAAAGATACACATATGGCATCCCCTTAGCAAACTTCCTCTATACCAGCAATCAAAATAATGGAATATGCTCCCATGCCCATATCATTAGGAGTGTGGTCCCATAGATGATACTAGTAGACTCCCTATATGCAACATCATGTATTTGATGATATAACATCTCAAGCAAGCATGACCCCATGGCCAACACTGTCCTACCCTACCTCATCCTAATTAGAACATCTTCCCATCCTATCGGGAAACCATGACCGCAGTAATCTGGTATTAGTACCCTGGCTATCAAGGTGCATAACATAGAATCCCATCACCCATAGTGTTCATCCAAGAACCCCCAACTAATCTCATATCTTTGGATGCCCGGATGTGTTATATCCTCGTGCTCATAGTAATCTATGATGGCCTGCAGTCCCTGTCGAGGATCATATACCACCCACTCTTCTCTGATCAGAATCTATAGGATCCTGTAGACATCCTCCAGTGTCACTATGACCTCTCTTGTTAGCAAATGAAATGAACATATCTCAAAGTTCCATCTCTCCACTAGTGTTGTCAAGAGACCCATGTTTTCTTGGACAATGGGCATATAGGTCACATGAAATAGCCCTAGGTGCATCAATCTCCTCTACTCACCCTGTCTCAACTAATCCATGAATGTGTATGTCGTTGGCTGAAACTCTCAAGTATATATGGGTGGTAATCACTTCTACACATAGAAATAATGGTTAGCACATCATTGAAAATCATCATTATCAGCTAACTAATCAAAAGTGCACATGTGAAATGAGCCTAAACTAAGTCAACTCTAGCCATAGTCAGTTGCATCATTTTGCTCTTCACTTGCATCATGAAAATCACATGCATCGTTTCATCCCTCAGATGTGTCACACCACAATGATTGTATTTTTTGGTCTCGCAGATGTGCCACTTTTTTGTGATTGTGTTGTTCGCCCAATCAGTTGCACCACTTTTGTTCACATGCATCAAATCAACCCACTTTTGCATCTCATTTTGGTGATTATATTGCATGACCTAGCACATTTGTTGCAATATGGCACTTGTGTTGCACAAGTACTCAATTGCGCCACTTTAAAATTTAACATAGACTACCCCTGGCATTTGCATCGTGACACATCAAATGTGTGCAACATGAATACGCTTGCATGCTTTACGCATGTATATGTGTTGAACTACCAAATGATGCATTTGAAACCCTACCTTGGAGGCCCTAAAAAGCACGTAAAATGATAAAATTATAAAGTGGGTATCGGGTACATACCGGTGGCTCCACACCCTCTAGACGTCAGTATCTCTGTACTCGGTATCTTCGATGATTGGCCTTTGGAATCATCATCTTCACACAATTTCCTCTCGCGCTAAGCTTTGAATCTCCTAAAGGTAACAATGAAAATGAATTACCTTTTTACCCTCCTTAAGTCTATTTATAGGGTGAAAATTAGGGTTTCCTCTAGGAGTTATAACTGGATGCACTTTTTGGCATGTTTGACTGCCCTTTTGACTACCTTAAATTCATCAAAATTTAAAACAAACTATGCCATTGTTTTTCTAGTCATCAAATTGACTTATCGAGACACTTTCCAAACTTTTTCGACACTTTCTCAAAATTCACAAATTTTCTCGAGCAGGCATAGCTACTCCGTACCTTCGCTGGGGCATATCTTGAACTAAATTTTCTTTGTCACAATGCGGTAAACTTCATTATGCAAAGAGGGGGAAAATATAGACACATATAAAATTGACCTAGGCCTACAAACTTTATTTTTCTCCATATTTCTTCCCAACATAATTAACATAAGTTTAATTATGTCCTCTAGTCCAAATTCAACTATTAATTAAATAATTATTAATTATTTAATTAATTTATATCTTTTATTCCTCCTAACTATTTAAATAAATAAATTACATTTATTTTATGTAAATACATCGGGGCGGGTGCATGAAGTTGGTCGCACTTTTGTGGCCAAATAGGAAAAAAAATTGGAAAGACATAACGCGCTGGCGTTATAACACAAGCGCGTTATGTGATTTTAAAAGAAAAAAAAGTCAAATGTGTATCATTTGCTCTTTACAGTTTCTCAGCTCTGCCTGCAACCAAAAATCCTCACTTTCATGCTCGCGTTCTAGGAGGAAGGATTTCTGCAAATTTCATCAAGAACAGTTGGATTTTGTTTGCAAATATGGCACCACGACGACGAAGAGATGCGGGAGGTAAGTATTGTTTGCTATTTGTTTTGAATTTGTTAGTTTAAAATTGATTTTGTTTGTTTTAGGTTAGATTTGATTTTTTTTAAAAAATTTGTAGGAAATCCTGCAAATCCTCAACAAGAAGAGGAGCTAAATCCTCAATAGAAAAATCCTCAACAAAATCAACCTCAACAACAAAATCAACCTCCCCCACCATTCTCTCAATTCCCTCTTGGCACTCAAGAAAATTTGAGTGAAATTGAGAACAATAGAAAACAACTTGAGGATCTTATCAGTAGGTTGAGTGATCCAAATTCTTCAACCATAGAAAGAATGCTTCTAGCAAATTCATTGAAATACATGTTAAAAACTGTAGATCACCCAACAAATATCTAGATGGCAAGATAGGAGGCAGACAACCAGGGCATATTATGCAGACAAATTATCATATAAAAAAGTAAAAGATTTAAAAATTACTAAAGGTGATTTTTGCTCTCTATTCACTGACCCTAAAACAAATCAAAATATTACCCTCAATGCAAAGAGGTTTCCTATTCATTGGTGCCACCACCAAGAGATTAAGAACCGTTTTTATGAAAGATGGTATATGGTCTTTGATTACCTACTGTGCAATAATTGTGAAGTCCCTTAATATTTTCTTAGGAAACTATACAACGATTTTTTATTGAACCAAATCCCAAATTATTTTGATATGAGGGAATTCCAAGGGAGAGGTGGGGGGTCAGCTCAGGATAGGCCCGGTGCACAGCCGGATTCTACGTGGCAAGGGAGATGACCTCTCGCTAGGCTGCCTCGTGAGTAGATTGTGATGCATATCATTGTGAAGGAGAGTGTCGACATAGAGACATTGCAGGTGATCACAACTTTGACCCGGAGTGTCATCCATCACACTAGCCCTATTGTATAGCGCCATCCAGGGGAGTCTTCAGGTGGTGGCCTTCGAACCTATGTGTGTCAATATTGTGGGACGACTTGTTCGTATGACCCTATCAGCACTCAGGAGGGTGCCACGCAGGATCCATATGCTACTATACATCCTGATCCATATGCATCTACGGGGATGGAGAGGACGACTGACATTTTGCATGATGCATATGGCATTGACACTCAGGTAAAATTCAACATGTTCATTGAATTTAATTTATTAAATTTCGATTGTGAAATTCAAGATTAACTAATTTAGTTTTACTATTTTAATAAAATTGCAGGGTCACAATCTAGAGACTGGATACACCAGTCATCCACCTTATTTTTGCAGTACACCTATCAGTGGGGTATGTAAAGTTAGTAAACAATTATAAATTTATTACATGTGTTAATAGCATTGTTTACGAATGGCATTTTAATATGTGATTTTGGATGTTGAACAAGGTACTGTTGGAGGTTTCAAGGAAACACCTCCGAGTGCCAGTAGATTTGATCAAACGTTCACGGAGGTAATATAGAATTTAAAGAAAACTTAAGTAATGAATTATAATTTTAATAGATTTGTGTATTTTATATTCATATTGTTGGTTACGTTGCATTACACACAATTCAAACTCAAAGCATTACTTCAAATTCAATAACTAATAATCAGAAATATATATGTTAATACTTGTACTCAAATTTTTGTTCATTAGATCTCATACATTATAAGTCATCACATGGATCACTATTGTAACTTTTTTGTGATTGAATAATTTGTTGTTTTATTTTCAGATGTTGGTGCCAGAAACACTGCCAAACGTTACGAGGGCAATGGATTTTTGTGTTTCCTCCACTATACAATCCTCGATGGCTCTGATAGGGGAGGTATGAGGAAAATTACTAAATTTCAATTTACATTCATTGTTATAGATGAACTAGTTCTAGTGA
Organism: Sequoia sempervirens; assembly: GCA_007258455.2. Taxonomy (NCBI): domain Eukaryota; kingdom Viridiplantae; phylum Streptophyta; class Pinopsida; order Cupressales; family Cupressaceae; genus Sequoia; species Sequoia sempervirens. Next base: position 10,252,835 of record VDFB02000013.1, on the reverse strand, counting down.
AAAATAAAACCATTATTGATTCATAGTTTAATTCCTATTTGGATGGTTTATACAGGTATATGCCTAGCATCATGCAAATATTTCCAGAGAGAGTGATCGTGAGATGGTAAGTGATTATTTTGTTAAATATATTAATTTTTATAATGTAATTTCTATATATTAATGTCTTTACTTCTTATTGTAACAGTTGAAACTTCACCAGGAGCTAAATCCGAGGAGCAGCAGGAGCACTCCTTGAGCACAGCAGAAACGGGTGATAGAATTATTGCCATCGGATCACCCAGCAAAGGGAAAGAAAATTGTATTTGAACCAAAGCATGGAGAGAAATGAATTTTGAATGCACAGAGCCCTTTGTTGTATGCCTACATGGCAATTTTGTACATATTTTGTGTTGGATATATTTGACATTGTATGCCTATATGGCATTCTCGTAAGCCTATATGGCTATTTTGTAACTATATTTAATACTTATATTGACATATATTGATGTATGTGTACATGGCTATTTGCTTAATACAAATCTTTTTTATCGATGGTGTCCATATTTGTAAATTATAAATTCATGGTTCAATAGATATGAATTACGTGTATTCAAGTGTATACTTTACAACTTACGCACATATACTTTTTGACTTACATGTGAACATCAAAAAGTGTGAAAATTTATGTGTTTGGAAGTCAAATGTAAGCCAATTTTGCAAATCTCAGTTCTTGCATACTCGATCTTATGGACTTATATTCCTTCCTAGCACATATTGTGAATATTTCTCATTGGGTGCAAAAGATAGATTCCTTGTTTTTGAACCACTCATAGCAAAGAGATTCACAATAAGACTTTAGCATTGGAACACTACTCCATACTTCTCTTTTCTAGACCATAAAGGATTGAAAATTCCTAATTTGATGCAATGATAGTCGTGAGATGAGAATTTATATAACCATGCCTATTTTGAAACTTCGCATCTAATACTGCATCAACAAGAACTTAAGAAGTGTTGCATAAGAGTGTTAGGTTTGATAGGCCTTCTCTTCCCTAAGGGAGGAGAGCCTGCATCTTGAATTTTGAACAAAATTTTAAGAAGCAAACATTTTACCTAAAAGCTTCAAACCTAGATGACATATTTGGCTAAGTCTATCTTGAAAATTATCAATGCACGTTCAAACTCTAAAGGAGATTCTCCTTGAAAAGAAAACTTTACCCTTTTTCCCAAGGAAAGAAATTGCAACAAGTTGCATGTGATTTATCTTATTTCTTTCTCACAGTTCCTGGTCAATCATTCATGGCTCAGGATAGTTCCATTCCAAGGCAAGGACACCCAAAAAATCACTGAGATTCTTCTATGATCTGCAAGAAAAAGGTTTTGGCTCTTTCACAATGTAAATAATTATGTAACACTATTTTCTTGTTTTCCTTCCACACAGAAAAATGTTCACACTTTTCAAATTGATCAATGATCAATAATGGCTGATTGTAAACACTTGACATTTTTATGTTTGAACTTTAATTTAATTTTGTATAATTTTGTATCGACATTCGAATAGATCACTAATATTTTAATATTTCACTATGAAAGTGGTGGTGTATTTTTGCTATGTTATTTGACAATTAATATGGTGGTGTATTCTGAACTTGATTATTGCTGCAAATATGTATATATTTCTGATTTTTATATGTTTTGTATTACCGAACCCAAAACGAACCCAACCCCAAAAAAAAAATTCCCGAACTGGTGAACCAGGTTCTTGAACTCGATCCCAAACCCAAAACCAAACCAGTAACTTAGTAAAAAATAGATTTTTGTAGTTTATATTCATAACGTTGATTACATTGCATTGCACATCTTTCAAACTGAAAGCATTGCTTCACATTTCATAACTAATAACTAGATGCTGATAGATGACAAAATTTCAATTACAATATAGTTTTTACAAAGTCAACCTAAGCAGTTATGCAATTACTTCACATTGCATAACTAATAACTAGGAGCAGCTGCCAATTGCATTTGGTTTTCATGGCATTCTATGAGATCACATTTCTTTGAGGCATTTTTTCAAACAGTTCACTACCTTGTCTATACTACCACATTTTCATACATGTCTACCAAAGCATTTTTCAAATAGTTCAAGTGTTTCCTTGTTGCTATGGTTGAAAGCCCAAAACAAGTGCTTTGAACAAGCTATGGATGCTTGGAAAAATCTATCAAAAGCATAATAGTAGCAATAATAGACAGAGGCTTATGTTCAAAGAAATGTGGTCTCAATGGTGATGGAATGCCATGACAATCCACAACAATTTGCTTGTCATGGAATTCGCATGCCATTCCATAAATTGAGACCACATTTCTTTGAGGCATTTTTCAAAGCAGTTCGCCTTGTCTATGCTAACACATTTTTCATACATGTCTATCAAAGCATTTTATCAAACAGTTCATTGCCTTGTTGTTATGGCTAAAATCCTAAAACAAGTGCTTTCGAACAAGCTATGGATGCTTAGAAAAAATCTATCATAGCATAATAGTAAGCAATAGCATAGACAAGGGAATGAACTGTTGAAAAAAATGCCTCAAAGAAATGTGGTCTCGCGGTGGAATGCCATGACAAGCAAATTGTTGTGGATTGTCATGGAATTCCATCACCATGAGACCACATTTCTTTGAGGAATTTTTTCAAACAGTTCGCTGCCTTCTCTATGCTACTACATTTATCATACATGTTTACCAAAGAATTTTATCAAACAGTTTGCTTCCTTGTTGCTATGGCTAAAATACTAAAATAGGTGCTTCCAAAAAAGCTATGGATGCTTGGAAAAAATCTATCAAAGCACACTAATAAGCAATAGCATAGAAAATGCAGCAAACTATTTGAAACAAAGCCTCAAAGAAATGTGGTCTCAATGGTGATGGAATGCCATGAAAATCCATAGCAATTTGCTTGTCATCGCATTCATCATGCCATTCCATCACCATGAGACCTCATTTCTTTGAGGCATTTTTTCAAAGAGTTCACTGCCTTGTCTATGCTAAAACATTTTTCATACATGTCTAACAAAGCATTTTATCAAACAGTTCATTGCCTTGCTGCTATGGCTAAAAGCCTAAAACAAGTGCTTTCGAATGAGCTATGGATGCTTAGAAAAAATCTATCATAGCATAATAGTAAGCAATAGTATAGACAATGGAATGAACTGTTTGAAAAAAATGCCTCAAAGAAATGTGGTCTCATGGTGGTGGAATGCCATGACAAGCAAATTGTTGTTCATTGTCATGGCATTCCATCACCATGAGACCACATTTCTTTGAGGTATTTTTTCAAACAGTTCGCTACCTTCTCTATGCTACTACATTTATCATGCATGTTTACCAAATCATTTTATAAAACAGTTCGCTTCCTTGTTGCTATGGCTAAAATCCTAAAATAGGTGCTTCCAAAAAAGGTATGGATGCTTGTGGAAAAAATATATCAAAGCATAATAATAAGTAATAGCATAGAAAAGGCAGCAAACTGTTTGAAAAAAAGCCTCAAAGAAACGTGGTCTCAATGGTGATGGAATGCCATGACAATCCACAACAATTTTCTTGTCATGGCATTCGTCATTCCATTCCATCACCATGAGACCTCATTTCTTTGAGGCATTTTTCCAAAGAGTTCATTGCCTTGTCTATGCTAACACATTTTTCATACATGTCTATCAAAGCATTTAGCCATAGAGTTCATTGCCTTGCTGCTATGGCTAAAAGCCTAAAACGGGTGCTTTCGAACAAGCTATGGATGCTTAGAAAAAATCTATCATAGCATAATAGTAAGCAATAGCATAGAGAATGGAATGAACTATTTGAAAAAAATGCCTCAAAGAAATGTGGTCTCATGGTGGTGGAATTCCATGACAAGCAAATTGTTGTGGATTTTCATGGCATTCCATCAGTGCCATGAGACCACATTTCTTTGAGGCATTTTTTCAAACAGTTCGCTACCTTCTCTATGCTACTACATTTATCATACATGTTTACCAAAGCATTTTATCAAATAGTTCACTTCCTTGTTGCTATGGCTAAAATCCTAAAGTAGGTGCTTCCAAAAAAGGTATGGATGCTTGTGGAAAAAAATCTATCAAAGAATACTAATTAATAATAGTGCAGCAAAGAATTTGAAAAAGCCTAAAAGAAATGTGGTCTCAATGGTGATGGAATTCCATGACAATCCATAGCAATTTTCTTTCATGGCATTCGTCATGCCATTCCATCACCATGAGACCTCATTTCTTTGAGGCATTTTTTCAAAGAGTTCAACGCCTTGTCTATGCTAACACATTTTTCATACATGTCTATCAAAGAATTTAGCCAAACAGTTCATTGCCTTGCTGCTATGGCTAAAAGCCTAAAACAGTGCTTTCGAACAAGCTATGGATGCTTAGAAAAATCTATCATAGCATAATAGTAAGCAATAGCATAGACAAGGGAATGAACTGTTTGAGGGCCGCCTCAAAGAAATGTGGTCTCATGGTGGTGGAATGCCATGACAAGCAAATTGTTGTGGATTGTCATGGAATTCCATTAGTGCCATGAGACCACATTTCTTTGAGGCATTTTTTAAACAATTTTGCCTTCTCTAGCTAGTACATTTATCATACATTTTTACCAAAGCATTTTATCAAACAATTTGCTTCCTTGTTGCTATGGCTAAAAGCCTAAAATAGGTGCTTCCAAAAAAGGTATGGATGCTTGTGGAAAAAATATATCAAAAGCATACTAATAAGCAATAGCATAGAAAAGGCAGCAAACTATTTGAAAAAAAGCCTCAAAGAAATGTGGTCTCAATGGTGATGGAATGCCATGACAATCCACAACAATTTTCTTGTCATGGCATTCACATGCCATTCCATCACCATGAGACCACATTTCTTTGAGGAAATTTTTCAAAGAGTTCATCGCCTTGTCTATGCTAACACATTTTTCATACATGTCTATCAAAGCATTTAGCCAAACAGTTCATTGCCTTGCTACTATGGCTAAAAGCCTAAAACAGGTGCTTCTTTCGAACAAGCTATGGATGCTTAGAAAAAATCTATCATAGCATAATAGTAAGCAATAGCATAGAGAAGGAATGAAGTGTTTGAAAAAAATGCCTCAAAGAAATGTGGTCTCATGGTGGTGGAATTCCATGGCAAGCAAATTGTTGTGGATTTTCATGGCATTCCATCGCCATGAGACCACATTTCTTTGAGGCATTTTTTCAAACAGTTCGCTACCTTCTATGCTACTACACATTTATCATACATGTTTACCAAAGAATTTTATCAAACATTCGCTTCCTTGTTGCTATGGCTAAAAGCCTAAAATAGGTGCTTCCAAAAAAGGTATGGATGCTTGTGGAAAAAATCTATCAAAGCATACTAATAAGCAATAGCATAGAAAAGGCAGCAAACTGTTTGAAAAAAAGCCTCAAAGAAATGTGGTCTCAATGGTGATGGAATTCCATGACAATCCATAGCAATTTTCTTTTCATGGCATTCTTCATGCCATTCCATCACCATGAGACCTCATTTCTTTGAGGCATTTTTTCAAAGAGTTCACTGCCTTGTCTATGCCAACACATTTTTCATACATGTCTATCAAAGCATTTAGCCAAACAGTTCATTACCTTGTTGCTATGGCTAAAAGCCTAAAATAGGTGCTTTGAACAAGCTATGGATGCTTAGAAAAAATATTTCATAGCATAATAGTAAGCAATAGCATAGACAAGGGAATGAACTGTTTGAAAAAAATGCCTCAAAGAAATGTGGTCTCATGGTGGTGGAATGCCATGATGGTGCAGGAGCACCCAAGCTCCTTGAGGATCATTTGGAGAGTCAGGAGATGGAAGGGGTCTTGAAGGCCTATAAACCTTTTGAGAGCATCAATTATAGCATTTTGAATCCTATAATGGCATTTGGCATGGATGAGTGTAACAGGAAGATCAAAAGTCCTAAGGGTCCTGATAAGGACCATAGGACGAAATTGACTTGTAAATGGAACAATGATGTTCTAGGAGTTTAAATAGGTATATGATATTTTAATTAAGTTAAATAAGGTTGAATAATGATATGTAATAGTTTTGGAAGCTTTATAGTTAATAGGAGTTAATAAATTGCAATGTTGGAAATTCAAATTTTTGAAATCCAACTTTGGGTGGAAAAGTGAGTTTTAGGAGTTTTAATCACAATAATGTAATAAAATAAATTCTAATCGGTTGGGATAGTTTTAGGATGAGTCTATAAGCTTGGAGAAATCATTTGTATGGAGGGTTTTCTGATATTGCAAGTGTTGTACGAACTGCTACAGAAAATCAATAAAAACTTCAATCTTTTTGCATTTTCTTGAGTTTTTTTGATGAATCTCTAATTCCTTTTGGTGTCATGCTCATTTGGATGGTTTAATAACTTTTATTTACATGAATTTAACCTTTTTAATGACTTGAATAATGTTGGGAATCAGTTTCTTGTGTTATATTGTTGACTGTCCTCAAAAAGTACAAATTTTTCACTAGTTTTGATAGTCTTCATGAATAAATGATCCATTACATGGGAAAGTGTGACTGAAAACTTGTGAAATGGATCATATATAGCTTTTATTATACATATCTAACAAGTTATTGTGCAAGAAAGAGTGATTCTTGGGTGTACACCGAGTTTTAGCAAGGAAAGGGGCATGAAAATGGTGCCTAAAGTGTAGCAGCAAGAGATCTACCTTAATAAGGGGTATATTTTTGAGTTGAAGGTGTTTAGATATGTTTATTTATTGGTGAAAAGTCCAAGATAATGTTCTGGAACTACTGGGAAAGCTAATTTTCAAGAGGCCCTAGTTTTGGAGCAATTTATTGAGGGTTCTGTGATTTAGGGTGTTGAGGGTGTCAAAGAAGACTAATACCTTGAAAATATTTGGTTTGGGAACATTTTAAAACACTGTTGAAAGTTTCATAGTCAGGGATAAGTTTAGAGAGGGGTTGCTTTGAAAAAGTGGGCTAATTAGGCCTTAAATTTGAGGAAACAACAGATTTTGGTAGGTTTGATCCAGAACAAGTGCCATAAAGGATTTGATATGTTGTGTATCATCATGAATCACATCTGAATCAATCATTATATTGAGGATTCCTTTGGGGAAGTTGAGTGAAAAGTCAAAAAACCATCGCTAGAAGCCTAGTTGGGCTAAAAGCCTAGTCAAGGTGCAAAAAGTGAGTTTTGTCTAAGACAGAGGTTTGGGGCTTTGAAACCATTCAAGACAAGTTTTTTTGATTTCCTTGATATCACTCCAAGGGTTTGGGTCCATTAGGAAAGCATCTAAGTTATAAGTGCACTATTGAGGCTTGTCTCCATCAGGGTGCCTGGAAGAGTGTTTGAGATTGCATCATTGTAATCCTTGAAACTTTGAGTTTTGACTAAAGTCCCATCCCCTCTACATCACATGACAAGAAAATTGTTGTGGATTTTCATGGCATTCCATCACCATGAGACCACATTTCTTTGAGGCATTTTTTCAAATAGTTCATTGCCTTCTCTATTCTACTACATTTATCATACATGTTTACCAAAGCATTTTATCAAAAAAATTCGCCTTGTTGCTATGGCTAAAAGCCTAAAATAGGTGCTTCCAAAAAGCTATGGATGCTTGGAAAAAATATATCAAATACTAATATAATAGCATAGAAAAGGCAAGAACTGCTTGAGCCTCAAAGAAATGTGGTCCAAATGGTGATGGAATGCCATGACAATCCACAACAATTTGCTTGTCATGGCATTCGTCATGCCATTCCATCACCATGAGACCACATTTCTTTGAGGCATTTTTTCAAAGAGTTCACTGCCTTGTCTATGCTCTTATGAATAGAATTTATTGAAATTTGAGATGCTCTTATAATGTCTATGTCATAGGTGGTCATGATAAGGTTAAATTAAAATGAATAACTTGAAATTGCCTCGTCAAGCTTCGTACGCACTTTTGTAATGGCTTAAAATCATAATTGAGATTTGTCAAGATCATCAAAATAAGGATGTTGCATTGCTTTTCTGCTTGAGATTCTCCTGGATGGCTCATAAATCTATATTTTATGCAAGGGGACACCAATCAATGTTTTCCTGGTTACATACAGATACACAAAGTAAAATAAGATGATAGCATTGGCATCAACCAAATTGACATGGATACAAGTATAAATTAATAAGAACCATTGTGCATATACTTACAAATTAATCCAATGAACCATCCGGGTATGCTCTACTCTTTATTGTGTCAAGTATTGCCTCATGGTCAGACTCACGAACCTTCCACAAGATTCTATTCAAAGGTCTACCCCCATATTTGCTCAAATGAACATTGGATGCCATGACAAGGTTTGAGTAATGAAGAATATTACGATGCATGCCAAATTCCTCAAACAACCAATGTTTAACAGTCTTATGTGGGTACCTTCTCAGCCACGTTCCAGTAACAACAACTAGGCCTGTAGGGTATTCAATGTTTTCTCCATCTATAATTGGGGCTTCCAATTTCTTTTTTGCCTCAACACAATGATACAAGTAATAGTTTGTAACCTCTTCGTTGTCTTCATCTACAATAACTACATAAACATGCCCTGCATTTATATGTGCGACATATCTATTGAAATTAGTCAACATTATGAATATAGTACAAAGTAAGATAACAATATGGAATTTCAAATACTAAGCAAGTAGATATATTACCTAGTTGAACTAGATCTGATACATGGTCAAAGTCAACCGATGATTCCATCCGTGTTAGTTCCAATGCCCTCGGAGGGCGATAAGTGTGAAGTGGGCTAAGATAACTTTCAACCATTTGTCAACCCACTCCCCTAACTCACAATCATTCTAGGCTTGCATTGTACATGAAGAACAAAATCATGCCATCTTACATGTATCGATACTCCATGAACCTACATTTCAGCTAAGGAAAGAATGCAACTCACTTGATCCTGTTAGTGTACAACAATCCTCATATGGTGCAATGTTAGTATCATCCATCAACCAAAAAAATCTACGAACTGAAGATGTACCTTCATTACCTGGACCCATCGAACCATTACACCACTCGACAATTGATCTTGCATCTATCAACTGTGCACTGTCTTTATACTTTAACTCTTCTCGTGCTAATGCTCTTTTCATGCATGCTCCTACACCATCATGCTCCCCCTTTCCATGTCTGGCCTCACAAAAGTTCCACATATGTTGAACACGTGTAGTGAGATGCATCCTACACAACTAGTAGAACATGCATGCATTCTTGAACTATGTTGCACAGTTATCTAACCATATTATATGCCGATCATATGATATGCCCCTCTAAGCCAAATGATTGTAGAACATCTGGAAGCAACCTTGCACGAACTCTGGAGAATGTGTGAGATCATCACTAATATAAAAGTGATACTCCCTCAATACCTTCCTTTCGTCCTCTATACTTTCAGCTGCATGTATGAATGTTATGTGCACAGATATCGAAACTTGTGTGGAGTTGTAATACTGTGACTACACCTCATGTTGTGGCTGTAGAGTGTAGTTCTTTGCAAAGTCAACCACTGATACTATGCTACCCAGTGGAAAGGTGTCCTTGCATATCTTGAATTGTGTGTCCAACCATCGGGCTCTATGGGTATGCCTTGCATACTCATACACTAGAATCTCACAAAACATGGACATGAACTGATACACTGGAATCTTCTGAATAACCAACTCACACCTTTTTGCTTCAAACCCATCTTTTGTAGCATATGCTACTATTTTATACTTGCTGAACTCTACTAGTTTTTGTCCTGCCTCATATGTGCTTTCCATATGTTGACATACTAGCATTCGTTGCAAGCCACCGCAACGCTCGCATGAACCATCCAAGCATGTTGTCCTATAGAATATTTGGCCATCCTCTATTTCACATAAAAATTTTGATAAGAACTTTCTTGAAGATTTTGGTCCCAAGGTCTTTGTAGTTGGTTCTCAACTGTGTTGATGTTGCTCAGTGGTCAATGTAATAGTAATGTTCAAGAGGCCTGCTGGTGTGAGCTTCTGGATTGTTCTAAGATCAAGCATGAATTTAAACCTACTCTAACCAAGGTTTTTAAAGAAACAACAAAAGATAGATTAGGGCTTTGGTACTGAAAATAATGATAATTCACCTATCTTAACCAGACTTGTTATCCTTCAAGGAATTGTAAAATAAAACTGAAGAAAAAAATTAACTTGTGATTAACACACAGTTGCAATCATTCACAGTGCTAATTTCTACAACAGAGTACTAGTTACCATTTTAAATAAAACACCAAAATAACATTCCATTCCTTGAAGGCTTCACAAATCAAATGATTAACTTAAGACAAACACCATTCTGAAACACAATCTGAAGTAGATTAAGATCTGGTTGCTTCTACTATTAATGAAACAAATAAGCAACACTTACAAAGCTAGCACAATCACCAGTGTACAAAAAATCTATGACTCCAAATTGTTTCCATTTATATTAAGAAAACTTGAAAGATACATTATAGGCTTCTGCTAAATCTAATTCCTAACTAAGAAGATAAAAGAAGCTCCTATTGCAAAGAATCAGGATGTAGCTTTGTCTCCCGTATTTCTGCTAACTTCTATGTATCTAACTTCAAAAACCTACTCTTGCTTCTAACTATCAAATTTTGAACTACAAGTTCCAACTTTTTCCTTCTAACCCATTTACAAAGAGGCAAGAATGCCATATACAGAGTGTACCAAAGAGCATGTGTTGTCCCCTACTTTAGGGTTTACAAAATATCTACTTCCAGGAGAGTCAGCTCTCAGATCTTTCTGAAGAGAGTCAAAGTTGCATTCAATGTGAAGCCCTACTATCCATGCTGATGAGAGATTGTTCCAGGAATCCTCTTAGATCTTTTGCAGCTGCAACATTTACTACTAGTATGCGTGTCTATTTTTTAACTCCTTTGAAGGGCTGCCTTGAATGCTCTAAAGAATTTTTCCATTAATATTGATCTATCTCCTTGCCAGTGGTCACTACAGCTGTCCCGATGAGTCATGGTTACTCTTTTCCTTTGGCTTCCTTCATGTTCTAGACTTTCCTGCATGTTGACCGTCTTCCGGAAGCACCATCGGGCCTCCCAATAGATCTTTGCACTGCCCGAGCTGATCCATCGCCTTCTATTCTCAGAAGGAATCCATGTCATTTGCATCCTGCGAGTCTTCTCCATGGGGGTGGTCAATCGGTCAATGGGCCACTAGGTCATTCCTTTCGCTTCTTCTGATTCATTAGACATACACCACGTAGGATTATCAGGCGGTCAAGGGTGGTCCACATTGAATCACATATCAGTGCGACACTAATCATGTCTCCCCGATGCAATTTTTCCTATTAACAGCTATCAACATAGTGGGTGTTAGTCAATGAGACCTTTTGGCGAGCTGTAGAAGTCATATCGAGCCCACAAAGACTATTGGCATGATAGTCGCCAGTCGACATGACCTCGTGGTGAAGCTCCTCTTCTCTCAGTGAGCACATTCTGTATCGATAAGACCCCTCTGGGTCGGTGAGACCTCACAGCGATGTCTTACCCTCTCCCCGAGCTCAAGCTCCTTCCACTTTGGCAAGACCTTACGCCGTCGGCCGGAGGTCATGCCGAGCCCCTTATTCCTTCGGGGAGCTCCTTCCGAACTCAAATTGCTTTTGGTGAGACATCTCGGAGTCGCTCAAACACCACGCTGAATGCATCCAGTCTCCCTGAAGGCATATCCTATCTGTGAGACATAAAAATCTCACTGAGACCCTATGGCGATGGAATCCCCTTCTACTGATGCCTTCATTTCATGTCGGCGAGAGTCCCACTAGTCGGGGAGACCTTTCCCTGAGCCCTTCATGTCATATCGAAGACTGACCCTTCAGTAAGACTTTTTTGTTTTGGCCAGACCCCTTGCCGAAGGTAAAATTATCATCGGGCTCAAACCTTTGGTGGGACCTTTCTTCTGTTGGGGAGACTTATGGTGATATCTCCTTCATGTCGTCGAGACCTTAGCACGTTAGCCAGACTTCATGCTGATAGTCTCATCCCCTAGCGATCTTTTCATTTCGGGGAGACCTTCCCATAGTCATATCAATATGTATTCTTTCATTTGACATGTGTCGGTGTGACATCAAGGGTCGGTAAGACTGCAAGACCTCATACCGATAGACCTCCTCCTGTGCCTTTTCAGCGAGACCTGATGCATTCTCCAAGACATCCCTCCGCCACAAAAATTTTCTCACCGAGAAGTATACCCTCATCGGTTGTCGGCAAGACACAAGGCGCCCGGCAAGACCACCCACCGAAGGAACAACTCTTGTCGAAGTTTCCGCTCCCTACATGCTAGTCGGTGAGACATAAAGATCTCGCCGAGACCTTTCTCTGAAGGAAAAATCTCTTGCCGATACCTTTCTTCGAAGGAGACTTTCATGCTGATGGGGAAACTCTTAGTCACTGGGATGATGATTGATGTCCTTCTGATAGGCCTCTGCATGTGAATTCCACTCGCTGTAAAACCCCTGAGGTCCTACCAATAGGCAACATAGGCACTTATTAACAAAATGCACTGGTAGTCAGCAAGACGTCTGCAAGGTCTTGCCGAATTTCTCCTTAGAGGAAAATTATGACCAACTGAAATGAGGAATACATTCCAACTAAGCTCCCTTGGAAAATATAATCATGTGTGGGGTTTAATCCTGCAAAACAGAGTCCCCATTAGTCCTCAGAAGCACATAAGATATATCAAAAATGAGATACACCATTGTCTAAGATAGTGTGATTCAGTACTTAGCAAGAAGAAAACCAATCCAAGCCGAGATAGAACCAAAATTTGACAGAACCAGCAGACAAACACAGGCATAAAATAGAAGAACCCCCAAGAGCAAAGCAAATAACCAAAGGCAAAGAAACCAAAAAGAGAAAGGGGACCCATTTTGTTCCAGAATAAAATGGGGTGGTTATGCAAGGCATAACAGGCTTCTATGCCACAATCCTGCAAAACATCATTAGTATGCAAATGTAAACATATAGAACCATAAACATCATAATGGTTAGAGAATTCAATATGTAGTTTACAGCAACAAGTAGTGCATGTGTGATTTATCTTGACATAAAAAGGTTTAATCATTTCAAAAAATCTTTGAGAAATACTAATTTGAGGATAAGAATTTTGAAATTTATGAAAAAATTGGGTTTGAGTCGTATCCAAAAAATGCTTTGATGTGGCTCACGGTTTGACTACGATTCTCCTTCTTACTACATCCCTTTGATTCAGAGATGGCCTTGTATTATTCTTCCAATAATCTTCAATTAGTGTTCTCAATGTTTCAACAACTTTTTTATCTTTTGTGTGGTAGTCCCCGAGAATGCCCATAATTCATTTGAATCGGTGCCCTCAATTCTTTGCTGCCTTTGAACAGCTTTTGATAAAGTTTTTCTACTAATTCCATTTGTTCACTTGTCTTTTTAATGAGGTGAGATCTCTTTGTTTGATAGCTTACTAAAGTCAATGTAATGACACGTCGTGACATTACTATCCTTTGAGTGTGAGGTCTTACCCACACTCTCATAAGCATCCATTAGATTCTTCACAATAGTGTATTCACTTGATGCATTTGATGTTCTCAACCCAAGAGTCTTCATGATGTTTCAGATTTTAAACCCCACATCATTTGAACAAATAGTTGACATCTTTGGTAATCTCATTTAGCCTTTTCAAAGAACATTTTCCAAATCTTATCAACATATCTTCTCTACAAGTGCTCGAATCTTACCTTCCATGTACGTAAAATATCCCCATTAATATTAATCAAAACTTTCGCTTTCTATGCAAAATTCTAGGTGGTGTTCTCTTAGGTACATACATCTCTACATTACCAATTTCATCAATATTTAATTGAGGTGGGCTAGATTGCATACCTTCGATCGAGGGTGGAATAGAAGACATACTTTGAGGTTCACATGGGGATGATGGCGTACCTTGTTCCTCAATTCCGAGTGATGATGTATTCTCAATTTGAGATGTGGTGGATGGTGTCCAACCATACTCACTTGTGGTAGATGGTGTCCCTCCATACTCTCTTGTGCTTAATGGTGTCCCTTCGTATTCACTTGCGGTAGAGGGTGTGTCTCCAACTACGGTAACTGCATCTCCCCTAGCATGACTTTCACCGGGTGCCTTTGTGTCGCCAATTTCTTTCTTTTGATAGTTGAGGTTCCTCTTCAAATGGCTTGTTTTCGTCAATCATTCCCAATTTCTGCTTTTCACAATATTCCCTCATCCATTTTTTCTCTTTATCTCTGAAGGCTTGGAGCTAATCATCTATTAGATTTTTCCTTTAATGTACTGCTTTGGCATGACGAGCAATTTACCATGAAAAGTGTTAAGTTGTCAAATTGACTAATTGCGCTTTGGAAGCATAACCAAATGAAAGCTTTAAATACAAAGAGTTTGTTAGTTTGTATAACTCGCTGGACAAAATAACTCAATGAAAGCTTTGGAAGCATACACCAAGAAAGTCAATTGTTAAATTTAACAAAATGCCTCAAAGAGATGTGGTTTAAAAATGTAATAGGAAAGTGCATTGAATTGTGTGATTTAAAATGTCCATTGACAACGTAAGGTTGTAACATGACAAACTGGTGCAGGAGCACCTAGGTCATGAAATTCCTTCAAAAGGATAATTTGTTCAATTTGTAATGTTCAAGTAAATATGATGAGTGAAGGTCATTAAATGATGAATTTCAATGTATTTGCACAATGAAATAGGTCACTAGGTGATATTATTGAAAATTTGCTTTTTATAACAAAAGTTGTCAATTATTGTAAAAATGTAAAATTGCA
>VDFB02000013.1:10215718-10237862 GCA_007258455.2 Sequoia sempervirens | reverse complement strand
CCCCATCTCCTCCATCACCATCACCGTCACCGTCACCTCTACCTCCATCACTTCCACCTCTCCCTCCATCAATCCCTCTCCCCTTGCTGCCATCTCTAGCTCCTTTCCCTCCTTGACGCACCCGTGGTAACACTGCTCGCCGGTCCATTGGCACCGGCTGATCTGGATTTGTCAAAGGAAGTGGCTTGTGAGTTCACCACCATGCATCATAATCCAAGGTGGTATCTACATCTACTGTTACCTCGCTCCATCCCCACTGTTGTGCTATCAAACCATCAATCTTTTGCTTGGCCATTGTCACTGATATAGGTGGTCCCCACACTCTCTTGAGATGACCGTGCATACTCCATAGTTCCCATGGGTACATCTCACTACTCTCCAAACTATCGTAGTACCTATTGTTGTACGTACATCTCTATAATCAACTGAGACTACATTGTCCACCCAATGAGATATTTGAACTATTGGTAAAAGGATAAATGCTCCTCCTCTCCTGGCCACTATCTGTAGTCCTTGTACAGCCTCCACACAAACCACGCCAAGGTATCTATAGCATGGGGCCAGTATCCTATATCTCCCACTCGCTTATGTGTCACTGACCCTCCATAAAGATACACATATGGCATCCCCTTAGCAAACTTCCTCTATACCAGCAATCAAAATAATGGAATATGCTCCCATGCCCATATCATTAGGAGTGTGGTCCCATAGATGATACTAGTAGACTCCCTATATGCAACATCATGTATTTGATGATATAACATCTCAAGCAAGCATGACCCCATGGCCAACACTGTCCTACCCTACCTCATCCTAATTAGAACATCTTCCCATCCTATCGGGAAACCATGACCGCAGTAATCTGGTATTAGTACCCTGGCTATCAAGGTGCATAACATAGAATCCCATCACCCATAGTGTTCATCCAAGAACCCCCAACTAATCTCATATCTTTGGATGCCCGGATGTGTTATATCCTCGTGCTCATAGTAATCTATGATGGCCTGCAGTCCCTGTCGAGGATCATATACCACCCACTCTTCTCTGATCAGAATCTATAGGATCCTGTAGACATCCTCCAGTGTCACTATGACCTCTCTTGTTAGCAAATGAAATGAACATATCTCAAAGTTCCATCTCTCCACTAGTGTTGTCAAGAGACCCATGTTTTCTTGGACAATGGGCATATAGGTCACATGAAATAGCCCTAGGTGCATCAATCTCCTCTACTCACCCTGTCTCAACTAATCCATGAATGTGTATGTCGTTGGCTGAAACTCTCAAGTATATATGGGTGGTAATCACTTCTACACATAGAAATAATGGTTAGCACATCATTGAAAATCATCATTATCAGCTAACTAATCAAAAGTGCACATGTGAAATGAGCCTAAACTAAGTCAACTCTAGCCATAGTCAGTTGCATCATTTTGCTCTTCACTTGCATCATGAAAATCACATGCATCGTTTCATCCCTCAGATGTGTCACACCACAATGATTGTATTTTTTGGTCTCGCAGATGTGCCACTTTTTTGTGATTGTGTTGTTCGCCCAATCAGTTGCACCACTTTTGTTCACATGCATCAAATCAACCCACTTTTGCATCTCATTTTGGTGATTATATTGCATGACCTAGCACATTTGTTGCAATATGGCACTTGTGTTGCACAAGTACTCAATTGCGCCACTTTAAAATTTAACATAGACTACCCCTGGCATTTGCATCGTGACACATCAAATGTGTGCAACATGAATACGCTTGCATGCTTTACGCATGTATATGTGTTGAACTACCAAATGATGCATTTGAAACCCTACCTTGGAGGCCCTAAAAAGCACGTAAAATGATAAAATTATAAAGTGGGTATCGGGTACATACCGGTGGCTCCACACCCTCTAGACGTCAGTATCTCTGTACTCGGTATCTTCGATGATTGGCCTTTGGAATCATCATCTTCACACAATTTCCTCTCGCGCTAAGCTTTGAATCTCCTAAAGGTAACAATGAAAATGAATTACCTTTTTACCCTCCTTAAGTCTATTTATAGGGTGAAAATTAGGGTTTCCTCTAGGAGTTATAACTGGATGCACTTTTTGGCATGTTTGACTGCCCTTTTGACTACCTTAAATTCATCAAAATTTAAAACAAACTATGCCATTGTTTTTCTAGTCATCAAATTGACTTATCGAGACACTTTCCAAACTTTTTCGACACTTTCTCAAAATTCACAAATTTTCTCGAGCAGGCATAGCTACTCCGTACCTTCGCTGGGGCATATCTTGAACTAAATTTTCTTTGTCACAATGCGGTAAACTTCATTATGCAAAGAGGGGGAAAATATAGACACATATAAAATTGACCTAGGCCTACAAACTTTATTTTTCTCCATATTTCTTCCCAACATAATTAACATAAGTTTAATTATGTCCTCTAGTCCAAATTCAACTATTAATTAAATAATTATTAATTATTTAATTAATTTATATCTTTTATTCCTCCTAACTATTTAAATAAATAAATTACATTTATTTTATGTAAATACATCGGGGCGGGTGCATGAAGTTGGTCGCACTTTTGTGGCCAAATAGGAAAAAAAATTGGAAAGACATAACGCGCTGGCGTTATAACACAAGCGCGTTATGTGATTTTAAAAGAAAAAAAAGTCAAATGTGTATCATTTGCTCTTTACAGTTTCTCAGCTCTGCCTGCAACCAAAAATCCTCACTTTCATGCTCGCGTTCTAGGAGGAAGGATTTCTGCAAATTTCATCAAGAACAGTTGGATTTTGTTTGCAAATATGGCACCACGACGACGAAGAGATGCGGGAGGTAAGTATTGTTTGCTATTTGTTTTGAATTTGTTAGTTTAAAATTGATTTTGTTTGTTTTAGGTTAGATTTGATTTTTTTTAAAAAATTTGTAGGAAATCCTGCAAATCCTCAACAAGAAGAGGAGCTAAATCCTCAATAGAAAAATCCTCAACAAAATCAACCTCAACAACAAAATCAACCTCCCCCACCATTCTCTCAATTCCCTCTTGGCACTCAAGAAAATTTGAGTGAAATTGAGAACAATAGAAAACAACTTGAGGATCTTATCAGTAGGTTGAGTGATCCAAATTCTTCAACCATAGAAAGAATGCTTCTAGCAAATTCATTGAAATACATGTTAAAAACTGTAGATCACCCAACAAATATCTAGATGGCAAGATAGGAGGCAGACAACCAGGGCATATTATGCAGACAAATTATCATATAAAAAAGTAAAAGATTTAAAAATTACTAAAGGTGATTTTTGCTCTCTATTCACTGACCCTAAAACAAATCAAAATATTACCCTCAATGCAAAGAGGTTTCCTATTCATTGGTGCCACCACCAAGAGATTAAGAACCGTTTTTATGAAAGATGGTATATGGTCTTTGATTACCTACTGTGCAATAATTGTGAAGTCCCTTAATATTTTCTTAGGAAACTATACAACGATTTTTTATTGAACCAAATCCCAAATTATTTTGATATGAGGGAATTCCAAGGGAGAGGTGGGGGGTCAGCTCAGGATAGGCCCGGTGCACAGCCGGATTCTACGTGGCAAGGGAGATGACCTCTCGCTAGGCTGCCTCGTGAGTAGATTGTGATGCATATCATTGTGAAGGAGAGTGTCGACATAGAGACATTGCAGGTGATCACAACTTTGACCCGGAGTGTCATCCATCACACTAGCCCTATTGTATAGCGCCATCCAGGGGAGTCTTCAGGTGGTGGCCTTCGAACCTATGTGTGTCAATATTGTGGGACGACTTGTTCGTATGACCCTATCAGCACTCAGGAGGGTGCCACGCAGGATCCATATGCTACTATACATCCTGATCCATATGCATCTACGGGGATGGAGAGGACGACTGACATTTTGCATGATGCATATGGCATTGACACTCAGGTAAAATTCAACATGTTCATTGAATTTAATTTATTAAATTTCGATTGTGAAATTCAAGATTAACTAATTTAGTTTTACTATTTTAATAAAATTGCAGGGTCACAATCTAGAGACTGGATACACCAGTCATCCACCTTATTTTTGCAGTACACCTATCAGTGGGGTATGTAAAGTTAGTAAACAATTATAAATTTATTACATGTGTTAATAGCATTGTTTACGAATGGCATTTTAATATGTGATTTTGGATGTTGAACAAGGTACTGTTGGAGGTTTCAAGGAAACACCTCCGAGTGCCAGTAGATTTGATCAAACGTTCACGGAGGTAATATAGAATTTAAAGAAAACTTAAGTAATGAATTATAATTTTAATAGATTTGTGTATTTTATATTCATATTGTTGGTTACGTTGCATTACACACAATTCAAACTCAAAGCATTACTTCAAATTCAATAACTAATAATCAGAAATATATATGTTAATACTTGTACTCAAATTTTTGTTCATTAGATCTCATACATTATAAGTCATCACATGGATCACTATTGTAACTTTTTTGTGATTGAATAATTTGTTGTTTTATTTTCAGATGTTGGTGCCAGAAACACTGCCAAACGTTACGAGGGCAATGGATTTTTGTGTTTCCTCCACTATACAATCCTCGATGATGGCTACGATAGGGGAGGTGGGAAAGTACTAGAATTTCAATTTACATTTCATTGTTATAGATGAACTGGTTCTAGTGAAAAATAAAACCATTATTGATTCATAGTTTAATTCCCTGTTTGGTTGGTTTACGGGGCATGTAAGCATCAGTGCAAATATTTCCAACTTAAGGGAGAGTGATAAATTGAGATGGTAAGTGATTATTTTGTTAATCCATGTTAATTTTTATAATTTCTGCTCGCAATACAATGTCTTTCACTTCTTATTGCTTAACGGTTGAAACTGCTTTGAGGACTAAATCAGAGGCGGCGGAGCACTCATGACACCAGCTGACTTGATTTGTTGATAGAATACATTCGCCATCGGATCTCTTGACAAAGGGAAAGAAATTATTTGAACCCGGCTTATGCGGAGAAATGAATTTTGAATGCAGAGCCGCTTTTGGTGGCGTATGCCAGCGGCGTTTTGTACATATTTTGTGTTGGATATATTTGACATTGTATGCCTATATGGCATTCTCGTAAGCCTATATGGCTATTTTGTAACTATATTTAATACTTATATTGACATATATTGATGTATGTGTACATGGCTATTTGCTTAATACAAATCTTTTTTATCGATGGTGTCCATATTTGTAAATTATAAATTCATGGTTCAATAGATATGAATTACGTGTATTCAAGTGTATACTTTACAACTTACGCACATATACTTTTTGACTTACATGTGAACATCAAAAAGTGTGAAAATTTATGTGTTTGGAAGTCAAATGTAAGCCAATTTTGCAAATCTCAGTTCTTGCATACTCGATCTTATGGACTTATATTCCTTCCTAGCACATATTGTGAATATTTCTCATTGGGTGCAAAAGATAGATTCCTTGTTTTTGAACCACTCATAGCAAAGAGATTCACAATAAGACTTTAGCATTGGAACACTACTCCATACTTCTCTTTTCTAGACCATAAAGGATTGAAAATTCCTAATTTGATGCAATGATAGTCGTGAGATGAGAATTTATATAACCATGCCTATTTTGAAACTTCGCATCTAATACTGCATCAACAAGAACTTAAGAAGTGTTGCATAAGAGTGTTAGGTTTGATAGGCCTTCTCTTCCCTAAGAGAGGAGAGCCTGCATCTTGAATTTTGAACAAAAATTTAAGAAGAAAACATTTTACCTAAAAGCTTCAAACCTAGATGACATGTTTGGCTAAGTCTATCTTGAAAATTATCAATGCGTTCAAACTCTAAAGGAGATTCTCCCTGAAAAGCAAACTTTACCCTTTTTCCCAAGGAAAGAAATTGCAACAAGTTGCATGTGATTTATCTTATTTCTTTCTCACAGTTCTTGGTCAATCATTCATGGCTCGGGATAGTTCCGTTCCAAGGCAAGGACACCCAAAAAATCACTGAGATTCTTGTATTCTCTGCGAGAAAAAGGTTTTGGCTCTTTCACAATGTAAATAATTATGTAACACTATTTTCTTGTTTTCCTTCCACACAGAAAAATGTTCACACTTTTCAAATTGATCAATGATCAATAATGGCTGATTGTAAACACTTGACATTTTTATGTTTGAAATTTAATTTATAATTTTGTATAACGACATTCGAATAGATCACTAATATTTTAACATTTCACTATGAAAGTGGTGGTGTATTTTTGCTATGTTATTTGACAATTAATATGGTGGTGTATTCTGAACTTGATTATTGCTGCAAATATGTATATATTTCTGATTTTTTATATGTTTTGTATTACCGAACCCAAAACGAACCCAACCCCAAAAAAAAAATTCCCGAACTGGTGAACCAGGTTCTTGAACTCGATCCCAAACCCAAAACCAAACCAGTAACTTAGTAAAAAATAGATTTTTGTAGTTTATATTCATAACGTTGATTACATTGCATTGCACATCTTTCAAACTGAAAGCATTGCTTCACATTTCATAACTAATAACTAGATGCTGATAGATGACAAAATTTCAATTACAATATAGTTTTTTACAAAGAGATCAACCCTAGCGACTGTACAATTACTTCACATTGCATAACTAATAACTAGGAAGCATTTGCCAATTGCATTTGGTTGTCATGGCATTCTATGAGATCACATTTCTTTGAGACATTTTTTCAAACAGTTCACTGCCTTGTCTATACTACCACATTTTGATACATGTCTACCAAAGCATTTTGTCAAATAGTTCAAGTGTTGCCTTGTTTCTATGGCTGAAAGCCTAAAATAAGTGCTTTTGAACAAGCTATGGATGCTTGGAAAATCTATCAAAAGCATAATAGTAAGCAATATCATAGACAAAGGCGTTATTTGTTTGAAAAATGCCTCAAAAGAAATATTAATTGCAATGGGTGATGGAATGCCATGACAATCCCACAACAATTTACACTTGTCATGGAATTGATCGTACCATTCCATCACCATGAATTATTTCTTTGAGCATTTCAACAGTTCAACTACTGTCTATCTAACGGCCCACTACATACATGTCTATCAAAGCATTTATCAAGGTTAGAGCTGTTTGGTATGGCTAAAATCTAAAAACAAGAAGTTAACTTTTCGAACAAGCTATGGATGCTTGAAAAAATCTATCATAACATAATAGTAGCAGGTGAGAAAAGGCCTCAAAGAAATGTGAATACCGTGGTGGATGGAATACCATGACCAAACGCCAGAATGGGCGCGGACCTGTGACCGGATTTCGGCATGTTCGGCAGAACCGACTCGGCACGGGAACGCTTTTAAACGTTCGCGCTGCCGTTTATCGCCTGTTTCGAGATTTTATCAAGCGGTTGCTCCCGCCTTGATGCCTTATTTCAAACCGGTGCTTTCCAGCTCATGGATGTTTTGGAAAATCCGCTCAAACGCCCAGCAACAATGGCAGCAGAAAGCTCGGGCTCAAAAGCTCCCTCAAAAGAAATAATAGTCTCAATGGTGATGGAATATGAAATCGCGGGCATTAGGCCTGTCACGATACGCATGGCGGACCTCCGTTCAAAACGACGCTCAAGGATTCGCATCTCCATGCTTGGACTTTCGCATGAACTTGAAGACTTGTTTTATCAAACAGTTCATTGCCTTGCTGCTATGGCTAAAAGCCTAAAACAAGTGCTTTCGAATGAGCTATGGATGCTTAGAAAAAATCTATCATAGCATAATAGTAAGCAATAGTATAGACAATGGAATGAACTGTTTGAAAAAAATGCCTCAAAGAAATGTGGTCTCATGGTGGTGGAATGCCATGACAAGCAAATTGTTGTTCATTGTCATGGCATTCCATCACCATGAGACCACATTTCTTTGAGGTATTTTTTCAAACAGTTCGCTACCTTCTCTATGCTACTACATTTATCATGCATGTTTACCAAATCATTTTATAAAACAGTTCGCTTCCTTGTTGCTATGGCTAAAATCCTAAAATAGGTGCTTCCAAAAAAGGTATGGATGCTTGTGGAAAAAATATATCAAAGCATAATAATAAGTAATAGCATAGAAAAGGCAGCAAACTGTTTGAAAAAAAGCCTCAAAGAAACGTGGTCTCAATGGTGATGGAATGCCATGACAATCCACAACAATTTTCTTGTCATGGCATTCGTCATTCCATTCCATCACCATGAGACCTCATTTCTTTGAGGCATTTTTCCAAAGAGTTCATTGCCTTGTCTATGCTAACACATTTTTCATACATGTCTATCAAAGCATTTAGCCATAGAGTTCATTGCCTTGCTGCTATGGCTAAAAGCCTAAAACGGGTGCTTTCGAACAAGCTATGGATGCTTAGAAAAAATCTATCATAGCATAATAGTAAGCAATAGCATAGAGAATGGAATGAACTATTTGAAAAAAATGCCTCAAAGAAATGTGGTCTCATGGTGGTGGAATTCCATGACAAGCAAATTGTTGTGGATTTTCATGGCATTCCATCAGTGCCATGAGACCACATTTCTTTGAGGCATTTTTTCAAACAGTTCGCTACCTTCTCTATGCTACTACATTTATCATACATGTTTACCAAAGCATTTTATCAAACATTTCGCTTCCTTGTTGCTATGGCTAAAAGCCTAAAATAGGTGCTTCCAAAAAAGGTATGGATGCTTGTGGAAAAAATCTATCAAAGAATACTAATAAGCAATAGCATAGAAAAGGCAGCAAACTGTTTGAAAAAAAGCCTAAAAGAAATGTGGTCTCAATGGTGATGGAATTCCATGACAATCCATAGCAATTTTCTTTTCATGGCATTCGTCATGCCATTCCATCACCATGAGACCTCATTTCTTTGAGGCATTTTTTCAAAGAGTTCACTGCCTTGTCTATGCCAACACATTTTTCATACATGTCTATCAAAGAATTTAGCCAAACAGTTCATTACCTTGTTGCTATGGCTAAAAGCCTAAAACAGGTGCTTTCGAACAAGCTATGGATGCTTAGAAAAAATCTATCATAGCATAATAGTAAGCAATAGCATAGACAAGGGAATGAACTGTTTGAAAAAAATGCCTCAAAGAAATGTGGTCTCATGGTGGTGGAATGCCATGACAAGCAAATTGTTGTGGATTGTCATGGAATTCCATTAGTGCCATGAGACCACATTTCTTTGAGGCATTTTTTCAAACAATTTGCTGCCTTCTCTACGCTAGTACATTTATCATACATTTTTACCAAAGCATTTTATCAAACAATTTGCTTCCTTGTTGCTATGGCTAAAAGCCTAAAATAGGTGCTTCCAAAAAAGGTATGGATGCTTGTGGAAAAAATATATCAAAGCATACTAATAAGCAATAGCATAGAAAAGGCAGCAAACTATTTGAAAAAAAGCCTCAAAGAAATGTGGTCTCAATGGTGATGGAATGCCATGACAATCCACAACAATTTTCTTGTCATGGCATTAGGTCGTACCATTTCCATCACCATGAGACCACATTTCTTTTGAGGGAAGCCCACCCTCCAAAAGAGTTCATTACCTTGTCTATGCTAACACATTTTCATACATGTCCTATCAAAGCATTTAGCCAAACAGTTCATTGCCTTGCTACTATGAAAACAAAGCCTAAAAGCAGTGCTTCCGAGACAAGCTATGGATGCTTAGAAAAAATCTATCATAACATAATAGTAAACAATAATATAGAAGGGAATGAAGTGTTTGAAAAAATGCCTCAAAAATGTGGTCTCATGGTGGTGGAATTCCATGGCATGGCTCCAATTGTTGGCTGGGGTTTTCAATTTTACCATGGGGTGTTACATTTCTTTGACCGCATGGAACCAGCCGCTCTCTCGCGCTTCAATATCTTCCAGGTACATCGGCGCGGCACTAACCTGTTTCGCCCTTGGTGAAACAAAGCCTAAACTAGGTGCTTCCAAAAAATCTATGGATGCTTGGAAAAAATCTATCAAAACATACTAATAAGCAATAGCATAGAAAAGGCAGCAAACTGTTTGAAAAAAAGCCTCAAAGAAATGTGGTCTCAATGGTGATGGAATTCCATGACAATCCATAGCAATTTTCTTTTCATGGCATTCTTCATGCCATTCCATCACCATGAGACCTCATTTCTTTGAGGCATTTTTTCAAAGAGTTCACTGCCTTGTCTATGCCAACACATTTTTCATACATGTCTATCAAAGAATTTAGCCAAACAGTTCATTACCTTGTTGCTATGGCTAAAAGCCTAAAATAGGTGCTTTTGAACAAGCTATGGATGCTTAGAAAAAATATTTCATAGCATAATAGTAAGCAATAGCATAGACAAGGGAATGAACTGTTTGAAAAAAATGCCTCAAAGAAATGTGGTCTCATGGTGGTGGAATGCCATGATGGTGCAGGAGCACCCAAGCTCCTTGAGGATCATTTGGAGAGTCAGGAGATGGAAGGGGTCTTGAAGGCCTATAAACCTTTTGAGAGCATCAATTATAGCATTTTGAATCCTATAATGGCATTTGGCATGGATGAGTGTAACAGGAAGATCAAAAGTCCTAAGGGTCCTGATAAGGACCATAGGACGAAATTGACTTGTAAATGGAACAATGATGTTCTAGGAGTTTAAATAGGTATATGATATTTTAATTAAGTTAAATAAGGTTGAATAATGATATGTAATAGTTTTGGAAGCTTTATAGTTAATAGGAGTTAATAAATTGCAATGTTGGAAATTCAAATTTTTGAAATCCAACTTTGGGTGGAAAAGTGAGTTTTAGGAGTTTTAATCACAATAATGTAATAAAATAAATTCTAATCGGTTGGGATAGTTTTAGGATGAGTCTATAAGCTTGGAGAAATCATTTGTATGGAGGGTTTTCTGATATTGCAAGTGTTGTACGAACTGCTACAGAAAATCAATAAAAACTTCAATCTTTTTGCATTTTCTTGAGTTTTTTTGATGAATCTCTAATTCCTTTTGGTGTCATGCTCATTTGGATGGTTTAATAACTTTTATTTACATGAATTTAACCTTTTTAATGACTTGAATAATGTTGGGAATCAGTTTCTTGTGTTATATTGTTGACTGTCCTCAAAAAGTACAAATTTTTCACTAGTTTTGATAGTCTTCATGAATAAATGATCCATTACATGGGAAAGTGTGACTGAAAACTTGTGAAATGGATCATATATAGCTTTTATTATACATATCTAACAAGTTATTGTGCAAGAAAGAGTGATTCTTGGGTGTACACCGAGTTTTAGCAAGGAAAGGGGCATGAAAATGGTGCCTAAAGTGTAGCAGCAAGAGATCTACCTTAATAAGGGGTATATTTTTGAGTTGAAGGTGTTTAGATATGTTTATTTATTGGTGAAAAGTCCAAGATAATGTTCTGGAACTACTGGGAAAGCTAATTTTCAAGAGGCCCTAGTTTTGGAGCAATTTATTGAGGGTTCTGTGATTTAGGGTGTTGAGGGTGTCAAAGAAGACTAATACCTTGAAAATATTTGGTTTGGGAACATTTTAAAACACTGTTGAAAGTTTCATAGTCAGGGATAAGTTTAGAGAGGGGTTGCTTTGAAAAAGTGGGCTAATTAGGCCTTAAATTTGAGGAAAAATCAGATTTTGGTAGGTTTGATCGAGAACAAGTGCCATAAATTATTTGATATGTTGTGTATCATCATGAATCACATCTGAATCAGTCATTATATTGAGGATTCCTTTGGGGAAGTTGAGTGAAAAGTCAACAAACCATCGCTAGAAGCCTAGTTGGGCTAAAAGCCTAGTCAAGGTGCAAAAAGTGAGTTTTGTCTAAGACAGAGGTTTGGGGCTTTGAAACCATTCAAGACAAGTTTTTTTGAGTTCCTTGAGATCACTCCAAGGGTTTGGGTCCATTAGGAAAGCATCTAAGTTATAAGTGCACTATTGAGGCTTGTCTCCATCGGGGTGCACAAGGAAGAGTGTTTGAATTGCATCATTGTAATCCTTGAAACTTTGAGTTTGACTAAAGTCATCCCTCTACATGCATGACAAAGAATTGTTCATTGGATTTTCCTTGGCATTCCATCACCATGAGACCACGAACTGGCACTGAGAGCCATTTTTTCAAATAGTTCATTGCCTTCTCTATTCTACCCATTTATCATATGTTTACCAAAGCATTTTTATCAAAATTCCTTCCCTTGTTGCTATGGCTAAAAGAAGCCACAAAATAGGTGCTTCAAAAAAGCTATGGATGCTTGGAAAAGAAATATCCATCAAAGCATACCCACAATAAGCAATAACATGAAAAGGCGGCAAACTGTTTTGAAAAAAAGCCTCAAAGAAATGTGGTCAAATGGTGATGGAATGCCATGACAATCCCACAACAATTTGCTTGTCATGGCATTAGTCATGCCATTCCATCACCATGAGACCACATTTCTTTGAGGCATTTTTTCAAAGAGTTCACTGCCTTGTCTATGCTCTTATGAATAGAATTTATTGAAATTTGAGATGCTCTTATAATGTCTATGTCATAGGTGGTCATGATAAGGTTAAATTAAAATGAATAACTTGAAATTGCCTCGTCAAGCTTCGTACGCACTTTTGTAATGGCTTAAAATCATAATTGAGATTTGTCAAGATCATCAAAATAAGGATGTTGCATTGCTTTTCTGCTTGAGATTCTCCTGGATGGCTCATAAATCTATATTTTATGCAAGGGGACACCAATCAATGTTTTCCTGGTTACATACAGATACACAAAGTAAAATAAGATGATAGCATTGGCATCAACCAAATTGACATGGATACAAGTATAAATTAATAAGAACCATTGTGCATATACTTACAAATTAATCCAATGAACCATCCGGGTATGCTCTACTCTTTATTGTGTCAAGTATTGCCTCATGGTCAGACTCACGAACCTTCCACAAGATTCTATTCAAAGGTCTACCCCCATATTTGCTCAAATGAACATTGGATGCCATGACAAGGTTTGAGTAATGAAGAATATTACGATGCATGCCAAATTCCTCAAACAACCAATGTTTAACAGTCTTATGTGGGTACCTTCTCAGCCACGTTCCAGTAACAACAACTAGGCCTGTAGGGTATTCAATGTTTTCTCCATCTATAATTGGGGCTTCCAATTTCTTTTTTGCCTCAACACAATGATACAAGTAATAGTTTGTAACCTCTTCGTTGTCTTCATCTACAATAACTACATAAACATGCCCTGCATTTATATGTGCGACATATCTATTGAAATTAGTCAACATTATGAATATAGTACAAAGTAAGATAACAATATGGAATTTCAAATACTAAGCAAGTAGATATATTACCTAGTTGAACTAGATCTGATACATGGTCAAAGTCAACCGATGATTCCATCCGTGTTAGTTCCAATGCCCTCGGAGGGCGATAAGTGTGAAGTGGGCTAAGATAACTTTCAACCATTTGTCAACCCACTCCCCTAACTCACAATCATTCTAGGCTTGCATTGTACATGAAGAACAAAATCATGCCATCTTACATGTATCGATACTCCATGAACCTACATTTCAGCTAAGGAAAGAATGCAACTCACTTGATCCTGTTAGTGTACAACAATCCTCATATGGTGCAATGTTAGTATCATCCATCAACCAAAAAAATCTACGAACTGAAGATGTACCTTCATTACCTGGACCCATCGAACCATTACACCACTCGACAATTGATCTTGCATCTATCAAGTACCTTTGTCAGCTGTAAAGCAACTCTTCTGTTGTGAAAATGCTCTTTGCTGTTGCATGCTCACCTACACCATCATGCTCCCCTTCCCGTATGCGGCCTGCAAAAGTTCCACATATGACTGAGAACCGCGTGTGGTGGATGCATCCTCCGCAACTAGTGAACATGCATGCATTCTTGGCTATGTTGCCGCAGTTATCTAACCATATTTATATGCCGATCATATATTATGCCCTCTAAACCAAATGGTTGTAGAACATCTAGAAGCAACCTTGCACGAAATCTAGAGAATGTGTGAGATCATCACTAATATAAAAGTGATACTCCCCTAATACCTTCCTTTCGTCCTCTATACTATCAACTGCATGTATGAATGTTATGTGCAGATGTAAAGCTGTACAGGTTGTATCTGTGACTACATGTTGTGGTACGTAGGGTGTCAGTTCTTTGCAAAAGTCAACCAGCGATACTATGCTACCCGGTGGAAGGTGTCCTTGCATATCTTAGTTGTGTGTCCAGCCATGGACTCATGGGTATGCCTTGCGGCACTCATACACTGGGAATATCTCACAAAGCTTATGGACATGGTGATACCGGGATCTTACGAATAACCAACTCACACCTTTTTGCTTCAAACCCATCTTTTGTACCATATGCCACTGTTTTATACTTCCCAAACTCTACTAGTTTTTGTCCCACCTCATATGTGCTTTCCATATGTTGACATACTAGCATTCGTTGCAAGCCACCGCAACGCTCGCATGAACCATCCAAGCATGTTGTCCTATAGAATATTTGGCCATCCTCTATTTCACATAAAAATTTTGATAAGAACTTTCTTGAAGATTTTGGTCCCAAGGTCTTTGTAGTTGGTTCTCAACTGTGTTGATGTTGCTCAGTGGTCAATGTAATAGTAATGTTCAAGAGGCCTGCTGGTGTGAGCTTCTGGATTGTTCTAAGATCAAGCATGAATTTAAACCTACTCTAACCAAGGTTTTTAAAGAAACAACAAAAGATAGATTAGGGCTTTGGTACTGAAAATAATGATAATTCACCTATCTTAACCAGACTTGTTATCCTTCAAGGAATTGTAAAATAAAACTGAAGAAAAAAATTAACTTGTGATTAACACACAGTTGCAATCATTCACAGTGCTAATTTCTACAACAGAGTACTAGTTACCATTTTAAATAAAACACCAAAATAACATTCCATTCCTTGAAGGCTTCACAAATCAAATGATTAACTTAAGACAAACACCATTCTGAAACACAATCTGAAGTAGATTAAGATCTGGTTGCTTCTACTATTAATGAAACAAATAAGCAACACTTACAAAGCTAGCACAATCACCAGTGTACAAAAAATCTATGACTCCAAATTGTTTCCATTTATATTAAGAAAACTTGAAAGATACATTATAGGCTTCTGCTAAATCTAATTCCTAACTAAGAAGATAAAAGAAGCTCCTATTGCAAAGAATCAGGATGTAGCTTTGTCTCCCGTATTTCTGCTAACTTCTATGTATCTAACTTCAAAAACCTACTCTTGCTTCTAACTATCAAATTTTGAACTACAAGTTCCAACTTTTTCCTTCTAACCCATTTACAAAGAGGCAAGAATGCCATATACAGAGTGTACCAAAGAGCATGTGTTGTCCCCTACTTTAGGGTTTACAAAATATCTACTTCCAGGAGAGTCAGCTCTCAGATCTTTCTGAAGAGAGTCAAAGTTGCATTCAATGTGAAGCCCTACTATCCATGCTGATGAGAGATTGTTCCAGGAATCCTCTTAGATCTTTTGCAGCTGCAACATTTACTACTAGTATGCGTGTCTATTTTTTAACTCCTTTGAAGGGCTGCCTTGAATGCTCTAAAGAATTTTTCCATTAATATTGATCTATCTCCTTGCCAGTGGTCACTACAGCTGTCCCGATGAGTCATGGTTACTCTTTTCCTTTGGCTTCCTTCATGTTCTAGACTTTCCTGCATGTTGACCGTCTTCCGGAAGCACCATCGGGCCTCCCAATAGATCTTTGCACTGCCCGAGCTGATCCATCGCCTTCTATTCTCAGAAGGAATCCATGTCATTTGCATCCTGCGAGTCTTCTCCATGGGGGTGGTCAATCGGTCAATGGGCCACTAGGTCATTCCTTTCGCTTCTTCTGATTCATTAGACATACACCACGTAGGATTATCAGGCGGTCAAGGGTGGTCCACATTGAATCACATATCAGTGCGACACTAATCATGTCTCCCCGATGCAATTTTTCCTATTAACAGCTATCAACATAGTGGGTGTTAGTCAATGAGACCTTTTGGCGAGCTGTAGAAGTCATATCGAGCCCACAAAGACTATTGGCATGATAGTCGCCAGTCGACATGACCTCGTGGTGAAGCTCCTCTTCTCTCAGTGAGCACATTCTGTATCGATAAGACCCCTCTGGGTCGGTGAGACCTCACAGCGATGTCTTACCCTCTCCCCGAGCTCAAGCTCCTTCCACTTTGGCAAGACCTTACGCCGTCGGCCGGAGGTCATGCCGAGCCCCTTATTCCTTCGGGGAGCTCCTTCCGAACTCAAATTGCTTTTGGTGAGACATCTCGGAGTCGCTCAAACACCACGCTGAATGCATCCAGTCTCCCTGAAGGCATATCCTATCTGTGAGACATAAAAATCTCACTGAGACCCTATGGCGATGGAATCCCCTTCTACTGATGCCTTCATTTCATGTCGGCGAGAGTCCCACTAGTCGGGGAGACCTTTCCCTGAGCCCTTCATGTCATATCGAAGACTGACCCTTCAGTAAGACTTTTTTGTTTTGGCCAGACCCCTTGCCGAAGGTAAAATTATCATCGGGCTCAAACCTTTGGTGGGACCTTTCTTCTGTTGGGGAGACTTATGGTGATATCTCCTTCATGTCGTCGAGACCTTAGCACGTTAGCCAGACTTCATGCTGATAGTCTCATCCCCTAGCGATCTTTTCATTTCGGGGAGACCTTCCCATAGTCATATCAATATGTATTCTTTCATTTGACATGTGTCGGTGTGACATCAAGGGTCGGTAAGACTGCAAGACCTCATACCGATAGACCTCCTCCTGTGCCTTTTCAGCGAGACCTGATGCATTCTCCAAGACATCCCTCCGCCACAAAAATTTTCTCACCGAGAAGTATACCCTCATCGGTTGTCGGCAAGACACAAGGCGCCCGGCAAGACCACCCACCGAAGGAACAACTCTTGTCGAAGTTTCCGCTCCCTACATGCTAGTCGGTGAGACATAAAGATCTCGCCGAGACCTTTCTCTGAAGGAAAAATCTCTTGCCGATACCTTTCTTCGAAGGAGACTTTCATGCTGATGGGGAAACTCTTAGTCACTGGGATGATGATTGATGTCCTTCTGATAGGCCTCTGCATGTGAATTCCACTCGCTGTAAAACCCCTGAGGTCCTACCAATAGGCAACATAGGCACTTATTAACAAAATGCACTGGTAGTCAGCAAGACGTCTGCAAGGTCTTGCCGAATTTCTCCTTAGAGGAAAATTATGACCAACTGAAATGAGGAATACATTCCAACTAAGCTCCCTTGGAAAATATAATCATGTGTGGGGTTTAATCCTGCAAAACAGAGTCCCCATTAGTCCTCAGAAGCACATAAGATATATCAAAAATGAGATACACCATTGTCTAAGATAGTGTGATTCAGTACTTAGCAAGAAGAAAACCAATCCAAGCCGAGATAGAACCAAAATTTGACAGAACCAGCAGACAAACACAGGCATAAAATAGAAGAACCCCCAAGAGCAAAGCAAATAACCAAAGGCAAAGAAACCAAAAAGAGAAAGGGGACCCATTTTGTTCCAGAATAAAATGGGGTGGTTATGCAAGGCATAACAGGCTTCTATGCCACAATCCTGCAAAACATCATTAGTATGCAAATGTAAACATATAGAACCATAAACATCATAATGGTTAGAGAATTCAATATGTAGTTTACAGCAACAAGTAGTGCATGTGTGATTTATCTTGACATAAAAAGGTTTAATCATTTCAAAAAATCTTTGAGAAATACTAATTTGAGGATAAGAATTTTGAAATTTATGAAAAAATTGGGTTTTGAGTCATTATCCAAAAATGCTTTGGATGTGGCTCATGGTTTCGACTATCGGTTCTCCTTCTTACAACATCCCTTTGATTCGGAGATGGCCTTGTATTATTCTTCCAATAATCCTCAATTACTGTTCTCAATGCTTCAACAACTTTTTATCTTTGTGTGGTAGTCTCATTTAGAGAATGCCCATGAAATTCATTTGAATCGGTGCCCTCAATTCTTTGCTGCCTTTGAGCGGCTTTTGATAATTTTTTTCTACTAAGTCCCATTTGTTCACTTGTCTTTTTAATGAGGCGAGATCTCTTTGTTTGATAGCTTACCAAATTCGATGTAATGACCGTCGGTATTACTATCCTTTGGCGTGGTCTTACCCACACTATCATAACATCCATTAGATTCTTCACAATAGTGTATTCACTTGATGCATTTGATGTTCTCAACCCAGAGTCTTCATGATGTTTTGTACTTTAAACCCGCATCATTTGAACAAATAGTTGACATCTTGCAATCTCATTTAGCCTTTCAAAGAACATTTTCCAAATCTTATCAGCATATCTTCTACAAGTGCGTTCTGGAATCTTACCTTCCATGTGCTGCAAAATATCCTCATTAATATTAATCAAAAACTTTGGCTTTCTACGCAAAATTCTAGGTGGTGTTCTCTTAGGTACATACATCTCAACATTAGCAATTTCATCAATATTTAATTGAGGTGGGCTAGATTGCATACCTTCGATCGAGGGTGGAATAGAAGACATACCTTGAGGTTCACATGGGGATGATGGCATACCTTGTTCCTCAACTCCGAGTGATGATGTACTCTCAACTTCAGATGTGGTGGATGGTGTCCAACCATACTCACTTGTGGTAGATGGTGTCCCTCCATATTCTCTTGTGCTTAATGGTGTCCCTTCGTATTCACTTGCGGTAGAGGGTGTGTCTCCAACTATGGTATCTGCATATCCCCTAGCATGACTCTTTTTCATTCGTGCCCTTTGTGCTGCCAATTTCTTTTCTCTTTTTGATAGTTGAGGTTCCTCTTCAACTGGCTTGTTTTCATCAATCGTTCCCAATTTCTGCTTTTCATGATATTCCCTCATCCATTTTTTCTCTTTATCTTTGATGGCTTGGAGCTAATCATCTGTTAGTTTTTTCCTTTTAACAGTTCGTTTCTTTGGCATGACGTATAATTTTACCTATGAAAAAAGTGCTAAGTTGTCAAATTGACTAATTGAAAGCTTTGGAAGCATAACTCAATGAAAGCTTTGGAAGCATACACAAAGAAAGTCAATGAAAGCTAGTTTGTATAACTGTTTGACAAAATAACTCAATGATAGCTTTGGAAGCATACACAAAGAAATTCAATTGTTAAATTTAACAAAATGCCTCAAAGAGATGTGGTTTAAAAATGTAATAGGAAAGTGTATTGAATTGTGTGATTTAAAATGTCCATTGACAACGTAAGGTTGTAACATGACAAACTGGTGCAGGAGCACCTATGTCGTGAAATTCCTTCCAAAGGCCAATTTTTTCAATTTTAATGTTCAAGTAAATATGATGAGTGAAGGTCATTAAATGATGAATTTCAATGTATTTGCACCATGAAATAGGTCACTAGGTGATATTATTGAAAATTTGCTTTTTATAACAAAAGTTGTCAATTATTGTAAAAATGTAAAATTGCATAAAAGCAGGAAGGTGAAGAGTCTTTTTTGTGGAAGGGAAAGGATGGGTTGATGAAGATGAAGAGGCAGTTATTTCAACTAATTTAGACACCTTTAAAAAGAATTGTAAGCTCGAGAAAGGCAGATCTTGTATCCCAAAATCCATAAAAATTAATAAAAAAACCTCTACTTAGTTATTTCAGAAAGCTTTTCTATTCTTGTTTTCAGGTTGCATAGTGATTCAAGCATTCTAAGATTTGATTCTTTTTAGGGAAAGAGACTTATTTCATTCTTGAAAGTTGTAGGAATTGTAATTCAAATAATCAATCTAATTTGAACTTAATTTCCTAAGTCTCGGTTTGTGGTTTCCTTAGAATTGTTTAGAGAGTCTAAAAAGTGATTCTTAGCCATTCCACCGATGTAGGGCTAGTAGGTCGGTGGAATGGATCATATTTACTATCTTTTCAATGTGAAGATGTGTGTGGCAGGGGTAAATAGAAATAAGAAGTCGGGATATTGTTGCATGAACAAAATTCTGAATTTTCACATTCAAAAAAATGGTGTTTTCAAGTAGGGTTTGAGGAAACAACATGTAGAGGAGCTTAGAAATGATTTCAAAATAATTTGCAGACATAATGAAGCATGTTTCAATTGTTGGGCGAAGTAGTAGAGGTTTTGCAAATGTTTCATTAAAGAAACCCTCATGGTTGGTGTGTTTTCACCCTATAATCAAATGTTTACTGATTTTGTGTATTGATGGGCATTTCCCATCTTGAAACTTGTTTATTTGTGAGTTTCTACACATGGCCTAAGACTGTTTGCAGGTTTGGTAGATTAGTGAGTAGTTCTATGATGACTTGCTTTGATAAATTGACCTATTTAAGGGCTTTTACCAATAGATAACATGTTGGTTCTACTCTGTTTTGTGAAATAAGTGTATAAACTTTTATAGTATGTTGAAAAGGATCAAAAAAAGCCTGAGAATCTATATTGGGATTGTGTAAATGCATTATGATAGAAAAGGAATCACCCGATTAGATGGAATATTGGCCTCCTAGAGATATTTGATATTGTTTTCTAAAAATAGAGAATATGTAGAAACAGTGAAAGGAATGTTGTTAAGTGCTTGGGAGCAATCTCATTTGTGATGCCACAGTTGTGTCTATGCTTGGTAATGTTTTGAAGGTAGATTGTGAAATATTTGATGATTTGGGCATATGTTTCCAATATATGGCAATGGTTTCTTGAATGCAAAGTAGTCAGAGTGTGTCTATACTGATATATTGGAATATTACAATCAAAACATGATGAAATTGGTATCTTAAAGGTCTGGTGACAGTGTTAAACTAATGTTGCTTGTTGTTGTTACAAATGGTGTTTAAGTGAAGATAGGATGATGGATGTGTTGATTTGAGAAAATATATCTTAAATGGCTGGGATGATGTTTGATTGCAGGTCTAAGGAACAGAGGTGTTTGATTGTTTTTTCCTTGAAGGGGTAAGTTGATTTGATGAGTGATTGTTGTATTGTTTATGATAAGAACAAAGTTGAAAGTTGATTCTGAAAATGGTTTGCTATATGAAGATGGTGAATTGGCTACTAATAACCTTATAACTTGAAATGAAATAAATGGATTTTGGTTTAATGAAAAGTAGTTTTGGATGAATTTGACAAAGTTTGTAAAAATTGATCTTTTACTCTTTATTGATTTGGGAAGGAAGTTCCCTAAAGAAATGATGTTGTTGAGTGGCTTGGCAATCTGATATTGCATCACAAACAAAAAATTTGATCAACATGGAATGCTTTAAACAACAAAAATGAAAGCAAGCCATAATAGAATGAAAGAAAATGTACAAATATTTCACATACCTAAAAAAGAAAAGTTTCAAATAGAGGAGTTCTACCCAATTATGCAGCCTTTGCTTCTTCCTTCCTCAAACTCCTCAAAAATTTGACTTCCTCAAAAGCTTGTTCCCCTCCAAATTTCAATTGTATATCAATTATCACTATAATTCAAACTTGAATTGATATTAAATGCCTCTCAACGTGAAAACTCTGCTATTCCATGCAAAGGTGATGGAAAGAACATTCAAAAGGTGATGGAATCTCAAAATAATGCATGTACACTTCACTCAATCACCAAAAAGCTACTTTTTGTCGGAGCACACGCAAAACCAGGAGCTCGACATCACAGGTATATTGTGATTTTTTACCATTTTTAGTGATAATGCGAGCGCGTTATTTAATCCTAAACAAGCATATCTCTACTGGTTAATAACGTGCTCGCGTTATGATAAATTTAGTTTTTTAAAGCTTTAGATGGTACATTTATAGGGTAGAGGATTAAGGGTACTAGGGAGAGAGCTAGAGGGAGTGAGAAAGAGAGATACCTGAGAGAGGGAGATACAAGAGAGAGAGAGAGGAAGGGAGTGAGAGAGAGATAAAGGAGGGAAGGGCTAAGGGTAGAGGGTAGAGGATTTAAGGGTGAAGATTTTAAGGTTTACAATTAAGGGTAGAGGGGAGAGAGACAGAGGGAGTGACTAAGAGGGAGAGACCTAACAGAGGGAGAGGGGTAAGGAGGGAGAGGGTTGAGAGAGGGAGAGAGAG
>VDFB02000013.1:10171485-10213641 GCA_007258455.2 Sequoia sempervirens | reverse complement strand
CTCTCTACCACCCTCTCCCACTCTCCCACCCTCTCTCACTCTCCCACCCTCCCACACTCTCTTCCACTCCCACCCTCTCTCGCCCTCTCTCCCATAAGCATAAATACATACATATAAGCATACATGCATGCATGCATACATACATGACACACTAGTATACATATACATACAAACATGAAAAAACATTCAAAAAATTGGCATTTAACTAAAGGAATAAATAACGCGAGCGTGTTATTTGTTGTTAAAAATGTTCCACAGAGAAGAAAAAGTGAAAACTAGTAAATAGTGCACTCACGTTATAACACGCTCATGGAATCCCCGAGCCTTGGCTTTGGTATTTGCCTTGGAATACCAATCCAAAGGTTTGGAGGGCGTTCCCAACCATCGGAGATGTGTTTTTTGCAAATTCTACAATTTTTCACATAATCGAGTTTGTGCTCACCGTCAGGATTGCATTTGGTTCAATATCAACGAAATAGAACACATGGGTAATGTTAAGTTCTCTCTTAGCTTTCCAACGATATAATTTTTTTCACTTTCTGACAATGTGAGGGCTTTCATCCATAATTTCTTTTGTTCGTATGTTTGTTTTTTTGTCAAAAAGCAATGTTTGGTTTTTTTTTCGTTATAAATTAACCATTCATTGAAATTTCAAATAAATTGTATTTTTAGAAACTAGACTCCATTCTACAAATTTAAAAAATTAAAAAAAATCTATTGCTTTCCAAAATTTGTAAGGGGAGCATGGCCAAAATTCTGCTTTTTAGGAATTTCCCACTTAGAAAATTAGTAAAAAATCAAATATTCATTAAAAAATTATCAGAAAAATTGTGCATCAACTAGATATTGTTAGCTAACTTCTGACCATAGCGATTTTAAAAATACTTAAAAAAAGTGACCGTGCTCAGGTCGTACAAGAGTTGCTATGTTATGTTTTTTGACAAAAATAACACCAATTTGTGTACATCCCTTTGTTGATCCCCTTAATCTCAACCATTTTCAAAATAAATTAGTAGTTTAGAAAGTAGACTCAGAGCACTTCGATCCTTGCTTTCATTCCATCTCAAAATTTTGAGTGTAACTATCCTCAATTTCACATCCAAGGTCAGCATTTCCTGATTTCAGAAAAAAAAAAAAAGAAAAGTGGCCACTTAAACCCCCTTTTTGGGAACCATCTTGGTGCACTTACCCATCGTTAATTTCTTATGTCTCTTTATAATTAAATTAATTCCTAAATTTATTTAATTATTATTTGTCCACTATTTCCTCATGATTATTTAAATAAATAAAATTTATTTATTTATTTAAATACTTTATTAATTTCTTATGTTTTCTTATCATTAAATAAATTTCTATAATTTATTTAATTATTGTCCACCTTGACTTTTCTTCTAAATTTAAATAAACTCATTATTTAAATTTCCCCACTTTCTATTTTCCCACCAAGTAAATAATTTGAAATAATTATTTACTATCACATGACCCCACCACTTTTGAATTAAATCAATTTTTAATTCAAAAGGTCAACTTAACCTCTTAAATCAAATAATTTTAAATTATTATTTGATTTTCCAGTAGCTTTGTTCCCTTGTCACATGCATTCTTGACCTTTGATTTGATTTTTCTAAAATCAAATCTCATCCCTTCATTTCAGACTTTTCCCTAACCCTAATTACTACTCGTCACATGCAATTTCGGCCTTTGATCTTGGGGCATTTCTTAACTAACAATCCTGGCCATTCATCCAAAATTGACTTTTTTATAAAAAGGAAATTTTGATCTTATTTGGACACCTCTTGACTTCATGATTTCATGCTTCAAACTTTAGGCTTGCATACTTCATACTTGTAGTTTTTGAGTAGAAATCCTTCAATATTTGGTTAGGTCTTAGTCATAGGTTATAGTTGCTCCTTAAAATCTGAAGGAAAACATCATTTTACAACAAATGGAGAGGGGAAATGAAGGTTAATCATGGAGGGCATGAAGGCTATTTGCTGAAATTCTTCCTTTCTTTATGTTATTTTCCTCCTTTATGCTTCATTGTTTAGCTAGGGTTTATTTTATCCATTTTATTTTATGCTAGCCTAGATTTTTACCCTAGTTACAAAAGAAATATGATTTGAGATCTCTAAAGCATTTCTACATAATACACAAGCAAATAAAGGGGTAATACTAATTCTATCAAATTGTATTCCTATTAAAATTTTGTCTTTAACAAGCCAAGAAAATGTTGGTGTGAATGGGGTTATTTACTAACTATTTATTAGTGAGGACCTATTCACATTATTATAAGTTTACTTAGGAGTTAGGTTTCTTGGTTGTCATTTCTAGAAGTTAGTTATAATGGAGCCATGCCTCATTACTTACTTCTAGTTATCTAGGTATTTAATAATTCTCTCATGCATTTAATATTTTCATTGAGAATTTAATGTGTGTCCTAGGTTGTTAAGACTTAGTTGTCTCATGTGATATGATTAAGACAATTGGCATGATCTTGTCTAATCCTTTCTCACTCCTTGCCTATATAAGTAAGGATTCATATGTACATTTCATCAATCAATTCAAGCAACTCAGTTGACATATTTTTTAGTTATGTAAGTCTAATATATTATTGTAATATTGAGTATTTCATATTGGCATATCTTGCATCCATTGTTGCAATTTCATGTTCTTTCTTTTCTCTCTTATGGAAGGTTGTTGGCTTTTGTAGATGATCCTGGAGGCTTGAGTCCTTGAGTGACTCTGACATTGTTCTATGAGCTATATCTTAGCTCTTATATAGTATCATAGATCCAGAGTTGCAAAACCCCTTTCAAATCTGAGGGTGATTCAAGCTTGAGATTTTGTAGGTTGCATATTGGATAAAAATGGAATATATATTTTTCCTTGTGTACTTTCGAAAAAGAAAATGATTTCTAGGTTTTGTTCTAAATACAAAAAATACCATTTGGGTGTCTACTAGATTTTGCAGATAGTGAACAAATCTTGCAGAAACAATTATCAAATAGCCCAGCATAGCTAGTTTTCATGCAAGTGAAGTTTAATTTTTTTCTTACCTAATTTCATGTTCTAGGTAAAAGCACAAACCTGTGTCACACTTTATAAAGGAATCGACAAACAACAAAAAATATTCTAAACTTTGACCACATAAAAGTGGTCTTTATGTTTTGAATTTCAAAATGGTGTAAACTAATGATATGTAGAACTTTTGATGAAGTTTATTCCTGTAATTTTTTTTTATTTTTTTTTTTTAAATTCATTTTGTTTTTCTCAATTTAGGGACAGATTTTGGAATGTTGAAAATTTCATAAAAGAGTGACTTCACAGGACATCAAGAAGCAAATTGAAAAAAGCTTCATTTCTCCCTAATTTTTTTATCCAAATAGGTAACTTCAATATCTTGTGCATGGAAAAACAAATCAAATTTTGATGTAGAATTTTCTCATAATAATGTTTTAAATTCAAACCTATCAAAATTTGACAATTTTCACAGAATGTCAACTATTGCCAATTTTTTTAATTATTTTCAAAAAAAAATTATACCCTTTTGAAGAAGACTCTCTCCTCTTGTGCCCCATATAAGTTTAAAAAAAAATTAATATTTTTTACTATTTTTTTTTAATTTCTAATCAACCTCTTTTTAAATTTTAACAATCTACTTAAACATTATTTTATAAACAATATATATTAAAACTAATCAAAATATTAAAAAAATTATATATTTGGATTCACCACTCCGAGCTCTAAAAAAGGGTATTTTTGTTTTTTGCATAAAAATCATTCTAACTAGAGAAATACTCTGTTGGGTGATCCCACAATACTGGTTTACAATTTTTGGCCAAACTAGACACTGAAATAATTTTTTCTAACTAAATCTTCACTTTCGGGCACCTATAGCGGCTAAACCATGAGGAATTTGAAGATGATGCAAACTAGTGATTTGTGACATTTTGTTTGTAGATTCTAAATATATTTTTTTCAAAATTTTGTCTGAATGGAGATTGATTGGATTTGTGATGGATCATTTCATTGAGGGGGTGCTAAATGGTCTCTTCTTCTATCATGTCTCTTTTGGGGAGGAGTTGTGTCCCACTAGGTCTTCTCTTTTTCTTAGATTGTGAAAGATTTCATTATATCTACACTTGTACATGGGTACCTAACATGGCATCGTAGTCAGGAACCATCCTTGCATCTTTGTGTCATTTGCATAATAACTACACTCCCTAATTTTCACTTATGTGGGGTTGTTGGTGTGAATGGGGCTATTTCCTAACTAGTTATTAGTGAGGACCTATTCACATTATTATAAGTCTACTTAGGAGTTAAGCTTCCTAGTTGTCATTCCTAGAAGTTAGTTATAATGGGGTCATGTCTCATTATTTACCTTTAGTTATATCTAGGAATTTAATAATTCTCCCATGCATTTAATATTTGCAAGATTGAGAATTTAATGTGTGTGTCCTAGGTTGTTAGGACTTAGTTGTCTCATGTGATAGGATTAAGACACTTGTCATGATATCATCTAATCCTATCTCACTCCTTTCCTATATAAGCAAGGCTTCATATGTAAATTTTATTAATCAATCCAAGCAACTTAGCTAAGATATTTTCAGTTGTGTAAGTCCAATATATTATTTGAATCTATTGCTTCTGGATTTGATTGTGTGGACTCTTTTTTTTATCAACGTTTTGGATCACACACAGTGAGCCATATCATCAGGATGGAGAGTTGAAAAAGATGATGGCTCACTATGTGTGATCCGAAACATTGATGAAAAAAGAGTCCACACAATCAAATCCAAAAGCAATAGATTCAAATTCATATGGATTGTGGAAATCTAATTACATTGACCAATATATTATTTCAATCTTGAGTATTGCATATTGGCATATCTTGCATCCATTGTTGCAATTTCATGTTCTTTCTTTTCTCTCCTGTGGAAGGTTGTTGTTGGCTTTTGTAGATGATCTTGGAGGCTTGAATCCTTGAGTGACTTGAACATTGTTCTATGAGCTATATCTCAGCTCCTACAAAAAATCTACCAAAATTTGAAAGACATGAGGAACCCCAAAATAGCTTGGAAGGCTAGTTTTCAAGTTCTTCCCTTGCAATGAGAGTGTCTATCCCCCTTTGGAAATGTAATGATGAGAAGATGACATGATTTCATCCTATTTATCATAGAAGATAATAGTCCTTTTAGAAATTTCCTTCTTCAAAGTGAACTTCATATTGCTAGGAACCAGCAGAAAATTGAATGATCTCCATTTAACTTGATAAGGAGAGGAAGCATCAACAGACATGTAATTACTTACTTTGAAGCCCCGAATCTGTTTGAATTTTTTTTCATTTTATAACCAATTTCCCAAAGAATGAAGTGGCATATGACCATTCCAAGAATCATCTTAAAAGAAATCTTTTTACCCATTGTCCATCACTCATGCTAATTTTGGAAGAAGAACATCCCTACAAGAAGGTCCATGAAATTCCACATTTTAGAACCTAAAGGAAAATCTGTAAGAGTAAAAATTCTTTCCCTATCCAAATTATCTAGATACTTTCTCTTCAACAGTTTACAAGACATCTAGCTGAGGGGTTAGCATAGATTCTCCAAATCAATTTTGCTCCAAGAGCGTTATTTTGCATATTCAAGTTCCTGATTCCAGCACCTCCCAAATCCTTTGGATAAAAAACCTTGTCCCAAGCTATCAAAGATATTTTCTATTTTCCATGAAGGTTATCTACCCATAGAAAGGATTTTAAAACCATTAGAGATATTTCATTGCATCCTTGGGCATGCAAATTAATGACATTAAATAAATTGGTATTGCACTTAACACTCAATTTATCATTATTAATTTTCTAGATAAAGTGAACCATTTGAATTTCCACGTGAGGATTCTTAAGGAGATAGTGGAAATGACTTTTTTGCACAATTTATGTTTCTCCTTACTTGAATAGAAGGGTAATCCTAAGTACTTTCAAGGGAAATTTTTTGATGAAAAACTGTAGAAATTAGTTAATCTTTATTGTACCAGAGGAGGCACATTTAGAAAAAATATTTTAGACTTGTCTTTGTTAATTAGCTAATCTAAGGAGGAAGAGTAATCTACAAGATGTTTTTGAGTGACAACTATTGTTGGAAATGTTTTCATTGATGCCAAAGGTGCATACAAATTATCATTGATGTCAAAGAAAAATAAGAATAGTTCATTATGCCTCCTCATTGAAGAGAAATGGTGAAACTTTAAGACCTACTTAAGAGATATGTATATGTTTAAATTAAAGATTTAAAAAATATAAAATATTATGAGAAATGTGTTTCAAAGAGTAAAATGAAGATAAATAAATATGGGTTGCCTAAGTATGAAATCCATATTTAAACATTTACTATTCAATTAAAGTAGTGATTTTCTTTGGACAACAATGCATAATGAACAACAATTAATATTTAATAAGACAAATTATGATTGTTTAAGGACAACAATTACTTTAAATAGAGATAGATGAAAAACTATGTAGGTATTGTATATGTTGCATTTAACTGAAATAGATATTATTGAATGCTAGTTTCATTATGTTGTATGATTATTCAAATAAAGTAAATCTTGATCTTCAACTATTTTCAATGCTTTTTATAGTCTTTATCAAGCAATTTATTTTTGATAGGTATTTTCTCCTTTTCCTTTATCTGCACAATGCTTCAATGGTTAGGGTTAGGGTGAGGATTATGATTTGAGATAGAATAAGGGTTATTGTTAGTATTAGGGTTTGAATTAGAGTTCATTTTAAAGTAAGGGTTAGGGGTTAATGTTAGATATAAAATTAGGTTTAGGGTTACAATTATGGTTATGGTTAGAGTTATAGTTAGGGTTAAGGTTAGAGTTAGAGTTTGGATTAGGATTAGAGATGAGATTAGGGTTAGGCTTAAGATTAGAGTAAGTTTAGAGATAGAATTATGGTTAGGGTTAGGGATAAATTTATGATTAGGTTTAGGTTTAGGGTTAGGGTGAAG
The DNA here is from genome assembly GCA_007258455.2 of Sequoia sempervirens. Taxonomy (NCBI): domain Eukaryota; kingdom Viridiplantae; phylum Streptophyta; class Pinopsida; order Cupressales; family Cupressaceae; genus Sequoia; species Sequoia sempervirens. The sequence goes on along the minus strand of VDFB02000013.1, from coordinate 10,206,628 downwards.
GTTATGGTTATAGTTAGAGATAAAATTAGGGTTAAATTTAAAGTTAGGGTTATGATTAAGGTTAAGTTTGTGTTTAGGGTTAAGTTTAAGGATAGGGTTAAGGTTATAGTTTAACATAGAATTAGGGTTATAGTTCAAACAAAAAATAATGTATAAAAATGAAAATCTTAAAGATCCATAGTTATTAATTGTACTAATTACGATCATCATTATGTCATGATTTATGACCTCTATCTTTCATATATAATTCTTTCATCTCCATTCGAAGGCTATAACTATTTATGTTCTTGGAGAGTTTGAAATTGATTACAAATCATACTAAAAACACATTTTTGATTGTGACAAACAAAAGATTAGATCCTATGATTTTCCATGTATAAGCAACATTTAAGAGATTGCTCACTTCAAGACACTTATTTTCTTATTCTTAAGTGTTAAATAGAAAAGTAAAGCTTCATACCTACTCTACTTACATATGTGTGGATCTACACAAATTGTATATCTTCCAAGACTCTAATTATACTAAAAAAAACACATATATTTAACATCTAATTCACTTACAATCTATAAATATTTATAATATTACACGTTTTAACATGCACATTACAATTTAAAAGCATCTATTAATTAATAATCTTAAATAAATCATAATAAAATATTTTTCATTATAAATTTCAAATCTAAAACACATTTTTCTTCTTATTCTAATTATACAAATTGAAATATAAATTCAAAGGAACCAATTCATATTTAAAACCTAAAACATTGCATGCTTATTATTTATAATTATAAAAATTGAAGTATAAATTCAAACAAACCAAATCATATTTAAAACCTAAAACACTACACACCATACAAAATCAATGGTCTCTAACATCAAGCGTGGAAGAGGCTGGGTTATATTTTCATCATTGGAAAATAAAAATTTAGTTCCATGTTGATAAAGTACATTCATTGTCCATTTTAGTTATGCTTTCTAAAGGTTTTGTGATTTTTTGTACATTGTTTCTCTTTGTTATTATTACTTTTATAGTGGGCACTATATAATAATGTTATAAAAATCCATCAGTTTTGTTTTCTGTATATAGCTAAAGAGCAGGAGATCATTTGGTGCATTCTGTCTATCTTGAAACAATTTCCTTCATGAGCTGCACTCAAAAGTTTTTGAGGAAGTTGTGTTGTTGCCTTTGAAGTAGACATGGCTAGATCTAATGGAAATGTGATTTTAGTACTAACTGAATAGCATAATTTTGAGCAGGAATATATCACAACCCAAGATGAAGAGAGGATAAAGAGAATTTGTGAAAACATATATCTTTGTATTGAGTGGGAGCATAAAGTGGTTGTTGGCTTTGTTGAGTTGGTTAAGGCCTGATGTATGCCAAAGACTACATCAAAGAAGTTACAAAAATAGAAAACAAGAAGACAATTAATGACAAGTGAGATTGAACCACTACACAAGGTATAGGTTGGAGTGGATAATTTGCAATGGGAGGGATCTCTATGAGAGATGTACAGGGCTACAACTACAAGAACTTACACACTTTCCTCCCATTTTTTACTAACTTAAAAGAAATAAATTATAATTAGTAATAATTTTTTGAAGTCATAGACACGGGAAATCCACATACAAGACACAACATATGACCATAAAAATAGACAATATTTGAAACTGAAACTAAAGCAACCTTATGGTGCCTACAAATCATCTATAATCACTAGGAACTCTACCTAAATTGATAATGCATAACTTTTTTTATTATTTTTTTGAAAGAACATGACTACAAAGGGAATTCAATATATGTGGAGGAGGTGCCCAACAATCGTTACCAGCACAGACTTTGTTATATAGTTTGTTAATGAAGATAAAGATGAGTTGCACATTTTCCAAAAACTTCCCATTTCAACCATTTTTCCCATTATATCGAGGGCTTATATGGAATTGAATACCTTTGTAGGATTCAAACACCTCCTCACAACACAAAAACACTCCACAACATCTTGCTAATCGTTGGGTATGGATTGTGTGACAACACATGCTGATTGGTTTGTCTCTCCCAAATGCCACACCTTTCATAATCAAATGGTTGCCATGAAAATCAACCTGCATAATGGAAATTTGAATGATTTCAAACACTAATCATAAAAAAATGTATGCCACTCTTGAAATATGAATTACTCTGCTCTCTGCTATTAGAATAGGTGAGTCTTTCACTACTGTCAGTTACTCTTTCACTATTGTTCAACAAGGCCATCCACATCTTCCTACCATCCACGTCCAACGATATTCATGCTTTAAACTATCAGCTACATGTCAAATTTCACATCTATATTTTTTTTCACACCAATTTCGTGCTACCGGAAATGTCTACCCAGCCATCAGACTGTACATTTGACTATAATTATTAATTAATTGAAAATAAATATGATCATAATGTGTTATTTGATTTTTAGAAAAATTAATAAATACAGTCAAATGTGTAGCCTGATGGTTGCATAAACACTGGTTGTGTTGCCATGCCTCTCGGTGTGAAAATGATATGGAACATAGACTTTAAGTTGTAATATAGGAATAAAAAATATAAGTCTACCCATATTCATGATTTATTAGGGGAGAGGACCCAGTAGTTGATCACCGTAACTTCGAGCTTTTAATTATTTTACATGGAAATTTCAAATCACTCCCAATTTTTTACAACTTACTTGACAAGTCCCCTGCTTACAACTAAGGTTTTAGAGTCACATGATCAAATATGATGGCACATCAACATGCTTTTTGTCAAGATGGCCAAAAAGGCCCAAGAAAAAACTGAGACCAATACTTGTGCATTCACAGCATGTTTTAATGAGCGTTGATGTAGAATCACATGATTGGTTGCTTTTTTTATCAAAGGAATAAATTTTGTTTAATTATGGGCAGTCATCATCAACACTAACAACTTTAAAGTCACAACTATTGGTCCAATATTGATAAAAATATTGGACATTATATAAACTACTATCACAACTATTGAAACATGCTAAGGTATTGGGTCCTCTCCCCTAATGAATCATAAATATGGATAGAATTATATTTTTTATTCCTACATTACAATTTAGAGTCTATGTTCCATATCATTTTCACACTAAAAGGAATGGCAGCACAACCAGTGTTTATGTAGCCATTAGACTGCACATTTGACTATATTTATTAATTTTGTTAAAAATTAGACTGCACATTTTGACCTTCTTTATTTTCAGTTAATTAATAATTACAGTCAAATGTACAGTCTGATGGTTGGGTAGACATTGTCGGCAGCACGGACTTGGTGTAAACAAAAACTCTAGATGTGAAATTTGACATGTAGTTGATGGTTGAAGGCATGAAGATCACTAGACATGGATGGTAGGAAGACATGGATGGCCTTGTTGAATGGTAGTGAAAGAGTAAACGACAATAGTGAAAGACTCACCTATTCTACTAGCGAAGAGTGCAGTAATTCATTTTTTCAAGACCGACGTACATTTTTCTGTGATTAGTTTTTAAACTCATTCACATTTCTATTATGCAGGTTGATTTTCATGGCAACCATTTGATTATGAAAGGTGTGGCATTTGGGAGAGGCAAACCAATCAACATGTGGTGTCACGCAATCCATACCCAGTGATTAGCAAGATGTTGTGAATCATTTTTGTGTTGTGTGAGGAGGAATTTGAATCCTACAAAGGTGGTCAATTCCATGTAAGCCCTCAATATAATGGGAAAATTGGGTGAAATGGGAAGTTTTTGGAAAATGTGCAGCTCTTCCTTATCTTGATTAACAGACTGCATAACAAAGTTTATGCTGGTAACAATTATTGGGCACCTCCTCCACATATATTGAATGCCCTTTGTAGTCATTTTCTTTCAACAAAATAATAAAAAAAGTTATGCATTATCAATAGGTAGAGTTCCTGGTGATTTTGTAGGCACCATAAGGATGCTTATGTTTTAGTTTCAAATATTGTCTATTTTTATGGTCATATGTTGTGTCTTATATATTGACCGACTGCATCTGTGACTTTACAAAATTATTACTGATTATAATTTATTTCTTTTAAGTTAGTCAAAAATGGGAGGAAATTGACTAAGTTCTTGTAGTTGTATCCCTCTACATCTCTCATAAAGATCCCTCCCATTGCAAATTATCCACTCCAACCCATACCTTGTGTAGTGGTTCAATCTCATATGTCATTAATTGTCTTCTTGTTTTTCATTTTTGTAACTTCCCTGGTGTAGTATTTGGAATACACCAGGCCTCAACCAACTCAACAAATCCAACAACCACTTTATGCTCCTACTCAATACACATATATATGTTTTCACAAATTATCTTTATACTCTCTTCATCTTGTGTTGTGATATATTCCTGCTCAAAATTTTGCTATCCAGTGAACACTACAATCATATTTCCATTAGATATAGCTATGTCTGCTTCAAAGGAAACATCACAACCTCCTCACAAGCTTTGAGTGCAGCTCATGAAGGCATTTTTTTCAAGATAGAGAGAATGCACCAAATGATCTCCTACTCTTTAGCTATATATAGAAAGCACAACTGATGAATTTTTATAACATTATTATATAGTGCCCACTATAAAAGAAACAAAAACAATAACAAAGAGAAAAACCATACAAAAAATCACAAAACCTTTAGAAAGCATAACTAAAATGGACAACCAATGTACTCTGTCAACATGGAACTAAATTTTTATTTTCTAATGACAAAAATATAACCCAACCTCTTACATGCCTAATGTCAAAGACCATTGATTTTGTATGGTGTGCAGTGTTTTAGGTTTTAAATATGAGTTGGTTCACTTGAATTTATACTTTGATTTTTATAATTAGAAATAAGAAGCGTGCAATGTTTTAGGTTTCAAATATGAATTTGTTCCTTTGAATTTATATTTTGATTTTTATAATTAGAAATAAAAAGAAAAATGTGTTTTAGATTTGAAATTTATAATGAAAAATATTTTATTATGATTTATATAAGATTATTAATTAATAGTTTTTTTAAAATTGTAATGTGCATGTTAAAACATGTAATATAAATATTTATAGATTGTAAGTGAATTAGTTGTTAAATATATGTGTTTTTCTTTAGTATAATTAGAGTATTGCAAGATATACAATTTGTGTAGATCCAAACATATGTAAATTATGAGTAGAGTAGGTATGAAGCTTTACTTTTCTATTTAACACTTTAGAATAAGAAAATAAGTGTCTTGAAGTGAGCAATCTCTTGAATCTTGCTTATACATGGAAAATCCTAGGATCTAATCTTCTATTTGTCACAACCAAAAATGTGTTTTTAGTATGATTTGTAATCAATTTCAAACTCTCCAAGAATATAAACAGTTATAGCCTTTGAATGGAGATGAAAGCATTATATTTGAAAGATAGCGGTCATAAATCATGACATAATGATGACTATAATTAGTAAAATTAATAACTGTGGATCTTTAAGATTGTCATTTATACTTTATTTTCAGCTCAAACTATAACCCTAATTCTATGTTAAACTATAACCCTAACCCTAACCTTAAAACTAAATCTAAACACAAAATTAACCTTAATCATAACCCTAAATTTAAATATAACCCTAATTCTATCTCTAACTATAACCCTAACCCTCACCCTAACCCTAAACCTAAACCTAATCATAATCATGACTATATACCTAACCCTAACCCTAATTCTATCTCTAAACTTACCCTAACCTTAACCCTAACCCTAAGCTTATCCCTAATCCTAATCCAAACCCTAACTCTAACCTCAACCCTAACTATAATCTTAACCCTAATTTTATATTTAATTGTAACCCTAACTGTAACTCTAACCATAACCATAATTGTAACCCTAACCCTAATTTTATCTCTAACACTAACCCTAACCCTTACTTTAAAACTAAATCTAATTCAAACCCTAATACTAACAATAACCTTTATTATATCTCAAATAATAATCTTCACCCTAATCCTAACCATTGAAGCATTGTGCAAATAAAGGAAAAGAGGAAAATACCTGTCAAAAATAAATTTCTTGATAAACACGGTGAAAAGCATTCAAAACGGTTGAAGATCAAGATTACTTTATTTGACTAATCATACAACATAATGAAACTAGCATTCAATAATATATGTTTCAGTTAAATGCAACATATACAATACCCACATAGTTTGTCATCTATCTCTATTTAAAGCAATTGTTGTCCTTAAACAATCATAATTTTTCTTATTAAATATTAATTTTTGTTCATTATGCATTGTTTTCCAAAGGCAATCGCTACTTTAATTGAATAGTAAATATTTAAATATGAATTTCATACTTAGGTAGCCTATATTTATTTATCTTCATTTTACTCTTTGAAACGTCTTTCTCATAATATTTTATATTGTTTAAATCTTTAATTTAAAGATATACACATCTCTTAATTAGGTCTTAAAGTTTCATCATTTCTCTTCAATAAGGGGGCATAATGAACTATTCTTATTTTACTTTCACATCAATGATAATATTTGTATGCACCTTTGGCATTAATGAAAATACTTCCAACAACAGTTGACATTCAAAAACTTCTTGCAGATTACTCTTCCTCCTCAGGTTAGTTGATTAAAAAAGACAAGTCTAAAATCTTTTTTCTAAATGTGCCTCCTCTGGTCCAATAAAGATTAACTAATTTCTATGGTTTTTCATCCAAATTTCTCCCTTGCAAGTGTTAGTTTTAGGATTAGAAATGCAATAAGCAGAAAACTCAACACATAAGACAATGAACACAACACAATACCCTAGGAAAACCCTCCTACTCGAGGGAGAAAAACCCAGTAATAAATTACCTCTTATATATATATATATATATATATATCAAATGAATAAGAGCAAAAATTTGCTTACAACTCATGCCTCATACAGGGTTGAATCTCAAACAATAAATATCGATCCAAATAACACTTCCAGATTACTATGATTGACTAGAAGGATTTTAAGTCTTTTAAAAAAACCAATTAATCACACCACACAAGAACATCAAATGTGCCTTGATAAATTGAATATATCCTTGACACACCAATTTAAATAATAAAGAAAATGTTAAGTTGGAGACAACCAAATAATCGTATATTCTCAACAAACAATTGACACCATAAATTTGAAAAAGTATTCCATTTATATCTTGCTTAGTTGAAATATTTCGCCAAATTTAATAAATTATTCCTTGGGTAAAATAGTTACCCTCTCCATAATCTTGGTGATCTCTTTTAATTTCCTCCGTGAAAATCTTACTTTTGATTGCATCCACTTCGAGTACAAATATTTTATAATTTTTTACCCTTCATGCCATTTGTGGGTAAAATAATCACCCATCATGAAGTTTATATCTTCTCGAAATATTATTCCTTTTCATTATAATTATGCTTTATTCAATCTTTTTTTTTGCACTTTGACCATGCATACTCGCATGTCGGGGTAACTTGAATAATCGAAGAGACTTTCTTTATCTCCACCAATTTTGCTTCTTTCACCGATGAAATTCCTTGTTGGGCTATCGGTGGGACTTTCCCTGAAAACATTTTTAGTTTCCTTCATTGGAGAGACCCTCATAATCAGAGAGATCTAAGAAATTTTCTTCGATTATAGATGTCTCCCCGGTACATTTAGGATTTTTGCTGCACTGGTTTTAGGGTTTCCTCATGATGATGCAGGAACGTTGAGAGTATTTGTTCTTCCTTCTGTCAAGATCATGAGAGAATCATTGGGCTTTACACCTCAGTGAAAGAAATGATTGTTATGCGCGAGCTTGAATTTATTCCAAACTGTTCATCTCTTGTGTTTTTGAAAATTCTGATGGTTTTTTGTTATTATAATTCATAATCCATCTCTTTTTGTAGGAGTGGTTCCCTCCTATGATCGCATTTAAACGAGTCCACATAGTAACCTCAAATGCTTTCGAGGGATAGTTTTTCCTTTTGAGAGACTTCTTTTTATATTCATTTTGTTTGTTCTGTTCCATTAGATGACATTTTTGTTGAGGAAATTTGTAAAACTGCCTCGTAGGCCATATACTTTTTTGCGTTTGTAGTGTTGAAATCAAACACTTCTACATCGTAACATCAACATCAAAGTGTAATATGTATTTTGAGGGCTCCGTCATCATTTTGAATGCCTTCTTCAATTTTATCTTTCTACTCTCGCTGTATTGGCTGACATACAGTACCCTTTTGTTTTTACTCCATTTCGGCTTGGCTACTTTCAGAAGCTAGGTCAATTTATGTCTTTAGTGGATATTTCAATAGCCATCTGGACTTCCCTCTCTGAAATAAAATATGCAATTAAATAGATTTCTTTAAGCTCTTCCATATCGTTCAATATTATATGGAGGTGCAATAGCAGGTTGTGTTTGATCAGGAAGACGAGTACCATCATTTTAAAACTTTGTTGCAAAGGAGAATTAGATTCTTGTGGATTAAGTCTCCTTTCCACCTCAGAATCAGCCATGCTCACTGGCAATGGTAGATCTCTATTCAAATTTGGATCATCATCTCGTACATTACAGGCAATTCCTTGCAACACAAAATACTAGAACAACTAAACTAGCCTTTGCCTATGGAGCATAGTATAGTGTGAAAGCTGGAACAATATGAACCCGAGGTTAATCTTTGTCCTCCCAAACCTTCAGCCAGTCATCAATAACCATTGCCATCTTAGGATGGCAGATACCATCATGAAAGACATTAATCAAGGACTTTCTTAACCCTAGCCTCACACAAAGTACACGATCAAGAAGCTCTACAAGATGTTATCGCTTTTGAGGCGTCCATCTCATTTCTCCACGATGCATATATTCCTACCAAGACACTCGCCATCACACGATGAGTGTCCCCTAATCATCATGCCTTGATGGTTGTCGATGTGCAGTTCTCATTGAATATTCATCTTCTATATGTTTATTTCTTCATTTTATATCTGTGTTTATTTCAAATTTAGCAGGCTTATGTACATTGTGTGTAATATATAAATTCGGTGATACCGTTTTCTTATGCCACCCTATCTAGGTGTGTAGAATAATTTGAACACTTGCACTATTGGTTCTTTGTCTTTGATATCAAAAATGTACACTAGTATTCATCCTATAATTTTGGAGTCAACTTAAGCATCATCCTTGTCTCCTTTTATGAGACTCCTCAAAGATTCTTGAAAACACTCATTAACACTCAATCTTACTAGCAAATCTTTGAGAACCATTGATGCATAGTTTTCCATTCTTAAAATTTCCTTTTCCAACCTTCGAAATTTTAGTGTATGTTGTGTTTTTTTCCCAAGAATACAATTATGGGGCAACTCTCTATTCCTTTACTTGGCTCTATTGCTTATGTGTAAAGAATGGAATACTCATATATGCTTCCGGCAAGTAAGGCCAAAATTTTCATCTTCATATAACCCTTTTTTCTTATTTCTAATTGTTGATACCATCTCTCTGTCAAAACACTTTTGAATGGTTTCATCTCCATAATCCCCTTTTGACATTTTGTACTGTGATCAGAATCAACCAAGTAGCCTTTGAAACCGTCCTAAAAAATGGGTCCAACATTCTCTTGGGGTCGTAAAAATGCATCCACATGTTGATTGATGATAGAAGATTGTGTCTACAAATCAGATTTGTTTAAAGCTATTTGGATTGCAAAATACCAATTTTCAAAGTTGCCCATTTAACATTTTATGAAAAATTACCACTATCTAGCTCAGTTGAAACCTTCCACTTGCCTTTTTTTCAAAAACTATTAGATGTGATTCTAAGAAGCTATAACTTTGGATATTAGCTCATTTAGGCATGGTAAACATGTGTGCAAGAAGGTTTTCTATCATTTCATTTTCTTCACCAAATATCAAGCGCCAAAGTTGACCTCTGCGAAAGCTTTCTGGAAATTTAGTCTTCAAACTAGATAAAATCTATTTGGATTTGATTTTGAAAAATACCAAATGATGTTCTGAAGCTCTAAAAATTGACATGAATGCACATTGAGATGGAGAGAATCAAAAGCACCAATTGGTTTTCCGTAACACTCTTTTAGTTGCTTAATATTGTTCCCCAAAGTTGACCATTTTAACAGATTTTACTATGTAGACAACAAACCTTTGCAGAACCCTTCAACTTGGCCTTTTGAAAACTTGTCGAAACTAATCGTATGAATCTAAAAATTGGAAGAGACACTCACATATGGTAGATGAACACATTTTCCAAGTCATTTTGCATAAAACTCAACAAGCTTCCAGTTATGATTTTTCAAAGTGGGCCATTTAAGCAGGATTTTCAATTGTACTCCTAAGTGCTGAGATCAGATTTTTCATCATGGGAACCTAAAATTTTGCAAAAATTTGCATGAAATTTTAGGCTCCAACAACAGTGATGGTGATGGGGGATATGGAGGAGACGAGGGAGATGAACGAGGTGGTGGGAGAGGTCAAAGGTAGGCGTGGAGAGTGCGGCAGCGAGTCGCATGAGTGGCACTATCACCTATCTAAGGTAGGTGAGGGAGAGGAGGAGAAGAGGGATGTCAGGGTAGAGGGAGAGCAGCTAGTGGGACCTCATCCGAAGGGAGCAGGGCTAGAGGCAGATTAGCTAGAGAAAGAGCGGCCAGAGGAACCTCATTCGGAGGTAGAGGCAGAGGTGGTCAGGGAGGCGAGGGATGAGGAGACGTTGGATGTCAGTGGGGAGGAGGATATAGGAGAGAGGAGGAGATCGATGATGCAAAGAGGCAGATGAGAGAGCAGATGGTGGAGGGTGAGGAGGTTCCAACTGGGAGGCCACCATTGCCTCGGGATGCTACAATCAACTAGCAGTTATCAAATATGCAAAGTCAGTTAGATGAGGCCCTTGCCCGGATTGGGGCACTAGAGTCAGAGCTGGAGGTGACCAAGGTGGAGAGGGATCAAGTGGTAGTGAGCCAACAGGAGGCACAACGATGGTGTTCAAAGTTTGCAGAGTTGTGTGTTGGGCCTGTGGGAGAGCTAACAAGAGAGCTGGCGAGGGTGAGTGCTAGCCGAGCATAGTAGAAGATACTATATGAGAGAGTCATGCTAGCCTATTAGTGAGAGCTGAGTCTGACTCAGTCTCAGAGCTGATTAGCAAGAGTTGATCACTAGGTATGGATTGCACGACAACACATGCTGATTGGTTTGCCTCTCCCAAATGCCAAACCATTCATAATCAAATGGTTGCCATGAAAATCAACCTGCATAATGGAAATGTGAATGAGTTCAAACACTAATCACAAAAAATGTGCGTTGCTCTTGAAATATGAATTACTCCGCTCTCTGCTAATAGAATAGTTGAGTCTTTCACTACCGTCGGTTACTCTTTCACTACTGTTCAACAAGGCCATCCACGTCTTCCTACCATCCATGTCCAGCGATCTTCATGCCTTCAACCGTCAGCTACATGTCAAATTTCACATCTAGAGTTTTTGTTTACACCAGGTCTTTGCTGCCGACAACGTCTACCCAGCCATTAGAATGTACATTTGATTGTAATTATTAATTAATTGAAAATAAATATGGTCAAAATGTGCAATTTGATTTTTAACAAAATTAATAAATACATTCAAATGTGCAATCTAATGGCTACATAAACATTGGCCGTGTTGCCATGCCTCTCGGTGTGAAAATGATATGGAACATAGACTTTAAGTTGTAACATAGAAATAAAAAATATAAGTCTACCCTTATTCATGATTCATTAGGGGAGAGTACCCAGTACCTAAGCATGTTTCAATAGTTGTGATAGTAGTTGTTTATATAATGTCCAATATTTTTATCAATATTTGACCAATAGTTGTGACTTTAAAGTTGTTAGTATTGATGATGACTACCCATAATTAAACAAAATGTATTCCTTTGATAAAAAAAGCAAACAATCATGTGATTCCACATCAATAAAACATGTTGTGAATGCACAAGTATTGATCTGACTTTTTTTTGGGTTTTTTTGGACATCTTGACAAAAAGCATGTTGATGTGGCATAATATTTGATGATGTGACCCTGAAACCTTACTTGTAAGCAGGGGACTTGTCAAGTAAGCTGCTATAAAAAATTGGGAGTGATTTGAAATTTCCACGTAAGTTAATTAAAAGCTCGAAGTTAGGGTGCTCACCTACTGGGTCCTCTCCCTTAATTAGACCCTATATGGACCAATCACCTGGCTACTGTCAGGGTAATGGGCGGCTAACTCTGCACAGTAGAGATGGGAACTTGTAACTGTCACGGTGAGGAGCGGCTGAGTCAGAAATCTGCACAGTAGAGATTTTTTTGCAGCATCCACACTATTTTAAAGCAGGAATGAATATGAGGAGCGAAGTAGTCAAAGGAAATCTTTTTGCAGCATCCACATTTTTTGGGAGGAAAAATCAGTATGAGGACTGAAGGATGTGGTGCCAAGAACGAGGAAAAAGGAAAAGAACATCCAAAAGAAGGAAGCAACAGAGCTAGGGGAAACTAGTGATTTATTCTTTTGCTACGAGAAATTGTTCTTTATTACTATTAAAATTAGCTCTGCCGTAGTTATCATTTGAATCCAATAGTTAATCGAAATTCTCAGGGGTGAAAGAATGTTTTTCCTCCTCAGGGGTGAAAGAATGTTTTTATACAACGTTCGTGTTTTTCATATGTTTATTTCAATCGGTCTGGTTGCCAGCCAATTCGAGGGTTTCGTGTTCGACTCTCGACCCCAATGCCCCCGAGTTCACTCCTGCTCCTTCAATCTTGTATTCGCACCACATATTCAGCCCGCATGTGATCTCTCATAACATCTACGGACACATGGCCTTCATCCACCTCAGCGGTGAAATGCAGCAGCAGCAGCAACAGCAAAAGCTATTAAGGTATGTTTCTCCTGCTCACCAGGGATTTGACAGTGGAGACGTCCACCATTTGAGTACCCGGACTTCTTCCAAAGATTCTGGCGCTTTTTACATCTTTGACGAGAATGCAGCAAAATTATATCAGGGCACGCCTCGCACTACTCTCATGGTGAGAAATATTCCCAACAAGTACAGGTATTGAACAAAATCAGCCCTTTTCATTTCCAACTCCCATTCAATTTCTACTTGATTGCATACAGTGCATTATTTAACTATTAGAAAACCAAAATCGGCCTACTTGCTGACTTTATGATCTTTATGCTGCAGCCAGCCTGAGCTGATAAAACTGCTGGATGAGCATTGTTTACTGCAAAACAGTCAAAAGTCTGGTTCTAATGAAGTTGATTCCGCCTATGATTTTGTCTACTTGCCTATTGATTTTAAGTGAGTAATGACACTGTTACTTCATGGTCCATTAAAACAAACAAAGAAAGCTCACCCTCTATAATCTATGTGAACAACTTGTGTGGTCTGTAAAAAGAAACCGGTGCAACTTGGGTTACGGGTTTGCAAATTTCACTAGTGTTGAAGGGGCAGTGAGGTTCTACAAGGCTCGCCATTTAAAAATGTGAGAACGCTTCAATTCACGCAAGATTTGCGAGATAAGTTATGCTCGCTTGCAGGTACGTTAAGTTGATTGTGACTTCGTGTTTTAGGGTTTGGACTTGAACTTGTATCTCTTTCTGTTTTTTTCCTCAGGGGAAGGCAGCTTTGGAAGAACATTTCGTAAACTCCATGTTTCCATGCAACATGGAAAAATATTTGCCGGTTAAATTCTCACCACCACGCAATGGAATCCAGTGCACACCACCTACAGTTGCAGCAGCTCACCTGCCAGGGAAGCATAGTTTTAGATGTAATTCTCTTCCACTTGCACCTCCCTCTCATGCCATCATGAATGCTAAGAGGAATTCAAAGAGCTGCAAAAATGGTGCTATTAACGATATTAATAGTAATACTTCTACACTAGACAGTACTAATGTATATACTATCTAAAGCTCCGAGACTTGTATGATGTAACTGTTATATTGCTTTTCTTTATATTTAGATGAAAATCTCTTTCAGGTTGGATGTTTGTAACCGACGAATGGCTATTGTAGTGAAAGGCCCATGCAATAATATTAATCTCTCTTCGTGAAGTCTTACCATGGTTTTTACATATTATTCATCATCTTTGGCCATATAATGTTTATTATGATTATGTATGAAGTACAAACCTTTACTTTTTTTTTGATAAAAAAAATCTCTCCATGCACGGAGACATGATGAATAGGATCTAAATATTAGGTATACAATTAAATAGTATATATAAGATACAACTGGCATTCCAGGTTTAGGGTCACAGTTAGGATTACAGGATAAAGCTTGGGGTAAAGGTTAAGGTTAGGGTTATGGTTAGTGTTGGGACTATGGTTAAGACTCAACTATGGTTAGGGTTATGCATAATTAAGGTTAGGGTTGAAATTTAATAGGCTTAAATAGAACTAGGGTTTTGAATCATGTTGAATCAGGGTTGAATTTTAATAAGTTTAGGGTTAGAGTTATGGTTCTCAAATAAATCATAGTTTTAGGGTGAGGGATAGGGTTCTAAAATAAATCATAGGTTTAGGGTTTGCATTCAATTAGGTTAGATTTCTATTAAGGTTAGGGTTATGGTTAGGAGTTATAAGTTAAAATTACGGTTAGGTTTAAAGTTAGGGATATAATTCAATTAGGGTTGGGGTTTAATTAGGGTTCTATAATAAATCTTAGGGTTAGCATTAGAGTGAAGGTTGGGTTAGGGTTAGGGTTTTAAAATAAACCTTAGTGTCAGCATTACAATTAAGTTTCAATTAGGGTTTGGGTTATGGTTTGGGTTTAATTATAGTTAAGGAACTCACATTCGATTAGGGTTGAACTTCAACTATTATAGTAAGGGTTAGGATTCAGGATCAATTATGGTTGAATTTTAGTAGGTTTAGGTTTAGGGTTCTAACATAAATCCTAGGTTTAGGGTTCTAAAATAAATCCTAGGGTTAATGTTAGGGTTTAATTAGGCTTAAGATTTAATTAGGGTTAGGGTTAGGGTTAGGGTTCTAGGATAAAATTTGGGGTTAGAGTTACGTTTGGGGTTAGAATTCAACTAGGATTAAGATCAAGGCTACAACTATGATAAGGGTTAACATTCAAATTAGATTTAATTGTGATTACAAATAGGGTTTCAATTAGGGTTACCTATTCTAGTTTAATTAAGGTTACAGTTAGAGTTTAATTAGGGTTAAAGTTAGAATTAAGGTTTCCATTAGAATTAGGATTATGGATAAGGTTATAATTATGGTTAGCATTAGAAGTAAGATAAGGTTTAATATTATAATTAGGATTGGGGTTGGAATTAAAACCTTACCCTGACCATAATTCTAAAACTAACACTAATTCTAATGATAACCCTAACCCTAACCCTAACTCTTTCTCTAACTCTAAACCTAACCTTAACTCTCATAATAATTCTAACTCTAACTCTAACTCAAATTAACCCCAACATTAACCATAATTCTAAAATTATCACTACTTCTAATGTAACCCTAACCCTAATTGTAATCTCAATATTATTTTTAACCCACCCTAATTCCAATGGCAATCCTAACCCTAATTCTAACTCTAATTCTAACTTTATCCCTAACCATAACCCTGAAACTAATACTCATGATAATTCTAACTCAAATCTTAACTCTAATTTTATCTCTAACCCTAACACTAACCCTAATTCTAATATAACTCTAATTATAATTGTAACCCTAACCCTCACCCTAACACAAACACTATTTCTAAGCCACCCTAATACTATAAGTAACAGTAATTCTAATTGTAACCCTAACCCTAACTCTTAAACTCTAACCCTAACTCTTAAACTAACACTAATTCTAAGTGTAACTTGAACCCTAACCCTAACCCTAACCCTTACCCCAACCCTAAAACTAATACTAATTCTAACTCTAACCATAACCCTAACTCTAACCTTACTTTAATCCTAGCTCTAATTATAACCCTAACACTAATAATAACCCTAATTTTTTCTCTAATCATAATCCTAACCCTAACCCTAACCTTAACCTAACCCTAACCTTAACCATAACCCTAACCCTAACCTTAACCCTGACCCTAATTATAATAATAATATTAACTCTAATCCTAGCCTTAACCCTAATTCTACCTCTTACTACAACTGTAATCTTAATCCTATCGTTAAATCTTACCTTAACCTTAACAGTAATCCTAACTATAAATCTAACCCTAATTTTATCTCTAACTATAATCCTAACCTTAACCCTAATTATAACCTTAATCCTAAACCTAAACCTAATTGTAACCCTAACCCTGACCATAATTATATCTCTAACTATAATCCTAACCCTAATCCTAAATGTAACCCTATTCTCAACCCTACTCCTAATCCTAATTTTATTTCTAACTCTAATTGTATCCTAAATCTTAACTTTGATCTTGATAATTTTGTCTTTCATGTCTACTAGCATATATATATATATATATTTTTAATAATATATATAAAAAACATCGAGAGATGTCCTTCTTGAGGCACCTATACACTTTTATGTGACAAATTGATTAACAAATAGGTACCTCATGAAATATATCTCTTAGCTTTTATATATATATTATTAAAAATATATATATTCTAGTGTTTATTATGATTATGTATTATGTACAAACCTTTAACTTTTTTTGATAAAAAAATATATAAATATTAGGTATACAATTATTTATAGTATATATAAGATACAATTGGCATTTCAGGTTTATAGAGGGGTGTGTATTGCAGTTTTAAATGAGTGAAAAAAATGGCATACAACTTAAATAGTAAGTGATAGTGGGCAATATTAATTATATATCTATATGTAGTTAATAGGGTTGTAGTTGTGGAAGATAAAGTGTAGATGTTATTTAAATATTGGAATGATAGTTTTAATTAAATAATTTAAATTTGAAGTTTAAATAGAATTTTAATATCAAATGTGCAAGGTGTAAGTTCTTTTCATTCATGGAGTGTAGTAAATGCACACCATTTTTAAAGAAGAATTGAAAGAAATTTGAACAATATGCATACTTATTTAAAAAAAAAAATTTGAAAGCTTCTAAAAACTTTTCAATAAATCTATTTTGTGCTCTATACTTTATGTTGTGATGGATGTCCATACCCTATTCCAAAGCTCCTATTTTGACACATTACAAGAGGATTGTAGTAAAGATTCCTACCAATCACATTTCTTAAGTTTCTAAATCTAGATCAAACAATTCACATGACTTTTCTATTCTTCTACATTTTGCAAACAAGTCTACCAAGACATTTTTAACCATGAAATTTGACAAAAATCCCCTTTATGCTTTGACGGATGTTCATATCCTATTTCAAATCTCCCATTCTAGCATAAGCAAGTAAGATGTCACAAAAGTTATTGAACATTTTCTTTAAAGTTTTTAAAGTCTTTATAAAAACAAATCTTATACATATCTTGTGATGAAAACGAAAACACAAAACTCATCCCAATTCGCAAGTTCATATTACAACCGACTCGAAAATGATTAATGCTAAACTGAATAACTTGTATCGATTATGAAATCTATTCACAATTGCTTAATCATAAACTCCCAATTACAAATAAACAAATAAATTTATTAAAATTAGATTTCATGAAAATTACATTACATTTACAAGCATTCCATTGCCTCTCTAATTTCCAACTCTTTGTCTCCCTTTGCACCTTCCCACTGTTAATTTATGTTGCTTGGACAAGTGTCTCCATTCCCAAGAAATGTTTATTTAATTATTTAATTATTTTCTAGAAAAGACTTCTAGAAAGGAGTGAGTTGTCTAGATAATTAAGTAATTAAACAATTGATTCCTCTAGAGACTTCTAGAATCCAGTTAGTTAGGTTTGTTAGAGTCTATTTAATCTTAGCCATTTATTGAGATTAAATCATGGCCATTGGTTTTCCAATGAGAAAAGTATAAAAGGGGATCAATGGGAATTTGGAGAACACACACTCAAGTAGACTTGCAGTGATAGCAAGGAGATACACTTAAAAAATACTTGGAGTGATAGCAAGTAGATTTGCAATGAGAGAAAATAGTCTTGTAGTGATAGCAAGGGCGCAGTGATAGCGTTGGGGATAACAGCTATGGAATTTCAGCAAGAGAAATTGAGGGAAGAATTTCCAGAGAAGAATATTGTCAAAGCTCTGCTAGTAAGAGGCAAAAATTTTATGTATCTCTTTATTTGCTGAAGTTTAATAAAATTCCTCATCTACAGTAGTGGTTTTCCCTTCGAGGTTTTTCCATAGACAATTTGTCCAAAAATATTGTGTTCATTATTGTGCATGTTTTCTTCTCTATTCCTGTAAGTTTTATTTGTGAAGTTGCAATTGTATTATTTTTTAATATTTGGTGAGAATTAATTTTTCGGAGTTAAATAATCTATATTAGATAGGAGATTAATAATCAATAACTACAATAGAATTTTCACATGGTATCAGAGCTAATCTGAGGGCAGAAAAAGCTCAGCACAGGAAACAGAGTTTATAAAACACAGTTCTACCTCTTCAGATTTATTATTATTTTGTTTTTATCTTTTGAGATGGCCTCAACAGGTTTAAGAGATCAGAACAGATTGGATGGAGAATCAAATTTTGGTGTCTGGAAAGCCAAAATTTATTTATTGTTGGAAGAGAATGGTATCAAGGAATATGTGACCAGTGTTGTACCTGTACCTACAGATCCAGCACAACTCTCAGCACATAAGAAGGAATATTTCAAGGCAAGGAGATTGATCCTTGATGGTGTCAAGGACATATTTTTCCACATGTTGCAGAGTTAGATACAGCGAAGAAGATGTGGGATGCCATTTTGAATCTGTACCAGAATGCTACCACTAATCAGAAGTTGATTCTCAAAGAAAAGCTGAGGAATACTCAAATGAAAAAGGGAGAAGACGTGACAAGTTACCTCACCAGACTCAGACTTGTCAAAGATGAGTTGGTAGTTGTTGGAGATAAACTAGATGAGGACGAGCTAGTACGAGTAGCCCTAAATGGGTTTACTAAGCAGTGGGATGTCTTTGTTCAAGTTATTAATGGATGAAACACCTTACCGAGTTGGGATCAACTCTGGAGTGACTTCACTCAGGAGGAGCTTACACTTAGTCTTGTCATTGGAACCAGCAACAAGAGTCAGAAAAGTGAGGCAGAATAGGAAAACATTTCCCTTGCAGGAAAACGGAAAGTGAAGAAGGGGTCTAGCAAAGGATCAAATCCACAAAGTGAGAAGGACTTGTCAAAGGTCAAGTGCTATGGTTGTCACAAATTTGACCACTATGTCAACGATTTCCCGCAAAGGAAGAATGAAAAGAAAGGCAAGAAGCAAACGAAAGCTTCAACAAGTGCAGATGAACTCTCTAGTAGAATGGAAGATGAGTTCGCTCTCATAGCTTGTATGGCTAGCTCAACCTGACAAAGTGTTTGGCATATAGACAGTGGGGTGTCATTTCATATGACAGGAGTTAGAGAGCACTTCTCTAGTTATAAGGAGGACATCAGAATATAGATTTCTAGGGGGAACATGTCCAAACTCAATCCAATTGGGAAAGGGACTATTTTATTTTAGAGGGAGAATGGCAAGCGGATTCTCATTCATGATGTTTTGCATGTGTCAGGCTTGGGTATGAATTTAATTTCCTTATTTGTCCTTCAGGATTAAGGTTACAATGTACTCTTTAGAGGGGTGAATGTGTTAATCAAGCACAAGGATTATAAATCACCCACAGCTATTAGAGTTAGGAGCGGCCAACTTTACAAGTTGCAGTTTGATACTCATAAGGCACTAATGAGCAGCAGTAATTCTAGAGATCAAGGAGAGCTATGGCATAGGAGGATGGGCCATATACATCATGGAGCACTTAAATTGTTTCATGAGACAGTGACAAGTGTTCTAGAGGTGAGCATAGAGCATGATGATGTATGTAAGGGATGTGTGTTGGGGAAGTTTGTGAAAGTAGTTTTTCCAAGAAGTGACACAAGATCCAAGGGTGTTCTTAATCTAGTACATTCAGATATATGTGGACCAATTTCAACGAAGTCTTTCAGAGGGTACAAGTACTTTGTTACTTTTATTGATGATTTCTCTAGGAAGACCTGGATATACTTCTTGAAGACCAAGGATGAGGTTTTTAGTTGCTTCCAAGAGTTCAAATCTCTTGTGGAAAATTCAACAAGCAAGAAGATAAAGGTCCTTTGGTCAGATAATGGAGGCGAGTACAAAGGGAAAGAGTTCCAGGAGTTCTATACCAAGGAAGGAATCAAGAGAGAGTGGATTGTTCCTTACAACCCACAATAGAATGGGGTTGTTGAGACAAAGAACCAATCTATATCGGAGGTAGCAAGGGCTATGTTGTATGACTAGGATATGCCACGCTACTTATGGGCAGAGGCATGCAATACAACAATGTACATACAGAACAGGGTCCCACATAAGGTATTAGGTAAGATGACACCAGAGGAGGTGTTCTCAGGGAAGAAGCCAGATGTCAGCCACTTCAGGATATTTGGAAATTTGGAATATTGTCACATTTCAGGGCCTACACATTCCAAGTTAGATTAGACTACAGAGAGAGGGTACTTTGTTAGGTATAGTGAAACCTCAAAGGCATATCGAATATTTATCCCAAGGACCAGATGGATCATAGTCAAGCATGATGTCAAGTTCATGGAGGACAAGGCATTTAGGAGGTCCATAGATTTGCTAGTAGATGATTAGAGTGAGCAGCCAGCAGAAGCTCCAAGGATCGTTCAATCATATCAAGGACAACGAAGCTCAAGTATAGTTACTAGTACAAGCACAAGCTCAAGTGTTGAGAGTTCTTGGAGTATGGAGCAACAGATCCAACAAATCCAAGAGATACATCAGGGAGACATGGAGGTTGATACTTCATCCTCTATAGTTGGTAGTAGGAACCAACAGTCACAAAGGGATACTCAAGAGCTTGTGGGAGCTCCTAGGATGAGTAGTAGACAACAAAGACAACCAACTAGGTATAATGACTATATGGAATTAGTTAGTCAGTTGGTAGATAGTGAGCCTTCTAGCTATTAAGAGGCCGCACAACAGTAGGTGTGGCAATATGCGATGGTTGAGGAATATACCTCAATATTGCAGAATGATGTGTAGGAGGTTGTGCCTAAATCAACAGATAGGGCAGTGGTTGGATCATGCTGGATCTATAAGATCAAGCACGGTGCAGATGGTAGCATCGAGAAATACAAGGCAAGGTTTGTGGCCAAGGGGTTCTCTCAGAAGGAGGGAATTGACTATGAGGAGACATATTCTCCAGTGGCCAGGTATACTTCTATACGAGCCGTGATCTCACTTGCAGCATAGATGGGATGGCAAATCCATCAAATGGATGTCAAGATGGTGTTTCTTAATGGTGAATTGAAAGAGGAGGTATACATAGAACAACCAGAGGGCTTTGTGGCACAACAGTACAACCCACATGTGCAGATTGAAGAGAGCTTTGTACTAACTCAAGTAGGATCCTAGGGTGTGGTATGAGCGCATTGATAGATACTTGCAGGGAATGGGCTTTGTGAAGAGTGAAATGAATGCTAACCTCTACTACTTGGTGGTTAGAGGTGAGGTTCTCATTCTTGTTCTATATGTGGATGACTTGTTTTTAACAGGTTCATTAGGGCTTATAGAGAAGTGCAAGAGGGACCTTGCAATAGAGTTCGAGATGAACGATTTGGGGCTTATGCACTACTTTCTAGGCATGGAGGTATGGCAAACAGATGGAGAGATTTTCCTTGGACAAGGGAAATACTGCATTGAAATCTTGAGGAGGTTCAAGATGGAGGATTGTAGAGCCATGTCTACTCCTATGATCATGAATTGGAAGAAGGTAGACTCATCTAGAGAGAAGGATGTAGACCCCACCTTATACAGGTAGTTGATTGGGTCTCTCATGTATTTGGTCAACACCAAGCCAAATATATCATTTGCAGTAAACTCTCTGAGTTAGTTCATGGTTGAGCTGAAGAGAGTGCATTGGACAGCGGCAAAACATGTGTTGTGGTATTTGCGTGGTACAATCAAGTATGGGATCAGATATGCTCTAGGTGATGTTATCAGGTTGATAGTCTATACTGACGCAAATTGGGCAGGTAGTTATGTGGATAGGAAAAGCACTTCAGGTTGTTGCTTCGGTTTGGGATCAGGAGTTGTCTCTTGGTACAGTAGGAAGCAGAAGTCTATGGCTTTGAGTTCTGCAGAGGCAGAATACATGAAGCTAGCATGGCGACGTGTGAGGCAATATGGCTTCGGAAGTTGTTGGTAACCTTGTTTGGTCAGAGGGTTGAGACTACAGTGATACACTATGACAATCAGAGTTGCATCAAATTGTCTAAGAATCTAGTGTTTCATGATAAGTCTAAGCATATAGATATCAGATATTATTTCATCAAAGATTGTGTACAGCATGGTATTGTTCAGCTACAGTATATACCTACAGATTAGCAAGTAGTAGACATTTTGACCAAGGCATTGGGGAAGGTGAAATTCATCTTCTTCAGAGATAAGTTGGGTGTCATGCAGAACACCTTCCTCGCTAAGAGGGAGTGTTAATTTATGTAGCTTGGACAGGTGTCTCCATTCCCAAGAAATATTTATTTAATTATTTAATTATTTTCTAGAGACTTCTAGAAAGGAGTGACTTGTCTAGATAATTATGTAATTAAATAATTGATTCCTCTAGAGACTTCTAGAATCCAGTTAGTTAGGGTTGTTAGAGTCTATTTAATCTTAGCTATTTATTGAGATTAAATCATAGCCATTGGTTTTCCAATGAAAAAAGTATAAAAGGGGATCAATGGGCATTTGGAGAACACACACTCAAGTAGACTTGCAGTGATAGCAAGTAGATTTGCAGTGAGAGAAAATAGTTTTGCAGTGATAGCAAGGGCGCAGTGATAGCATTGGGGATAATAGCTATGGAATTTCAGCAAGAGAAATTGAGGGAAGAATTTCCAGAAAAGAATATTGTCAGAGCTCTGCTAGTAAGAGGCAAAAATTTTATGTATCTCTTTATTTGCTGAAGTTTAATAAAATTCTTCATCTACAGTAGTGGTTTTCCCTTCGGGGTTTTTCCATAGACAATTTTTCCAAAAATATTGTGTTCATTGTTGTGCATGTTTTCTTCTCTATTCCTGTGAGTTTTATTTGTGAAGTTGCAATTGTATTTTTTTCAATATTTGATGAGAATTAATTTTCTTGATTCAAATAATCTATATTAGATAAGAGATTAATAATCAGTAACTGCAATAAAATTTCCACACCCACAATCATCCCCTCTGGTTTACCTCTACACATTCGATGATTACAGTCCTGGCAATTCCATTACCTTTTTTGTTCTTTTGAACTCTGTAACTCATCCTTTCACTGCTGTGACTTCCGTCCTCCAGGAAATCTACAAAGTACTCATGGCTCGATCTCTCCCAACTATGCATCAATTCCTCGTTTCACATTCTGCGCATTTACCAACTCATTCTGGGAGGTCTTTCCTGTTCTGTTTTCCTCGATCTGCTATTTATTTGGCATGTCCATTATCCAAGAGTAATTCACACTTCAATCTGCCTTAATTCGGTCCATTCGAGCATTGAATTTGTCATAATATCTTCAAAGCCAAGACAAGAAAATATCATGCCTCCTTTTTCTTCCTTGCGCAGGTTCTCCCATCTGAAACAATTCATCAACTCATTCCAATTGATGAGCAAGGTCTGATTTTGCCTCCACTATTCATGCGATCTTCTCTAACCTTGCTTCCCTTTTGTCATCGACTTTGCCTTCTTTCACCCGCACCCTCTTCATTACAATCTGAAACTTAATATGACGCTTCCCTTATCTGCTTATTCTATCCAATGGCGCGCCTCAAACTCTCACCCATACACCACTCTTCTCATTTTTTTGAAGCCTTCATTCTCATGTCTCTGGCTGCGCTAAGTTTAATCTCTCTTCTCTCTGCAACATCATCTTCTTCCACTTACATGTCACTCTTTTAAAATCGAAACAAGTGCAAAGAGATGGGAAATGAGGCGTCACTCCTCATCGACCCATCATCTTATTTCCTTTCAAGTTCTTTTCAAACTTTTGGTATTCCATATTGTTTTAAATATCATATTTTGCAAAGGAAAATATGATATTATTTTCCACCATGCCATCTTGAAATTAATTGGGACATCCTTCACATTAAATAGCATATCCATAGAAGAATATACAACTCCAAACATACATTATAATTCATCCATTGATCGATGAAGTCAGAAACCACTTTTGCAATAACTTTCTTTCAGAAATTCAGAAACTCGCAAAAAGTACTAGGATGCATAAATTGGCATTATGAAATTTTTCACCAAACCATTCAGCCCCAGTCCTTAAAGATTTTAGAATTTTAAAATTTCATCAAATTGTTGATCGAAGTCGCAAAAAGGTTAAATCTCCCAAACTATAAATGGTTTGACTTCAAAACCTTCACCATCAAGTTCAAAATACAGT
This sequence comes from Sequoia sempervirens, assembly GCA_007258455.2. Lineage (NCBI taxonomy): Eukaryota > Viridiplantae > Streptophyta > Pinopsida > Cupressales > Cupressaceae > Sequoia > Sequoia sempervirens. The sequence goes on along the minus strand of VDFB02000013.1, from coordinate 10,182,098 downwards.
ATAAATTCTTCCTGTAAAATTGCATTTCATGAAACCTTATTGAAACTTCAAACAACAAATTTTTTGGGTGACGCAGGATTGCGTGTGGACCTTGCTCCTGTATCATCTTGTAACTATTGTAGTCCATAAGAGGCATTCTATTGATGCTTTGTCTATGCTTCAACATTTTTCATACACATCTACCAAGAAGGTTGTGACTACAACATATTCTTCTATTTCTCTATCCTTTATTCTTTGATGAATGTCTACACCCTATTCTGATTCTCCTATTTTGGTATAAATAGGGAGGATGTTGGCAAAGGTCATGAAATTTTCCTTTGCACTTGCCCATTGCATTTGCTCGAAAGTTTCTAAAACCAAAATATATTTACTTGCTAAATCTCATCTCTTTTAATATTTTATCTTTTACTATTTATGTTATTGACACATATTTATTAAAACTAACTACCTTTTTTAAGTACATGTGTGCTCTCTATTAAATATATAAAGTTCTAGATTTAATTACACTCTAACATGTTCATCACATACATTCACGTCTCATGCAAGAGACACATGTCTCCATGCATGCTATTTATTTAAATACATTTAGAAAAATCTAGATTCAAGCTCTCCAATTTCAATAATTGGTATTTGAGCTTGGTTCTTGTAGAAGAAATCATAAAAGGAAGAATAGAAGTTACAAACCATTGAAAGTGTAGAAGAATAAAATATAATATATGTCAATTCATGCAAAGCACAAAAAAATCAATAGAAAGAAATAATGGTTAAGTGTGAAGAGGTCAGAGAAGAATTATAGTCGTGCTTAAAGGAGAAAAAATCACAGACTTAAAGGAATTACTAACCAAAAGAAAAAAGGGTGAAAGATTAAAGGTTATGAAGGAAACTAAAATTGTGCCCCACCATCAATCACATTAGTTCTAAGTAGCACTTTATAGATTAGCCATTGCTAAAGTTACATAGGAATTATATCCCTCAAAAGGAAAACACACTTCTTTGAAAAGGAGTTCCAATGTACAAAGATTGAAGGACATCATCAATATCATTTTTGTTTTACATTATCTTGCAGTAGACAAAGGATCTACCATCGATAGGAGAACAAGGACATCATTGTTGTCCATTTCTTGGAAACAAAGGAAGAAAATATTTTTCCCTATGTATACTTTTTTATTGATGATCACATGCAAGGTTAAATCCTTCAAGGTAATACTTCTTTCTCCCTAGAATTCTTCCCCGCATAGCCTTGCAAAATTTCTCTATGACAGATTATTTGATATCTTTCTTATCATGAGGATAAGCACTTAAATAAATATTCCACTTTTTTATCCACTTGTTTTTTTTCTTCATCCATGACTTATTTCTCTCTTAAGACCTTGTTGAAGACAATCTTAGGCCATCTACTTTCTTTGATCTAAGATATCTTATGAGAAAAACTATAGCAATGTATTTCATAGGAACAAACCCTATTTTAGCTAGTAAGATCTCATAAGGAGACAACACTTGTTATTCTAATCTTATTGGTGATTACATGCTTTTGAATTCTCTCTTTTTTTCTTCCAATTTTCCACAAACATTGTGCTCGTCCAAAGCTCAAAACCATAAAGCACAACCAAAATAACTAAAATCCTAAAAAGACTGAATATTTTTCCAATCTCATAAATTTACCTCTCTATATTTTTTTTGTAGGGAAAATAAATCTTTCATACCCCAAAAGTTTTTTCTTTCTATAGGTCTCCCAACTAAGCTTGTTGTTGAAGTCAATCTCAAAATACTTATATTTGTTTACCTCCTCAAGAGAAATTCCTTCAAATTAAAAATTATTTTAGATCTTTATCCATTTTTGGATAAAATTGTGATTTTGACCTTGCCAATATTGAAAATAAAGATGAGCTGCACATTTGCCAAAAACTTTCATTTCGCCCATTTTTCCCAGTATATCAAGAGCTTATATGGAATTGATGGTCTTTGTAGGATTCAAAAGCCTCCTGACACAACACAAAATCACTCCTCTAACAAATCACCCACAACATCTTGCTAATCACTAGGTATGGCTTGCACTAATATGAGGTCGCGACAACACATGTTGATTGGTTTACCTCTCCCAAATTCCACACCTTTCATAATCAAATGGTTTCCATGAAAATCAACTTGCATATAATGGAAATGTGAATGAGTTCTAACACTAATCACAACAAAATGTATGTTGCTCTTGAACTACAAATTACTTTGCTCTCCGCTAGTAGAAGAGTTTAGTCTTTCACTACCGTTCAACAAGGCCATCCACGTCTTCCTACCATCCACATCCAACGATCTGATAGACTGATGGAAGACACATACACATATACAAAATAGAGAAAATAAGACACAAAAGAACTCAGTAAAACCTTAGCACTGTTGATCTCAAGCTCCTCCATTAGATTTATAGAAAAATACATAATAAATGTTGAGTGCATTGTAGCATTGTGTTAGTTTTAGAATTTATGGTGGTTAGATGAAATAGAACATGTTCTTAAGGTTCTAGATGGGAAGGGGCAGTATAGCATGTGGTCAGCTATGGATGATTTTGGACAATTCTTGAGAGACTATTCGGTTGGTTTGTGTCAGCAGTCTTGCCTCATAATTAATTTACTTCCAACATCCCCCTATAAATTAATTATGCTAATCATTTCAAACATCCCCCCCATAATCTAAAAAGGATGGGACCCGACCTAAAGCCTTGTTAGGTACCCATTTACATTCACTAATTGTGTTATTGAAACATTAATCTTTGAAAATTATTTTCCTTTGTCTCTAATGAAGTCTACAAACTTCCTCAAATTCTTTTCTTCCATAGCTTCAAACAACTCTCAATTCTAATGTCATTCTCTTGTCTTATTACAAATGCTACAACATTCTCCAATTCCTTTGTTGTTTATTTTGACGGTGGTCATTCTCTCTTCTTTTTCTCGTAGTTGCAACCAAGTCTTTAGACTTCTCGAATCCTTTCTTTTCCATCTTGATGATTTTCATGCTTGACGATGCCTTTGTCTTTGTCCAACTGCTACGACAATCTCTCAAACCTTTTTTTTTCAAAACTTCAATTTTGAACTTCTTGCAAACTCGTCATCTATAGATGTCTTGCCAAAAGTATTTGTTGTTCTTTCAAACTTGCCATGATTGCAATCATCTTTCATGTACGCGAACTTTTATATTTGAACAAATTCTTGATCATACTTGTAATAATTTGCCAACTCAATCCATAAGCCCATCCACAATCCATACGCATACAACCTTTCATGGAATCTTTATTCCAATATGTCTTTTCACAATGATTTCTCATACCACAAATAGAACAAGGGTGAAGATCCCAACAATTCTCTTTCTTATGCCCTTCTCTATGACAATACAAACATTCCATTCTTTTACTTGATTTGCATGAACTTGTAACACTAGCAACATCAGTGATATTTTGCTTACCATATCCAAGGCCTACATGCTTGGGCCTCGTAACTAGCTGAACAAACTCTCTTATTCCTTGCCCATGTTTTCCCAAACCTTTTCCTTTATATCCCATTTTTTTTTCATAATTTTTTTACCAACATTTTCTTTAGCTTTTACAGACTCAAAATTATCACAACTAACAAGATCATTAGACTTATTAACATGTTTATCTCTATCGTAAATAACTTCAGCAAAATCACATTTATCAAATGACAAATACAAATCTTTTGTACTACATGAAACATCACATGTCAATTTCTTTGCATTCAAACATTCATTCTCTTCATTCAATCCTGATATTTCCTTTTTGTACAAACTATTCTCTTCTTCTAATTTCTTTATTTTCTCTTCCAAATCATCATTCTTTCTCTTAACTTCATCAAACATCTTTAACTTCTCTTTTAAATCATCAATCAACTTCCCTCTTTGTTCTAATTCATGATTCATTTTCTTAATCTCAGTAAACATCTTTAAATTTCCCTCCTGAAATCTGTTCAATTCTTTCTCATAATGTTTGATTTCTTCATTTTTTCTCTTCAATTTCATTTAAAAATTTACATTTCTCTAATACCACTTTGTTGGAACAGGGGAATTGGAGAAAAACACATAAACAGAAAAAAAAAAATGTATATAACACACAGAAATCTGCTCAATGTGCTACAACACTGCAACTCTCTATTTATCAATTACATATATTATCTCCTTGCAGCTCTACGGAGCTGGACTCTCATAGGAGTACAGACCAAATGTAAGACCATATATACAGAACTACGAAGTACTCTGCTCTCCGCTAGTAGAATACGTTAGTTTTTCACTACCGTTCAACAAGGCCATCCACGTCCAGCGATCTTCATGCATTCAACCGTCAACTAGATGTCAAATTTCACATTGAGAGTTTTTGTTTCCAAAATAGAAGTCAACCCATATTCATGTTTCAATATTAATTAGACCCTATATGGACCAATCACCTTGTGGATTTGGAAATATGTAACTGTCAGGGTAATGGGCGGCTAACTCTGCACAGTAGAGATTTGAAACTTGTAACTGTCGCGGTGAGGGGCGGCTGAATCAGAAATCTGCACAGTAGAGATTTTTTTGCAGCATCCACACTTTTTTAAAGGAGGAAAGAGTATGAGGAGCGAAGTACTCAAAGGAAATCTTTTTGTAGCATCACATTTTTTTGGGACAAAAACTCAGTATGAGGACTGAAGGATGTGATGGCAAGAACGAGGAGAAAAGAAAAGAACATCCAAAAGAAGGAAGCAACAGAGGTAGGGGAAACTAGTGATTTCTTCTTCTGCTATTAAAAATTGTTCATTATTACTATTCAAATTAGCTCTGCCGTAGTTATCATTTGAACCCAATAGTTAATCGAAATCCTCAGGGGTGAAAGAATGTTTTTATACAACGTTTGTGTTTTTCATATGTTCATTTCAATCGGTCTGGTTGCCAGCCAATTCGAGGGTTTCGTGTTCGACTCTCGACCCCAATGCCCCCGAGTTCACTCCTGCTCCTTCAAACTTGTATTCGCACCACATATTCAGCCCGCATGTGATATCTCATAACATCTACGGACACATGGCCTTCATCCACCTCAGCGGTGAAATGCAGCAACAGCAAAAGCTATTAAGGTATGTTTCTCCTGCTCACCAGGGATTTGACAGTGGAGACGTCCACCATTTGAGTACCCGGACTTCTTCCAAAGATTCTGGCGCTTTTTACATCTTTAACGAGAATGCAGCAAAATTATATCAGGGCACGCCTCGCACTACTCTCATGGTGAGAAATATTCCCAACAAGTACAGGTATTGAACAAAATCAGCCCTTTTCATTTCCAACTCCCATTCAATTCTACTTGATTGCATACAGTGCATTATTTAACTATTAGGAAACCAAAATCGGCCTTACTTGCTGACTTTATGATCTTTATGCTGCAGCCAGCCTGAGCTGATAAAACTGCTGGATGAGCATTGTTTACTGCAAAATAGTCAAAAGTCTGGTTCTAATGAAGTTGATTCCGCCTATGATTTTGTCTACTTGCCTATTGATTTCAAGTGAGTAATGACACTGTTACTTCATGGTCTATTAAAACAAACAAACAAACCTCACCCTGTATAATCTATGTGAACAACTTGTGTGGTCTGTAAACAGAAACCGGTGCAACTTGGGTTACGGGTTTGTAAATTTCACCAGTGTTGAAGGGGCAGTGAGGTTCTACAAGGCTCGCCATTTAAAAATGTGGGAACGCTTCAATTCAAGCAAGATTTGCGAGATAAGTTATGCTCGTCTGCAGGTACGTTAAGTTGAATGTGATCCTTCGAGTTTTAGGGTTTGGACTTGAACTTGATCTCTTTTATTCTTTTCCTCAGGGGAAGGCAGCTTTGGAAGAACATTTCCTCAACTCCATGTTTCCATGTAACACGGAAAAATATTTGCCGGTTAAATTCTCACCACCACGCAATGGAATCCAGTGCACACCGCCAACAGTTGCAGCGGGTCACCTGCCAGGGAAGCGTTGTTTTAGATGCAATTCTCTTCCACTTGCACCTCCCTCTAATGCCATCATGAATGGTAAGAGGAATTCAAAGAGCTGCGAAAATGGTGGCACTAACGATATTAATAGTAATACTTCTACACTAGACAGTAGTAATGTGTCCACTAACTAAAGCTCCGAGACTTGCATGATGTAACTGTTATTGCTTTTCTTTATATTTAGATGAAAAGCTCTTTCATGTTGGATGTTTGTAACCGATGAATGGCTATTGTAGTGAAAGGCCCATGCAATAATTGTAAGCTCTCTTTGTGTGAAGTCTTACCATGGTTTTTAGATCTTGTTCATCAGCTTTGGCCATATAATTGTTAATTATGTTAATTCATGATGTAAACCTCTGTGTTTTTTCAAATCTCTCCATGCATGGATACATGATGATTAGGATCTAAATAATAGAAATACAATTAAATAGTATATATAAGATAAAATTGGCTTTCTGTAATGTTGGAATAGAGCATGTAATTTCTCCGCATGAATTAAAAGAGCTGCAAGTTTTTTGTAGCAAAATAAATTAGGAATTAGGTTAGATTTTTTTTTACTGTTTTAGCTTTGTTTTAAAGTTGTTTTAAAACTATTTTATTGGGAACTATTTTTAGTATTACTTCTTATTGAAGTCATTGAACTCTTCTATAAAAGAGATATGATGTAATTGATTTGATAATACAATAAAATGAAGCGCAGTAGCACGTGTTGGATAAATTATATGTTAAATTATATGTTTCTGTTTATGTAATTACATATTTTGAGTTTATGTGTTTTGCTATTTATCTACGTCCACCCCATCAAAGTGGTATCAGAGCTAGTGTAAGAGAGCTGAGGTTGGAAAAAGAGATTGAGAGGTAGTATTTTTTTTTTCACTGAAAGACCTGCTGCTCACAAAGTAGCCAGTACAGGCAACTCCAAGTCAAAGAAGATATCATCCAACCCCATTGCCAACTTGCAAAAGTTTGAAAAATCGCTGAAAGGAAATAGGAGCTGTTAAAGAAAAGATTGGAGGTTTGTTTTAGAGTCCTCATTTAATGCAAAGAAGTTGCAGATCGAGGGAATCCTGAGATCATTATGTAAGCCGCAAGGAAGATTGCAGAAAAAGATCCGTAGCTATTAGGAAAGTTGAAGCCGCAGCAGGGGACAAGGAGAAATCTGAGGGAAGAAAGGAACAGAAGCCGCTGCCAAAGCCTTCAAAGAAGAAGTCTGAATTACCAACAGCTAAAGGAGATTTTGTCATAGTAGAGTTGCTGCTGTTTGAGAAATGCGATTATGAGAATCGAGTTTAAGAGGTAAACCGTAAGATTGAAGAATAAATCGAAGAAGAGTGATGGCATGAGAAGCTGCCGGAGGAAAGTAAATCGTTGTAGCGAAATCACAGTCAAGTATAAAAAGTGAGGTGAGTTCAATTATTTGTTTCAATGGGAAAAGTTGGTAAACGTGTTCAGAAGGAAAAAGATAATTTGAAGGAAGAAGCGTTAAATGTTAAGCAATGTAATTCAAAATTGATAGCAGATTTAAAAGAGTATGGAAGAGAAAGATGTGAATACTTCTTGAAATTGAGAATCTTGAAAAAGAATTAGAGATTCAAGTGATAAAGAAGAATGAAGACTAGAAGAAAGATTGAAGGTGAAAAAAATCTAAAGAGGTTAGAAGAAGAAAATGGTTTTCAGAAAGAAGAAATAACAAAATTGAAAGAAAAGAATGAATTTTTGAAGTCAAAGCCATCAATATGTGATGCTTCATGTGGTACTGAAGACTTGTGTAGTTCAGTTGATGAATCAATTGATTTGTGTGATGGAGGTGAATATGTTTTTGATAAAGAGTTCAATAATAAAGATGATAATGTGTTTACAAATCATCTTAATTGTCATGAAAAGAATGTTGGTATGAAAATAATGATAAGAATGGGATACAATGGACAAGGTTTAGGAAAACATGAAGGAATCAAAGAGCTGATTGAGCCTATTATGAGACCAAAATTTGAAGGTCTTGGATATATTGTAGGTAAAGGAAATGATATATGTACAAGAAAATTTGTTCTAGGAATGGAATGTGTCAAATGTTGTCATTATAGTAGGAAAGGGCATACAAAACATATGTGTTGGGATCTACATCCCTGCAGAATTTGTGGTTTGAAAAATCATCCAAAAAATATGTGTTGGCAAAGGAAGTGGAAAAGTGAATCTATGACAGGTTGCATGCAGTTGAACTATGGATGGAGTTTTGGATCGAATTGGCAACAAATCACAAGTATGTTGAAAAAGGTATTCCAGCCCAAATATTCATATGGCAAAGAGGATAGCAATCAAAAGATGTTTCATAGTCTTGTAAGACGCCATGCAAAGTGGAAAGATACAAATAGTGAAAGGACTTCTAATTTGAAGTTATGAACACTTGAAGATCAAAGTTTAATGGACTGCAACAATAGTTGAAGAGAAAGTTGAGGAAAGATACACATTTGAAGATAGGTTGAAGGTATCATTTGAGTAAGTCTAAAGACTTAGTTGCAATCATCAAAAAGAGGAAATATTTACAAAGATAAAATTTGAAAAGTGAAAATGTTGAAGCATGAGTGGTTGAAATTAAGGGGGAGTGTTGGAATAAAGCATGTAATTTCTTCGCATGAAGGAAAAACGCTGCAAGATTTTTGTAGCAAAATAAATTAGGAATTAGGTTAGATTTTTTTTACTATTTTAGCTTTGTTTTAAAGTTGTTTTAAAACTATTTTATTAGTAATTATTTTTAGTATTACTTCTCATCGAAGTCATTGAACTCCTCTATAAAAGAGGCATGATGTAATTGATTTGATAATACAATAAAATGAAGTGTAGTAGCACGTGTTAAGTAAATTATATGTTTATGTTTATGTAATTACATATTTTGAGTTTATGTGTTTTGTTATTTATCTCCGTCCACCCCATCATGTAAACCTTTTTTTTTCTAAAATCTCTCCATGCACAGATTCATGATATATGTGTTCTTTATACAATTATCAGAAAAAAATTAATAGAGAATATTATGATTCTATCATCGAGGATAAAACTACCATAGAGTTTGCAGATGTCAGACAATCCACTGGTTTACAGTCTGATTCAAAGGAGTGGAGTACTATTCTTTCCCGAGAATGGTGTTACGAGAGTAATTTACATGAGGAAGAGAAAAATGAAATGAAGTGGAGTAAAAATTCAAATCCCCTGTTTGTGTTTGATGAATCTTATGAAATAAGCAGTAATCCCCTTTTTTAAAATTTGGATTTTTATCTTCATGATGATGTGATAAGTGAGGTTTTATGTTGTATGAATGTTGATAGGGTAAATAATTATGAAGCGATGGAAGATAGTGGTGCATGTGAATTGAATAATCAACATGATTCCAAAAGGATAATTCATGAACTGGAAAAAATTGTTGTTATGGTTGCATAGGAGGAGACTAATAAAGGGAAACCCATTGAATCATCTAAGTCACTAAAGAAGAATCATAAGAACACTTATGAAGAAGATTCCACTTAGAAGGTTGAACCTATAGAAGAGGCAATATGTAACATGAGAAGCATGGTACAAGTTTGTGTTCCTCTGAAAGAAGAAGTTTATGCTGAGAGGTGGCTCTTCAAAAGAATAGTGGTTGGAAAGGAATTCATCACCAAAGCTTTACATGGGAAAACCTAATTTTTTTCGTTCTCCAGAAGTCGCATGGGAACCTTGGCTTTTTCAAGTCTAGTTCATTCTTTTCTCAATCAGTTTTGTATGACTAGCTTGTTTTTTCTTTGGCTAGGATTTATCCTACCATGTACATAGTCTCAATTTTGGTGTGTCTATTTTGGTTTGCACCTGTTTTCTCTTTCGGCCATTTTCTTTTGTTTGGTTCCTTCCCTTTCACATGGCTCTATTGCCCAATGGATAGGATACTAGCCTTTGGAAGTACATTACTAGGTTCTTTGTTACGTCCTTACAATATTTTTCCCCAAACAGATCCATTATTACTTTAGTTTTGGTTATTACTCCCAAATCCTTTTTTTATTTGGAAATTTTCCCAAGTGCAAGCTTTATTGGTATTGTCTTAAGTTTTATGAACTTCGCTAAATGTCACTTAGGTTCTTATAACTGGACTCCCTATGCTGACATCTATTATGAAGTGTTTCGTTTTTTCCTTCATTTTGCATCTCCATGTATTGTTGGTCTTTGGTGAGTTATCATAACCTTCTTAAATATTGAAAGCTTTGTGGAAAAGTCTAAGTCTAGATATTCAAAAGTTGTTGGTCTCTACTAAAGTTTTTCATAACTTTTCAAAAGTCCACCAATGAGTGGAAGTTGAAGATTGAAAAAGGAAAATTGTTGTGTAGTCGGTATTCTCAATAGGTTTGGAAACCATTTTTGGTCTTTGATAGGGTTTCTTCTAGAACTTTCCTCGATGAGTTACAATGATGCAAGAAGAATGTTTAACTAACTACAACCATGAAAATGTAAAGATACAAAAAATTAACATGAACACATATCATTACCAAATGCAAAGAAAATTTGAAAATGAAAATGCTCAAATGTGAAAAAGAACACAATATTGAAATACAAAAAAATGATTCATATTATATTTATATATATAT
>VDFB02000013.1:10115421-10171385 GCA_007258455.2 Sequoia sempervirens | reverse complement strand
AAAAAAATCTATTACTTTCCAAAATTTGTAGGGGGAGCACGGCCAAAATTCTGCTTTTTAGGAATTTCCCACTTAGAAAATTAGTAAAAAATCAAATATGATTAAAAATTTATCAGAAAAATTGTGCACCAACTAGATATTGTTAGCTAACTTCTGACCATAGCGAGTTTAAAAATACTTAAAAAAAATCACCGTGCTCAGGTCGTACAAGAGTTGCTATGTTATGTTTTTTTGACAAAAACAGCACCAATTTGTGTACATCCCTTTGTTGAACCCCTTAATCTCAACCATTTTCAAAATAAATTAGTAGTTTAGAAAGTAGATTCAGAGCACTTCGATCCTTGATTTCGTTCCATCTCAAAATTTTGAGTGTAACTATCCTCAATTTCACATCCAAGGTCAGCATTTCCTAATTTCAGAAGAAGAAAAAAAGTGGCCACTTAAGCCCCCTTTTTGGGAACCATCTTGGTGCACTTACCCATCGTTAATTTCTAATGTCTCTTTATAATTAAATTAATTCCTAAATTTATTTAATTATTATTTGTCCACTATTTCCTCATGATTATTTAAATAAATAAAATTTATTTATTTATTTAAATACTTTATTAATTCCTTATGTTTTCTTATCATTAAATAAATTTCTATAATTTATTTAATTATTGTCCACTTTGACTTTTCTTCTAAATTTAAATAAACTCATTATTTAAATTTCCCCACTTTCTATTTTCCCACCAAGTAAATAATTTGAAATAATTATTTACTATCACATAACCCCACCACTTTTGAATTAAATCAATTTTTAATTCAAAAGGTCAACTTAACCTCTTAAATCAAATAATTTTAAATTATTATTTAATTTTCCAGTAGCTTTGTTCCCTTGTTACATGCATTCTTGACCTTTGATTTGATTTTTCTAAAATCAAATCTCATCCCTTCATTTCAAACTTTTCCCTAACCCTAATTACTACTCGTCACATGCAATTTCGGCCTTTGATCTTAAGGCATTTCTTAACTAACAATCCTGGCCATTCATCCAAAATTGACTTTTTTATAAAAAGGAAATTTTGACCTTATTTGGACACCTCGACTTCATGATTTCATGCTTCAAACTTTAGGCTTGCATACTTCATACTTGTAATTTTTGAGTAGAAATCCTTCAATATTCGGTTAGGTCTTAGTCATAGGTCATAGTTGCTCCTTAAAATCTGAGGGAAAACATCATTTTACAACAAATGGAGAGGGGAAATGAAGGTTAATCATGGAGGGCATGAAGGCTATTTGCTGAAATTCTTCCTCTTTATGTTATTTTCCTTCTTTATGCTTCATTGTTTAGCTAGGGTTTATTTTATCCATTTTATTTTATGCTAACATAGATTTTTACCCTAGTTACAAAAAAAATATGATTTGAGCTCTCTAAAGAATTTTTACATAATACACAAGCAAATAAAGGGGTAATACTAATTCTATCAAATTGTATTCCTATTAAAAAAATTTCTTTAACAAGCCAAGAAAATGTTGGTGTGAATGGGGTTATTTACTAACTATTTATTAGTGAGGACCTATTCACATTATTATAAGTTTACTTAGGAGTTAGGTTTCTTGGTTGTCATTTCTAGAAGTTAGTTATAATGGAGCCATGCCTCATTATTTACTTCTAGTTATCTAGGTATTTAATAATTCTCTCATGCATTTAATATTTTCATTGAGAATTTAATGTGTGTGTCCTAGGTTGTTAGGACTTAGTTGTCTCATGTGGTATGATTAAGACACTTGCCATGATCTTGTATAATCCTTTCTCACTCCTTGCCTATATAAGAAAGGATTCATATGTACATTTCATCAATCAATTCAAGCAACTCAGTTGACATATTTTTTAGTTATGTAAGTCTAATATATTATTGTAATATTGAGTATTTCATATTGGCATATCTTGCATCCATTGTTGCAATTTCATGTTCTTTCTTTTCTCTCTTATGGAAGGTTGTTGGCTTTTGCAGATGATCTTGGAGGCTTGAGTCCTTGAGTGACTCTGACATTGTTCTATGAGCTATATCTTAGCTCTTATATAGTATCATAGATCCAGAGTTGCAAAACCCCTTTCAGATCTGAGGGTGATTCAAGCTTGAGATTTTGTAGGGTGCATATTGGATAAAAATGGAATATATATTTTGCCTTGTGTACTTTCGAAAAAGAAAATGATTTCTAGGTTTTGTTCAAAACCAAAAAATACCATCTGGGTGTCTACTAGATTTTGCAGATAGTGAACAAATCTTGCAAAAACAATTATCAAATAGCCCAGCATAGCTAGTTTTCCTGCAAGTGAAGTTTAATTTTTTTCTTACCTAATTTCATGTTCTAAGTAAAAGCACAAACCTGTGTCACACTTTATAAAGGAATCGACAAACAACAAAAATATTCTAAACTTTGACCACATAAAAGTGGTCTTTATGTTTTGAATTTCAAAATGGTGTAAACTAATGATATGTAGAATTTTTGATGAAGTTTATTCCTATAATTTTTTTTATTTTTTATTTTTTAAATTCATTTTGTTTTTCTCAATTTAGGGACAGATTTTGGAATGCTGAAAATTTCAGAAAAGAGTGACTTCACAGGACATCAAGAAACAAATTGAAAAAAGCTTCATTTCTCCCTAATTTTTTTATCCAAATAGGTAACTTCAATATCTTGTGCATGGAAAAACAAATCAAATTTTGATGTAGAATTTTCTCGTAATAACGTTTTAAAGTCAAACCTATCAAAATTTGACAGTTTTCACGGAACGTCAACTATTGCCAATTTTTTTAATTATTTTCAAAAAAAAATTATACCCTTTTGAAGAAGACTCTCTCCTCTTGTGCCCCATATAAGTTTTTAAAAAAATTAATATGTTTTACTATTTTTTTTAATTTCTAATCAACCTCTTTTAAAATTTTAACAATCTACTTAAACATTATTTTATAAACAAAATATATTAAAACTAATCAAAATATTTAAAAAATTATATATTTGGATTCGCCACTCCGAGCTCTAAAAAAGGGTTTTTTTTTTTTTTTGCATAAAAATCATTCTAACTAGAGAAATACTCTGTTGGGTGATCCCACAATATTAGTTTACAATTTTTGGCCAAACTAGACACTGAAATAATTTTTTCTAACTAAATCTTCACTTTCGGGCACCTATAGCGGCTAAACCATGAGGAATTTGAAGATGATGCAAACTAGTGATTTGTGACATTTTGTTTGTAGATTCTAAATATATTTTTTTCAAAATTTTGTCTGAATGAAGATTGATTGGATTTGTGATGGATCATTTCATTGAGGGGGTGCTAAATGGTCTCTTCTTCTATCATGTCTCTTTTGGGGAGGAGTTGTGTCCCACTAGGTCTTCTCTTTTTCTTAGATTGTGAAAGATTTCATTATATCTGCACTTGTACATGGGTACCTAACATGGCATCATAGTCAGGAACCATCCTTGCATCTTTGTGTCATTTGCTTAATAACTACACTCCCTAATTTTCACTTATGTGGGGTTGTTGGTGTGAATGGGGCTATTTCCTAACTAGTTATTAGTGAGGACCTATTCACATTATTATAAGTTTACTTAGGAGTTAAGCTTCCTAGTTGTCATTCCTGGAAGTTAGTTATAATGGGGTCAAGTCTCATTATTTACTTTTAGTTATATCTAGGAATTTAATAATTCTCCCATGCATTTAATATTTGCAGCATTGAGAATTTAATGTGTGTGTCCTAGGTTGTTAGGACTTAGTTGTCTCATGTGATAGGATTAAGACACTTGTCATGATATCGTCTAATCCTATCTCACTCCTTTCCTAGATAAGCAAGGCTTCATATGTAAATTTTATTAATCAATGCAAGCAACTTAGCTAAGATATTTTCAGTTGTGTAAGTCCAATATATTATTTCAATCTTGAGTATTGCATATTGGCATATCTTGCATCCATTGTTGCAATTTCATGTTCTTTCTTTTCTCTCATGTGGAAGGTTGTTGTTGGCTTTTGCAGATGATCTTGGAGGCTTGAGTCCTTGAGTGACTTGAACATTGTTCTATGAGCTATATCTCAACTCCTACAAAAAATCTACCAAAATTTGAAAGACATGAGGAACCCCAAAATAGCTTGGAAGGCTAGTTTTCAAGTTCTTCCCTTGCAATGAGAGTGTCTATCCCCCTTTGGAAATGTAATGATGAGAAGACGACATGATTTCATCCTATTTATCATAGAAGATAAAAGTCCTTTTAGAAATTTCCTTCTTCAAAGTGAACTTCATATTGCTAGGAACTAGCGGAAAATTGAATGATCTCCATTTAACTTGATAAGGGGAGGAAGCATCAACAGACATGTAATTACTTACTTTGAAGCCCCGAATCTGTTTGAATTTTTTTTCATTTTATAACCAATTTCCCAAAGAATGAAGTGGCATATATGACCATTCCAAGCATCATCCTAAAAGAAATCTTTTTACACATTGTGCATCACTCGTGCTAATTTTGGAAGAAGAACATCCCTACAAGAAGGTCCATGAAATTCCACATTTTAGAACCTAAAGGAAAATCTGTAAGACTAAAAATTCTTTCCCTATCCATATTATCTAGATACTTTCTCTTTAGCAATTTACAAGACATCTAGCTGAGGGGTTAGCATAGATTCTCCAAATCAATTTTGCTCCAAGAGCGTTATTTTGCATATTCAAGTTCCTGATTCCAGCACCTCCCAAATCCTTTGGATAAAAAACCTTGTCCCAAGCTATCAAAGATATTTTCTCTTTTCCATGAAGGTTATCTACCCATAGAAAGGATTTTAAAACCATTAGAGATCTTTCATTGCATCCTTGGGCATGCAAATTAATGACATTAAATAAATTGGTATTGCACTTAACACTCAATTTATCATTATTAATTTTCTAGATAAAGTGAACCATTTGAATTTCCATGTGAGGATTCTTAAGGAGATAGTGGAAATGACTTTTTTGCACAATTTATGTTTCTCCTTACTTGAATAGAAGGGTAATCCTAAGTACTTTCAAGGGAAAATTTTTGATGAAAAACTGTAGAAATTAGTTAATCTTTATTGTACCAGAGGAGGCACATTTAGAAAAAAGATTTTAGACTTGTCTTTGTTAACTAGCTAATCTAAGGAGGAAGAGTAATCTACAAGAAGTTTTTGAGTGACAACTATTGTTGGAAATGTTTTCATTGATGCCAAAGGTGCATACAAATTATCATTGATGTCAAAGAAAAATAAGAATAGTTCATTATGCCTCCTCATTGAAGAGAAATGATGAAACTTTAAGACCTACTTAAGAGATATGTATATGTTTAAATTAAAGATTTAAACAATATAAAATATTATGAGAAATGTGTTTCAAAGAGTAAAATGAAGATAAATAAATATGGGTTGCCTAAGTATGAAATTCATATTTAAACATTTACTATTCAATTAAAGTAGTGATTTCCTTTGGACAACAATGCATAATGAACAACAATTAATATTTAATAAGACAAATTATGATTGTTTAAGGACAACAATTACTTTAAATAGAGATAGATGAAAAACTATGTAGGTATTGTATATGTTGCATTTAACTGAAATAGATATTATTGAATGCTAGTTTCATTATGTTGTATGATTATTCAAATAAAGTAAATCTTGATCTTCAACTATTTTCAATGCTTTTTATAGTCTTTATCAAGCAATTTGTTTTTGATAGGTATTTTCCCCTTTTCCTTTATCTGCACAATGCTTCAATGGTTAGGGTTAGGGTGATGATTATGATTTGAGATAGAATAAGGGTTATTGTTAGTATTAGGGTTTGAATTAGAGTTCATTTTAAAGTAAGGGTTAGGGTTAATGTTAGATATAAAATTAGGGTTAGGGTTACAATTATGGTTATGGTTAGAGTTATAGTTAGGGTTAAGGTTAGAGTTAGAGTTTGGATTAGGATTAGAGATGAGATTAGGGTTAGGCTTAAGATTAGGGTAAGTTTAGAGATAGAATTGTGGTTAGGGTTAGGGATATATTTATGATTAGGTTTAGGTTTAGGGTTAGGGTGAAGGTTATGGTTATAGTTAGAGATAAAATTAGGGTTAAATTTAAAGTTAGGGTTATGATTAAGGTTAAGTTTGTGTTTAGGGTTAAGTTTAAGGTTAGGGTTAAGGTTATATTTTAACATAGAATTAGGGTTATAGTTCAAACAAAAAATAATGTATAAAAATGAAAATCTTAAAGATCCACAATTATTAATTGTACTAATTACGATCATCATTATGTCGTAATTTATGACCTCTATCTATCATATATAATTCTTTCATCTCTATTCGAAGGCTATAACTATTTATGTTCTTGGAGAGTTTGAAATTGATTACAAATCATACTAAAAACACATTTTTTATTGTGACAAACAAAAGATTAGATCCTATGATTTTCCATGTATAAGCAAGATTTAAGAGATTGCTCACTTTAAGACACTTATTTTCTTATTCTTAAGTGTTAAATAGAAAAGTAAAGCTTCATACCTACTCTACTTACATATGTGTAGATCTACACAAATTGTATATCTTCCAAGACTCTAATTATACTAAAGCAAAACACATATATTTAACATCTAATTCACTTACAATCTATAAATATTTATAATATTACACGTTTTAACATGCACATTACAATTTAAAAGCATCTATTAATTAATAATCTTAAATAAATCATAATAAAATATTTTTCATTATAAATTTCAAATCTAAAACACATTTTTCTTCTTATTCTAATTATACAAATTGAAATATAAATTCAAAGGAACCAATTCATATTTAAAACCTAAAAATTGCATGCTTATTATTTATAATTATAAAAATTGAAGTATAAATTCAAACAAACCAACTCATATTTAAAACCTAAAACACTACACACCATACAAAATCAATGGTCTCTAACATCAGGAGTGGAAGAGGAAGGGTTATATTTTCATCATTGGAAAATAAAACTTTAGTTCCATGTTGATAAAGTACATTCATTGTCCATTTTAGTTATGCTTTCTAAAGGTTTTGTGATTTTTTGTACATTGTTTCTCTTTGTTATTATTACTTTTATAGTGGGCACTATATAATAATGTTATAAAAATCCATCAGTTTTGCTTTCTGTATATAGCTAAAGAGCAGGAGATCATTTGGTGCATTCTCTCTATCTTGAAACAATTTCCTTCATGAGCTGCACTCAAAGTTTTTGAGGAAGTTGTGTTGTTGCCTTTGAAGTAGACATAGCTAGATCTAATGGAAATGTGATTTTAGTGCTAACTGAATAGCATAATTTTGAGCAGGAATATATCACAACCCAAGATGAAGAGAGGATAAAGAGAATTTGTGATTTAAACATATATCTTTGTATTGAGTGGGAGCATAAAGTGGTTGTCGGCTTTGTTGAGTTGATTAAGGCCTGATGTATGCCAAAGACTACATCAAGGAAGTTACAAAAATAGAAAACAAGAAGACAATTAATGACAGGTGAGATTGAACCACTACAAAAGGTATGGGTTGGAGTGGATAATTTGCAATGGGAGGGATCTCTATGAGAGATGTAGAGGGCTACAACTACAAGAACTTACACACATTCCTCCCATTTTTTACTAACTTAAAAGAAATAAATTATAATTAGTAATAATTTTTTGAAGTCATAGACACGGGAAATCCACATACAAGACACAACATATGACCATAAAAATAGACAATATTTGAAACTGAAACTAAAGCAACCTTATGGTGCCTACAAATCATCTATAATCACTAGGAACTCTACCTATTGATAATGCATAACTTTTATTATTATTTTTTTGAAAGAACATGACTACAAAGGGAATTCAATATATGTGGAGGAGGTGCCCAACAATCGTTACCAGCACAGACTTTGTTATATAGTTTGTTAATGAAGATAAAGATGAGCTACACATTTTCCAAAAACTTCCCATTTCAACCATTTTTCCCATTATATTGAGGGCTTATATGGAATTGAATACCTTTGTAGGATTCAAACGCCTCCTCACACAACACAAAAACACTCCACAACATCTTGCTAATCGTTGGGCATGGATTGTCTGACAACACATGCTGATTGGTTTGTCTCTCCCAAATGCCACACCTTTCATAATCAAATGGTTGCCATGAAAATCAACTTGCATAGTGGAAATTTGAATGATTTCAAGCACTAATCATAGAAAAATGTATGTCGCTCTTGAAATATGAATTACTCTGCTCTCTGCTAGTAGAATAGGTGAGTCTTTCACTACTGTTAGTTACTCTTTCACTATTGTTCAACAAGGCCATCCACGTCTTCCGACCATGCATGTCCAACGATATTCATGCTTTAAACTATCAGCTACATGTCAAATTTCACATCTATATTTTTGTTTACACCAAGTTCATGCTACCAGAAATGTCTACCCAGCCATCAGACTGTACATTTGACTATAATTATTAATTAATTAAAAATAAATACGGTCATAATGTGCTATTTGATTTTTAGAAAAATTAATAAATATAGTCAAATGTGTAGCCTGATGGTTGCATAAACACTGGTTGTGTTTCCATGCCTCTCGGTGTGAAAATGATATGGAACATAGACTTTAAGTTGTAACATAGGAATAAAAAATATAAGTCTACCCATATTCATGATTTATTAGGGGAGAGGACCCAGTAGTTGATCACCGTAACTTCGTTCTTTTAATTATTTTACATGGAAATTTCAAATCACTCCCAATTTTTTACAACTTACTTGACAAGCCCCCTGCTTACAACTAAGGTTTTAGAGTCACATGATCAAATATGATGGCACATCAACATGCTTTTTGTCAAGATGGCCAAAAAGGCCCAAGAAAAAACTGAGACCAATACTTGTGCATTCACAGCATGTTTTATTGAGCGTTGATGTAGAATCACATGATTGGTTGCTTTTTATGATCAAAGGAATACATTTTGTTTAATTATGGGCAGTCATCATCAACACTAACAACTTTAAAGTCACAACTATTGGTCCAATATTGATAAAAATATTGGACATTATATAAACTACTATCACAACTATTGAAACGTGCTAAGGTATTGGGTCCTCTCCCCTAATGAATCATAAATATGGATAGAATTATATTTTTTATTCCTACGTTACAATTTAGACTCTATGTTCCATATAATTTTCACACTAAAAGGCATGGCAGCACGACCAGTGTTTATGCAGCCATTAGACTACACATTTGACTATATTTATTAATTTTTCTAAAAATTAGACTACACATTTTGACCTTCTTTATTTTCAGTTAATTAATAATTACAGTCAAATGTACAGTCTAATGGTTGGGTAGACATTGTCGGCAGCACGGACTTGGTGTAAACAAAAACTCTAGATGTGAAATTTGACATGTAGTTGATGGTTGAAGGCATGAAGATCACTAGACATGGATGGTAGGAAGACATGGATGGCCTTGTTGATTGGCAGTGAAAGAGTAAACGACAATAGTGAAAGACTCACCTATTCTACTAGCGGAGAGTGCAGTAATTCATTTTTTCAAGACCGACGTACATTTTTCTATGATTAGTTTTTGAACTCATTCACATTTCTATTATGCAGGTTGATTTTCATGGCAACCATTTGATTATGAAAGGTTTGGCATTTGGGAGAGGCAAACCAATCAGCATGTGGTGTCACGCAATCCATACCCAGTGATTAGAAAGATGTTGTGAATCATTTTTGTGTTGTGTGAGGAGGAATTTGAATCCTACAAAGGCAGTCAATTCCATGTAAGCCCTCAATATAATGGGAAAAATGGGTGAAATGGGAAGTTTTTGGAAAATGTGCAGCTCATCCTTATCTTGATTGACGGACTGCATAACAAAGTTTGTGCTGGTAACAATTATTGGGCACCTCCTCCACATATAATGAATGCCCTTTGTAGTCATTTTCTTTCAACAAAATAATAAAAAAAGTTATGCATTATCAATAGGTAGAGTTCCTGGTGATTTTGTAGGCACCATAAGGATGCTTCTGTTTCAGTTTCAAATATTGTCTATTTTTATGGTCATATGTTGTGTCTTGTATGTTGACCGACTGCATCTGTGACTTTACAAAATTATTACTGATTATAATTTATTTCTTTTAAGTTAGTCAAAAATGGGAGGAAATTGACTAAGTTCTTGTAGTTGTATCCCTCTACATCTCTCATAAAGATCCCTCCCATTGCAAATTATCCACTCCAACCCATACCTTGTGTAGTGGTTCAATCTCATATGTCATTAATTGTCTTCTTTTTTTTCATTTTTGTAACTTCCCTGGTGTAGTCTTTGGAATACACCAGGCCTCAACCAACTCAACAAATCCAACAACCACTTTATGCTCCTACTCAATACACATATATATGTTTTCACAAATTATCTTTATACTCTCTTCATCTTGTGTTGTGATATATTCCTGCTCAAAATTTTGCTGTCAAGTGAACACTGCAATCATATTTCCATTAGATCTAGCTATGTTTGCTTCAAAGGCAACATCACAACCTCCTCACAAGCTTTGAGTGCAGCTCATGAAGGCATTTTTTTCAAGATAGAGAGAATGCACCAAATGATCTCCTGCTCTTTAGCTATATATAGAAAGCACAACTGATGAATTTTTATAACATTATTATATAGTTCCCACTATAAAAAAAACAATAACAAAGAGAAAAACCATACAAAAAATCACAAAACCTTTAGAAAGCATAACTAAAATGGACAGCCAATGTACTCTGTCAACATGGAACTAAATTTTTATTTTCTAATGACAAAAATATAACCCAACCTCTTACACGCCTGACGTCAGAGACCATTGATTTTGTATGGTGTGCAGTGTTTTAGGTTTTAAATATGAGTTGGTTCGCTTGAATTTATACTTTGATTTTTATAATTAGAAATAAGAAGCGTGCAATGTTTTAGGTTTCAAATATGAATTTGTTCATTTGAATTTTTATTTTTATTTTTATAATTAGAAATAAAAAGAAAATTGTGTTTTAGATTTGAAATTTATAATGAAAAATATTTTATTATGATTTATATAAGATTATTAATTAATAGTTTTTTTTAAATTGTAATGTGCATGTTAAAACATGTAATATAAATATTTATAGATTGTAAGTGAATTAGTTGTTAAATATATGTGTTTTTCTTTAGTATAATTAGAGTATTGCAAGATATACAATTTGTGTAGATCCAAACATATGTAAATTATGAGTAGAGTAGGTATGAAGTTTTACTTTTCTATTTAACACTTTAGAATAAGAAAATAAGTGTCTTGAAGTGAGCAATCTCTTGAATCTTGCTTATACATGGAAAATCCTAGGATCTAATCTTCTGTTTGTCACAACCGAAAATGTGTTTTTAGTATGATTTGTAATCAATTTCAAAATCTCCAAGAATATAAACAGTTATAGCCTTTGAATGGAGATGAAAGCATTATATTTGAAAGATAGCGGTCATAAATCATGACATAATGATGACTATAATTAGTACAATTAATAACTATGGATCTTTAAGATTGTCATTTATACTTTATTTTCAGCTCGAACTATAACCCTAACCCTAACCTTAAAACTAAATCTAAACACAAAATTAACCTTAATCATAACCCTAAATTTAAATATAACCCTAATTCTATCTCTAACTATAACCCTAACCTTCACCCTAACCCTAAACCTAAACCTAATCATAACTATATACCTAACCCTAACCCTAATTCTATCTCTAAACTTACCCTAACCTTGACCCTAACCCTAATCTTATCCCTAATCCTAATCCAAACCCTAACTCTAACCTCAACCCTAACTATAATCTTAACCCTAATTTTATATTTAATTGTAACCCTAACTGTAACTCTAACCATAACCATAATTGTAACCCTAACCCTAATTTTATCTCTAACACTAACACTAACCCTAACCCTTACTTTAAAACTAAATCTAATTCAAACCCTAATACTAACAATAACCTTTATTCTATCTCAAATAATAATCCTCACCCTAACCCTAACCATTGAAGCATTGTGCAAATAAAGGAAAAGGGGAAAATACCTGTCAAAAATAAATTTCTTGATAAAGACTGTGAAAAGCATTCAAAACGGTTGAAGATCAAGATTTACTTTATTTGACTAATCATACAACATAATGAAACTAGCATTCAATAATATATGTTTCAGTTAAATGCAACATATACAATACCCACATAGTTTGTCATCTATCTCTATTTAAAGTAATTGTTGTCCTTAAACAATCATAATTTTTCTTATTAAATATTAATTGTTGTTCATTATGCATTGTTTTCCAAAGGCAATCGCTACTTTAATTGAATAGTAAATATTTAAATATGAATTTCATACTTAGGTAGCCTATATTTATTTATCTTCATTTTACTCTTTGAAACGTCTTTCTCATAATATTTTATATTGTTTAAATCTTTAATTTAAACATATACACATCTCTTAATTAGGTCTTAAAGTTTCATCATTTCTCTTCAATAAGGGGGCATAATGAACTATTCGTATTTTACTTTGACATCAATGATAATATTTGTATGCACCTTTGGCATTAATGAAAATATTTCCAACAACAGTTGACATTCAAAAACTTCTTGCAGATTACTCTTCCTCCTCAGGTTAGTTGATTAAAAAAGACAAGTCTAAAATCTTTTTTCTAGATGTGCCTCCTCTGGTCCAATAAAGATTAACTAATTCCTATGGTTTTTCATCCAAATTTCTCCCTTCCAAGTGTTAGTTTTAGGATTAGAAATGCAATAAGTAGAAAACTCAACACATAAGACAATGAACACAACACAATACCCTAGGAAAACCCTCCTACTCGAGGGAGAAAAACCCAGTAATAAATGACCTCTTATATATATATATATATATATATATATCAAATGAATAAGAGCAAAAATTTGCTTACAACTCATGCCTCATACAGGGTTGAATCTCAAACTATAAATATCGATCCAAATAACACTTCTAGATTACTATGATTGACTAGAAGGATTTTAATTCTTTTAAAGAAACCAATTAATCCCACCACACAAGAACATCAAATGTGCCTTGATAAATTGAATATATCCTTGATACACCAATTTAAATAATAAGGAAAATGTTAAGTTGGAGACAACCAAATAGTTGTAATCATAGTCAGAGAGATCTAAGAAATTTTCTTCGATTATAGATGTCTCCCCGGTACATTTAGGATTTTTGCTGCACTGGTTTTAGGGTTTCCTCATGATGATGCAGGAACGTTGAGAGTATTTGTTCTTCCTTCTGTCAAGATCATGAGAGAATCATTGGGCTTTACACCTCAGTGAAAGAAATGATTGTTGTGCGCGAGCTTGAATTTGTTCCAAACTGTTCATCTCTTGTGTTTTTGAAAATTCTGATGGTTTTTTGTTATTATAATTCATAATCCATCTCTTTCTGTAGGAGTGGTTCCCTCCTATGATCGGATTTAAACGAGAGACCACGTAGTAACCTCAAATGATTTCGAGGGATAGTTTTTCCTTTTGAGAGACTTCTTTTTATTTTCATTTTGTTTGTTTTGTTCCATTAGATGACATTTCTGTTGAGGAAATTTGTCAAACTGCCTCCTAGGCCATATACATTTTTGCGTTTGAAGTGTTGAAATCAAACACTTCTACATCGTAACATCAACATCAAAGTGTAATATGTATTCTGAGGGCTCCATCATCATTTTGAATGCCTTCTTCAATTTAATCTTTCTACTCTCGCTGTATTGGCTAACATACAGTACCCTTTTGTTTTTACTCCTTCATTTCAGCTTGGCTACTTTCAGAAGCTAGGACAATTTATGTCTTTAGTGGATATTTCAATAGCCGTCTGGACTTCCCTCTCTGAAATAAAATATGCAATTAAATACATTTCTTTAAGCTCTTCCATATCGTTCAATATTATATGCAATTAAATACATTTCTTTAAGCTCTTCCATATCGTTCAATATTATATGGAGCTGCAATAGCAGGTTGTGTTTGATCAGGAAGACGAGTCATCATTTTAAAACTTTGACGGTCTGCCCCATTAGATGCAGTCTCTTGTTGCAAAGGAGAATTAGATTCTTGTGGATTAAGTCTCCTTTCCACCTCAGAATCAGCCATGCTCGCTGGCAATGGTAGATCTCTATTCAAATTTGGATCATCATCCTGTACATTACAGGAAACATTCCTTGCAACGCAAAATACTAGAACAACTAAACTAGCCTTTGCCTATGGAGCATAGTATAGTGTGAAAGCTGGAACAATATGAACCCGAGGTTAATCTTTGTCCTCCCAAACCTTCAGCCAATCATCAATAACCATTGCCATCTTAGGATGGTAGATACCATCATGAAAGACATTAATCAAGGACTTTCTTAACCTTAGCCTCACACAAAGTACACGACCAAGAAGCTCTACAAGATGTTATCGCTTTTGAGGCGTCCATCTCATTTCTCCACGATGCATATATTCCTACCAAGACACTCGCCATCACACGATGAGTGTCCCCTAATCATCATGCCTTGATGGTTGTCGATGTGCAGTTCTCATTGAATATTCATCTTCCATATGTTTATTTCTTCCTTTTATATCTGTGTTTATTTCAAATTTAGCAGGCTTATGTACATTGTGTGTAATCTATAAATTCTGTGATACCGCTTTCTTATGTCACCCTATCTAGGTGTGTAGAATAATTTGAACACTTGCACTATCGGTTCTTTGTCTTTGATATCAATATAGTACACTAGCATTCATCCTATAATTTTGGAGTCAACTTAAGCATCATCCTTGTCTCCTTTTATGAGACTCCTCAAAGATTCTTGAAAACACTCATTAACACTCAATCTTACTAGCAAATCTTTGAGAACCATTGATGCATAGTTTTCCATTCTTAAGATTTCCTTTTCCAACCTTCAAAATTTTAGTGTATGTTGGGTTTTGTCCCAAGAATACAATTATGGGGCAACTCTCTATTCCTTTACTTGGCTCTATTGCTTGTGTGTAAAGAATGGAATACTCCTGTATACTTCCGGCAAGTATGGCCAAAATTTTCATCTTCATATAACCCTTTTTTCTTATTTCTAATTGTTGATACCATCTCTCTGTCAAAACACTTCTGAATGGTTTCATCTCCACAATCCCCTTTTGACATTTTGTACTGTGATCAGAATGGACCAAATAGCCTTTGAAACCGTCCTAAAAAATGGGTCCAACATTCTCCTGGGGTCGTAAAAATGCATCCACATGTTGATTGATGATAGAAGATTGTGTCTACAAATCAGATTTGTTTAATGCTATTTGGATTGCAAAATATCAATTTTCAAAGTTGCACATTTAGCATTTTATGAAAAATTACCACTGTCCAGCTCAGTTGAAACCTTCCACTTGCCTTTTTTTCAAAAAATATCAGATGTGATTCTAAGAAGCTAAAACTTTGGATATTAGTTCATTTAGGCATGGTAAACATGTGTGCAAGATGGTTTTCTATCATTTCATTTTCTTCACCAAATATCAAGCGCCAAAGTTGGTCTATGCGAAAGCTTTCTAAAAATTTAGTCTTCAAACTGGATAAAATCTATCTGGAATTGATTTTGAAAAAATACCAAATGATGTTCTGAAGCTCTAAAAATTGACATGAATGCACATTGAGATGGAGAGAATCAAAAGCACCAATTGGTTTGTCGTAACACTCTTTTAGTTGCTTAATATTGTTCCCCAAAGTTGACCATTTTAACAGATTTTACTGTGTAGACAACAAACCTTTGCAAAATCCTTCAACTTGGCTTTTTGAAAACTTGTCAAAACTAATCGTACAAAGCTGAAAATTGGAAGAGACACTCACATATGGTAGATGAACATATTTTCCAAGTCATTTTGCATGAAACTCAACAAACTTCTAGTTATGATTTTTCAAAGTGGGCCATTTGAGCAGATTTTTCTACTCCTAAGTGCTGAAATCAAATTTTTCATCATGGGAACCTAAAATTTTGCAAAAATTACATAAAATTTTAGGCTCCAACAACGATGATGGTGATGGAGGATAAAGAGGAGATGAGGGAGATGAACGGGGTGGTGGGAGAGGTCAAAGGTAGGCGTGGAGAGTGCGGCAACGAGTCGCATGAGTGCCACTATCACCTATCTAAGGTAGGTGAGGGAGAGGAGGAGGAGAGGGATGTCAGGATAGAGGGAGAGCAGCTAGTGGGACCTTATTCGAGGGGAGCAGGGCTAGAGGTAGGTCAGTTAGAGAAAGAGCAGCCAGAGGAACCTCATTTGGAGGTAGAGGCAGAGGTGGTCAGAGAGGAGGATGTGGGGAGGGATGAGGAGACGTTGGATGTCAGTGGGTAGGAGGAGTTGGATGTTGGTGGAGAGGAGGATATAGGAGGAGAGGAGGAGATCGATGATGCAAAGAGGCAGATGAGAGAGAAGATGGTGGAGGGTGAGGAGGTTCCAACTGGGAGGCCACCATTGCCTCGGGATGCTACAATCAACCAGCGGTTGTCAGATATGCAAAGTCAGTTAGATGAGGCCTTTGCCCAGATCAGGGCACTAGAGTCAGAACTGGAGGTGACCAAGGTGGAGAGGGATCAGGCAGTAGTGAGCCAGCAGGAGGCGCAGCGATGGTGTTCAAAGTTTGCAGAGTTGTGTGTTGGGCCCATGGGAGAGCTAGCGAGAGAGCTGGCGAGGGTGAGTGCTAGCCGAGCACAGTAGAAGATGCTATATGAGAGAGTCGTGCCAGCCGATTAGCAAGAGTTGAGTCTGACTCAGTCTCGGAGCTGATTAGCAAGAGTTGATCACTGGGTATGGATTGCACGACAACACATGCTGATTGGTTTGCCTCTCCCAAATGCCACACCTTTCATAATCAAATGGTTGCCATGAAAATCAACCTACATAATGGAAATATGAATGAGTTCAAACACTAATCACAAAAAAATGTATGTTGCTCTTGAAATACGAATTACTCTGCTCTCTGCTAATAGAATAGTTCAGTCTTTCACTACCGTCGGTTACTCTTTCACTGCCATTCAACAAGGCCATCCACTTCTTCCTACCATCCATGTCTAGCGATCTTCATGCCTTCAACCGTCAACTACATGTCAAATTTCACATCTAGAGTTTTTGTTTACACCAAGTCTGTGCTGCCGGCAACGTCTACCTAGCCATTAGACTGTACATTTGACTGTAATTATTAATTAATTGAAAATAAATATGGTCAAAATGTGCAGTTTGATTTTTAACAAAATTAATAAATTCAGTCAAATGTGCAATCTAATGGCTGCATAAACACTGGCCGTGTTGCCATGCCTCTCCATGTGAAAATGATATGGAACATAGACTTTAAGTTGTAACATAGGAATGAAAAATATAAGTCTACCCTTATTCATGATTCATTAGGGGAGAGGACCCAGTACCTAAGCATGTTTCAATAGTTGTGATAGTAGTTGTTTATATAATGTCCAATATTTTTATCAATATTGGACCAATAGTTGTGACTTTAAAGTTGTTAGTATTGATGATGACTACCCATAATTAAACAAAATGTATTCCTTTGGTCAAAAAAGCAAACAATCATGTGATTCCACATCAGCGCTCAATAAAACATGTTGTGAATGCAAAAGTATTGATCTCACTTTTTTTTGGGTCTTTTTGGACATCTTGACAAAAAGCGTGTTGATGTGGCATAATATTTGATGATGTGACCCTGAAACCTTAGTTGTAAGCAGGGGACTTGTCAAATAAGTTGCTATAAAAAATTGGGAGTGATTTGAAATTTCCACTTAAGTTAATTAAAACATGAAGTTAGGGTGCTCACCTACTGAGTCCTCTCCCCTAATTAGACCCTATATGGACCAATCACCTGGCTACTGTCAGGGTAATGGGCGGCTAACTCTGCACAGTAGAGATGGGAACTTGTAACTGTCACGGTGAGGAGCGGCTGAGTCAGAAATCTGCACAGTAGAGATTTTTTTGCAGCATCCACACTGTTTTAAAGGAGGAATGAATATGAGGAGCGAAGTAGTCAAAGGAAATCTTTTTGCAGCATCCACATTTTTTGGGAGGAAAAATCAGTATGAGGACTGAAGGATGTGGTGCCAAGAACGAGGAGAAAGGAAAAGAACATCCAAAAGAAGGAAGCAACAGAGCTAGGGGAAACTAGTGATTTCTTCTTTTGCTACGAGAAATTGTTCTTTATTACTATTAAAATTAGCTCTGCCGTAGTTATCATTTGAATCCAATAGTTAATCGAAATTCTCAGGGGTGAAAGAATGTTTTTCCTCCTCAGGGGTGAAAGAATGTTTTTATACAACTTTGTGTTTTTCATATGTTTATTTCAATCGGTATGGTTGCCAGCCAATTCGAGGGTTTCGTGTTCGACTCTCGACCTCAATGCCCCCAAGTTCACTCCTGCTCCTTCAATCTTGTATTCGCACCACATATTCAGCCCGCATGTGATCTCTCATAACATCTATGCACACATGGTCTTCATCCACCTCAGCGGTGAAATGCTGCAGCAGCAGCAACAGCAAAAGCTATTATGGTATGTTTCTCCTGCTCACCAGGGATTTGACAGTGAAGACGTCCACCATTTGAGTCCCCGGACTTCTTCCAAAGATTCTGGTGCTTTTTACATCTTTGACGAGAATGCAGCAAAATTATATCAGGGCACGCCTCGCACTACGCTCATGATCAGAAATATTCCCAAGAACTACAGGTATCGAACAAAATCAGCCCTTTTCATTTCCAACTCCCATTCAATTTCTACTTGATTGCATACAGTGCATTATTTAACTATTAGAAAACCAAAATCGGCCTACTTGCTGACTTTATGATCTTTATGCTGCAGCCAGCCTGAGCTGATAAAACTGCTGGATGAGCATTGTTTACTGCAAAACAGTCAAAAGTCTGGTTCTAATGAAGTTGATTCCGCCTATGATTTTGTCTACTTGCCTATTGATTTTAAGTGAGTAATGACACTGTTACTTCATGGTCCATTAAAACAAACAAAGAAAGCTCACCCTCTATAATCTATGTGAACAACTTGTGTGGTCTGTAAAAAGAAACCGGTGCAACTTGGGTTACGGGTTTGCAAATTTCACTAGTGTTGAAGGGGCAGTGAGGTTCTACAAGGCTCGCCATTTAAAAATGTGAGAACGCTTCAATTCACGCAAGATTTGCGAGATAAGTTATGCTCGCTTGCAGGTACGTTAAGTTGATTGTGACTTCGTGTTTTAGGGTTTGGACTTGAACTTGTATCTCTTTCTGTTTTTTTCCTCAGGGGAAGGCAGCTTTGGAAGAACATTTCGTAAACTCCATGTTTCCATGCAACATGGAAAAATATTTGCCGGTTAAATTCTCACCACCACGCAATGGAATCCAGTGCACACCACCTACAGTTGCAGCAGCTCACCTGCCAGGGAAGCATAGTTTTAGATGTAATTCTCTTCCACTTGCACCTCCCTCTCATGCCATCATGAATGCTAAGAGGAATTCAAAGAGCTGCAAAAATGGTGCTATTAACGATATTAATAGTAATACTTCTACACTAGACAGTACTAATGTATATACTATCTAAAGCTCCGAGACTTGTATGATGTAACTGTTATATTGCTTTTCTTTATATTTAGATGAAAATCTCTTTCAGGTTGGATGTTTGTAACCGACGAATGGCTATTGTAGTGAAAGGCCCATGCAATAATATTAATCTCTCTTCGTGAAGTCTTACCATGGTTTTTACATATTATTCATCATCTTTGGCCATATAATGTTTATTATGATTATGTATGAAGTACAAACCTTTACTTTTTTTTTGATAAAAAAAATCTCTCCATGCACGGAGACATGATGAATAGGATCTAAATATTAGGTATACAATTAAATAGTATATATAAGATACAACTGGCATTCCAGGTTTAGGGTCACAGTTAGGATTACAGGATAAAGCTTGGGGTAAAGGTTAAGGTTAGGGTTATGGTTAGTGTTGGGACTATGGTTAAGACTCAACTATGGTTAGGGTTATGCATAATTAAGGTTAGGGTTGAAATTTAATAGGCTTAAATAGAACTAGGGTTTTGAATCATGTTGAATCAGGGTTGAATTTTAATAAGTTTAGGGTTAGAGTTATGGTTCTCAAATAAATCATAGTTTTAGGGTGAGGGATAGGGTTCTAAAATAAATCATAGGTTTAGGGTTTGCATTCAATTAGGTTAGATTTCTATTAAGGTTAGGGTTATGGTTAGGAGTTATAAGTTAAAATTACGGTTAGGTTTAAAGTTAGGGATATAATTCAATTAGGGTTGGGGTTTAATTAGGGTTCTATAATAAATCTTAGGGTTAGCATTAGAGTGAAGGTTGGGTTAGGGTTAGGGTTTTAAAATAAACCTTAGTGTCAGCATTACAATTAAGTTTCAATTAGGGTTTGGGTTATGGTTTGGGTTTAATTATAGTTAAGGAACTCACATTCGATTAGGGTTGAACTTCAACTATTATAGTAAGGGTTAGGATTCAGGATCAATTATGGTTGAATTTTAGTAGGTTTAGGTTTAGGGTTCTAACATAAATCCTAGGTTTAGGGTTCTAAAATAAATCCTAGGGTTAATGTTAGGGTTTAATTAGGCTTAAGATTTAATTAGGGTTAGGGTTAGGGTTAGGGTTCTAGGATAAAATTTGGGGTTAGAGTTACGTTTGGGGTTAGAATTCAACTAGGATTAAGATCAAGGCTACAACTATGATAAGGGTTAACATTCAAATTAGATTTAATTGTGATTACAAATAGGGTTTCAATTAGGGTTACCTATTCTAGTTTAATTAAGGTTACAGTTAGAGTTTAATTAGGGTTAAAGTTAGAATTAAGGTTTCCATTAGAATTAGGATTATGGATAAGGTTATAATTATGGTTAGCATTAGAAGTAAGATAAGGTTTAATATTATAATTAGGATTGGGGTTGGAATTAAAACCTTACCCTGACCATAATTCTAAAACTAACACTAATTCTAATGATAACCCTAACCCTAACCCTAACTCTTTCTCTAACTCTAAACCTAACCTTAACTCTCATAATAATTCTAACTCTAACTCTAACTCAAATTAACCCCAACATTAACCATAATTCTAAAATTATCACTACTTCTAATGTAACCCTAACCCTAATTGTAATCTCAATATTATTTTTAACCCACCCTAATTCCAATGGCAATCCTAACCCTAATTCTAACTCTAATTCTAACTTTATCCCTAACCATAACCCTGAAACTAATACTCATGATAATTCTAACTCAAATCTTAACTCTAATTTTATCTCTAACCCTAACACTAACCCTAATTCTAATATAACTCTAATTATAATTGTAACCCTAACCCTCACCCTAACACAAACACTATTTCTAAGCCACCCTAATACTATAAGTAACAGTAATTCTAATTGTAACCCTAACCCTAACTCTTAAACTCTAACCCTAACTCTTAAACTAACACTAATTCTAAGTGTAACTTGAACCCTAACCCTAACCCTAACCCTTACCCCAACCCTAAAACTAATACTAATTCTAACTCTAACCATAACCCTAACTCTAACCTTACTTTAATCCTAGCTCTAATTATAACCCTAACACTAATAATAACCCTAATTTTTTCTCTAATCATAATCCTAACCCTAACCCTAACCTTAACCTAACCCTAACCTTAACCATAACCCTAACCCTAACCTTAACCCTGACCCTAATTATAATAATAATATTAACTCTAATCCTAGCCTTAACCCTAATTCTACCTCTTACTACAACTGTAATCTTAATCCTATCGTTAAATCTTACCTTAACCTTAACAGTAATCCTAACTATAAATCTAACCCTAATTTTATCTCTAACTATAATCCTAACCTTAACCCTAATTATAACCTTAATCCTAAACCTAAACCTAATTGTAACCCTAACCCTGACCATAATTATATCTCTAACTATAATCCTAACCCTAATCCTAAATGTAACCCTATTCTCAACCCTACTCCTAATCCTAATTTTATTTCTAACTCTAATTGTATCCTAAATCTTAACTTTGATCTTGATAATTTTGTCTTTCATGTCTACTAGCATATATATATATATATATTTTTAATAATATATATAAAAAACATCGAGAGATGTCCTTCTTGAGGCACCTATACACTTTTATGTGACAAATTGATTAACAAATAGGTACCTCATGAAATATATCTCTTAGCTTTTATATATATATTATTAAAAATATATATATTCTAGTGTTTATTATGATTATGTATTATGTACAAACCTTTAACTTTTTTTGATAAAAAAATATATAAATATTAGGTATACAATTATTTATAGTATATATAAGATACAATTGGCATTTCAGGTTTATAGAGGGGTGTGTATTGCAGTTTTAAATGAGTGAAAAAAATGGCATACAACTTAAATAGTAAGTGATAGTGGGCAATATTAATTATATATCTATATGTAGTTAATAGGGTTGTAGTTGTGGAAGATAAAGTGTAGATGTTATTTAAATATTGGAATGATAGTTTTAATTAAATAATTTAAATTTGAAGTTTAAATAGAATTTTAATATCAAATGTGCAAGGTGTAAGTTCTTTTCATTCATGGAGTGTAGTAAATGCACACCATTTTTAAAGAAGAATTGAAAGAAATTTGAACAATATGCATACTTATTTAAAAAAAAAAATTTGAAAGCTTCTAAAAACTTTTCAATAAATCTATTTTGTGCTCTATACTTTATGTTGTGATGGATGTCCATACCCTATTCCAAAGCTCCTATTTTGACACATTACAAGAGGATTGTAGTAAAGATTCCTACCAATCACATTTCTTAAGTTTCTAAATCTAGATCAAACAATTCACATGACTTTTCTATTCTTCTACATTTTGCAAACAAGTCTACCAAGACATTTTTAACCATGAAATTTGACAAAAATCCCCTTTATGCTTTGACGGATGTTCATATCCTATTTCAAATCTCCCATTCTAGCATAAGCAAGTAAGATGTCACAAAAGTTATTGAACATTTTCTTTAAAGTTTTTAAAGTCTTTATAAAAACAAATCTTATACATATCTTGTGATGAAAACGAAAACACAAAACTCATCCCAATTCGCAAGTTCATATTACAACCGACTCGAAAATGATTAATGCTAAACTGAATAACTTGTATCGATTATGAAATCTATTCACAATTGCTTAATCATAAACTCCCAATTACAAATAAACAAATAAATTTATTAAAATTAGATTTCATGAAAATTACATTACATTTACAAGCATTCCATTGCCTCTCTAATTTCCAACTCTTTGTCTCCCTTTGCACCTTCCCACTGTTAATTTATGTTGCTTGGACAAGTGTCTCCATTCCCAAGAAATGTTTATTTAATTATTTAATTATTTTCTAGAAAAGACTTCTAGAAAGGAGTGAGTTGTCTAGATAATTAAGTAATTAAACAATTGATTCCTCTAGAGACTTCTAGAATCCAGTTAGTTAGGTTTGTTAGAGTCTATTTAATCTTAGCCATTTATTGAGATTAAATCATGGCCATTGGTTTTCCAATGAGAAAAGTATAAAAGGGGATCAATGGGAATTTGGAGAACACACACTCAAGTAGACTTGCAGTGATAGCAAGGAGATACACTTAAAAAATACTTGGAGTGATAGCAAGTAGATTTGCAATGAGAGAAAATAGTCTTGTAGTGATAGCAAGGGCGCAGTGATAGCGTTGGGGATAACAGCTATGGAATTTCAGCAAGAGAAATTGAGGGAAGAATTTCCAGAGAAGAATATTGTCAAAGCTCTGCTAGTAAGAGGCAAAAATTTTATGTATCTCTTTATTTGCTGAAGTTTAATAAAATTCCTCATCTACAGTAGTGGTTTTCCCTTCGAGGTTTTTCCATAGACAATTTGTCCAAAAATATTGTGTTCATTATTGTGCATGTTTTCTTCTCTATTCCTGTAAGTTTTATTTGTGAAGTTGCAATTGTATTATTTTTTAATATTTGGTGAGAATTAATTTTTCGGAGTTAAATAATCTATATTAGATAGGAGATTAATAATCAATAACTACAATAGAATTTTCACATGGTATCAGAGCTAATCTGAGGGCAGAAAAAGCTCAGCACAGGAAACAGAGTTTATAAAACACAGTTCTACCTCTTCAGATTTATTATTATTTTGTTTTTATCTTTTGAGATGGCCTCAACAGGTTTAAGAGATCAGAACAGATTGGATGGAGAATCAAATTTTGGTGTCTGGAAAGCCAAAATTTATTTATTGTTGGAAGAGAATGGTATCAAGGAATATGTGACCAGTGTTGTACCTGTACCTACAGATCCAGCACAACTCTCAGCACATAAGAAGGAATATTTCAAGGCAAGGAGATTGATCCTTGATGGTGTCAAGGACATATTTTTCCACATGTTGCAGAGTTAGATACAGCGAAGAAGATGTGGGATGCCATTTTGAATCTGTACCAGAATGCTACCACTAATCAGAAGTTGATTCTCAAAGAAAAGCTGAGGAATACTCAAATGAAAAAGGGAGAAGACGTGACAAGTTACCTCACCAGACTCAGACTTGTCAAAGATGAGTTGGTAGTTGTTGGAGATAAACTAGATGAGGACGAGCTAGTACGAGTAGCCCTAAATGGGTTTACTAAGCAGTGGGATGTCTTTGTTCAAGTTATTAATGGATGAAACACCTTACCGAGTTGGGATCAACTCTGGAGTGACTTCACTCAGGAGGAGCTTACACTTAGTCTTGTCATTGGAACCAGCAACAAGAGTCAGAAAAGTGAGGCAGAATAGGAAAACATTTCCCTTGCAGGAAAACGGAAAGTGAAGAAGGGGTCTAGCAAAGGATCAAATCCACAAAGTGAGAAGGACTTGTCAAAGGTCAAGTGCTATGGTTGTCACAAATTTGACCACTATGTCAACGATTTCCCGCAAAGGAAGAATGAAAAGAAAGGCAAGAAGCAAACGAAAGCTTCAACAAGTGCAGATGAACTCTCTAGTAGAATGGAAGATGAGTTCGCTCTCATAGCTTGTATGGCTAGCTCAACCTGACAAAGTGTTTGGCATATAGACAGTGGGGTGTCATTTCATATGACAGGAGTTAGAGAGCACTTCTCTAGTTATAAGG
Source organism: Sequoia sempervirens (assembly GCA_007258455.2). NCBI lineage: Eukaryota > Viridiplantae > Streptophyta > Pinopsida > Cupressales > Cupressaceae > Sequoia > Sequoia sempervirens. The sequence goes on along the minus strand of VDFB02000013.1, from coordinate 10,146,182 downwards.
AGGACATCAGAATATAGATTTCTAGGGGGAACATGTCCAAACTCAATCCAATTGGGAAAGGGACTATTTTATTTTAGAGGGAGAATGGCAAGCGGATTCTCATTCATGATGTTTTGCATGTGTCAGGCTTGGGTATGAATTTAATTTCCTTATTTGTCCTTCAGGATTAAGGTTACAATGTACTCTTTAGAGGGGTGAATGTGTTAATCAAGCACAAGGATTATAAATCACCCACAGCTATTAGAGTTAGGAGCGGCCAACTTTACAAGTTGCAGTTTGATACTCATAAGGCACTAATGAGCAGCAGTAATTCTAGAGATCAAGGAGAGCTATGGCATAGGAGGATGGGCCATATACATCATGGAGCACTTAAATTGTTTCATGAGACAGTGACAAGTGTTCTAGAGGTGAGCATAGAGCATGATGATGTATGTAAGGGATGTGTGTTGGGGAAGTTTGTGAAAGTAGTTTTTCCAAGAAGTGACACAAGATCCAAGGGTGTTCTTAATCTAGTACATTCAGATATATGTGGACCAATTTCAACGAAGTCTTTCAGAGGGTACAAGTACTTTGTTACTTTTATTGATGATTTCTCTAGGAAGACCTGGATATACTTCTTGAAGACCAAGGATGAGGTTTTTAGTTGCTTCCAAGAGTTCAAATCTCTTGTGGAAAATTCAACAAGCAAGAAGATAAAGGTCCTTTGGTCAGATAATGGAGGCGAGTACAAAGGGAAAGAGTTCCAGGAGTTCTATACCAAGGAAGGAATCAAGAGAGAGTGGATTGTTCCTTACAACCCACAATAGAATGGGGTTGTTGAGACAAAGAACCAATCTATATCGGAGGTAGCAAGGGCTATGTTGTATGACTAGGATATGCCACGCTACTTATGGGCAGAGGCATGCAATACAACAATGTACATACAGAACAGGGTCCCACATAAGGTATTAGGTAAGATGACACCAGAGGAGGTGTTCTCAGGGAAGAAGCCAGATGTCAGCCACTTCAGGATATTTGGAAATTTGGAATATTGTCACATTTCAGGGCCTACACATTCCAAGTTAGATTAGACTACAGAGAGAGGGTACTTTGTTAGGTATAGTGAAACCTCAAAGGCATATCGAATATTTATCCCAAGGACCAGATGGATCATAGTCAAGCATGATGTCAAGTTCATGGAGGACAAGGCATTTAGGAGGTCCATAGATTTGCTAGTAGATGATTAGAGTGAGCAGCCAGCAGAAGCTCCAAGGATCGTTCAATCATATCAAGGACAACGAAGCTCAAGTATAGTTACTAGTACAAGCACAAGCTCAAGTGTTGAGAGTTCTTGGAGTATGGAGCAACAGATCCAACAAATCCAAGAGATACATCAGGGAGACATGGAGGTTGATACTTCATCCTCTATAGTTGGTAGTAGGAACCAACAGTCACAAAGGGATACTCAAGAGCTTGTGGGAGCTCCTAGGATGAGTAGTAGACAACAAAGACAACCAACTAGGTATAATGACTATATGGAATTAGTTAGTCAGTTGGTAGATAGTGAGCCTTCTAGCTATTAAGAGGCCGCACAACAGTAGGTGTGGCAATATGCGATGGTTGAGGAATATACCTCAATATTGCAGAATGATGTGTAGGAGGTTGTGCCTAAATCAACAGATAGGGCAGTGGTTGGATCATGCTGGATCTATAAGATCAAGCACGGTGCAGATGGTAGCATCGAGAAATACAAGGCAAGGTTTGTGGCCAAGGGGTTCTCTCAGAAGGAGGGAATTGACTATGAGGAGACATATTCTCCAGTGGCCAGGTATACTTCTATACGAGCCGTGATCTCACTTGCAGCATAGATGGGATGGCAAATCCATCAAATGGATGTCAAGATGGTGTTTCTTAATGGTGAATTGAAAGAGGAGGTATACATAGAACAACCAGAGGGCTTTGTGGCACAACAGTACAACCCACATGTGCAGATTGAAGAGAGCTTTGTACTAACTCAAGTAGGATCCTAGGGTGTGGTATGAGCGCATTGATAGATACTTGCAGGGAATGGGCTTTGTGAAGAGTGAAATGAATGCTAACCTCTACTACTTGGTGGTTAGAGGTGAGGTTCTCATTCTTGTTCTATATGTGGATGACTTGTTTTTAACAGGTTCATTAGGGCTTATAGAGAAGTGCAAGAGGGACCTTGCAATAGAGTTCGAGATGAACGATTTGGGGCTTATGCACTACTTTCTAGGCATGGAGGTATGGCAAACAGATGGAGAGATTTTCCTTGGACAAGGGAAATACTGCATTGAAATCTTGAGGAGGTTCAAGATGGAGGATTGTAGAGCCATGTCTACTCCTATGATCATGAATTGGAAGAAGGTAGACTCATCTAGAGAGAAGGATGTAGACCCCACCTTATACAGGTAGTTGATTGGGTCTCTCATGTATTTGGTCAACACCAAGCCAAATATATCATTTGCAGTAAACTCTCTGAGTTAGTTCATGGTTGAGCTGAAGAGAGTGCATTGGACAGCGGCAAAACATGTGTTGTGGTATTTGCGTGGTACAATCAAGTATGGGATCAGATATGCTCTAGGTGATGTTATCAGGTTGATAGTCTATACTGACGCAAATTGGGCAGGTAGTTATGTGGATAGGAAAAGCACTTCAGGTTGTTGCTTCGGTTTGGGATCAGGAGTTGTCTCTTGGTACAGTAGGAAGCAGAAGTCTATGGCTTTGAGTTCTGCAGAGGCAGAATACATGAAGCTAGCATGGCGACGTGTGAGGCAATATGGCTTCGGAAGTTGTTGGTAACCTTGTTTGGTCAGAGGGTTGAGACTACAGTGATACACTATGACAATCAGAGTTGCATCAAATTGTCTAAGAATCTAGTGTTTCATGATAAGTCTAAGCATATAGATATCAGATATTATTTCATCAAAGATTGTGTACAGCATGGTATTGTTCAGCTACAGTATATACCTACAGATTAGCAAGTAGTAGACATTTTGACCAAGGCATTGGGGAAGGTGAAATTCATCTTCTTCAGAGATAAGTTGGGTGTCATGCAGAACACCTTCCTCGCTAAGAGGGAGTGTTAATTTATGTAGCTTGGACAGGTGTCTCCATTCCCAAGAAATATTTATTTAATTATTTAATTATTTTCTAGAGACTTCTAGAAAGGAGTGACTTGTCTAGATAATTATGTAATTAAATAATTGATTCCTCTAGAGACTTCTAGAATCCAGTTAGTTAGGGTTGTTAGAGTCTATTTAATCTTAGCTATTTATTGAGATTAAATCATAGCCATTGGTTTTCCAATGAAAAAAGTATAAAAGGGGATCAATGGGCATTTGGAGAACACACACTCAAGTAGACTTGCAGTGATAGCAAGTAGATTTGCAGTGAGAGAAAATAGTTTTGCAGTGATAGCAAGGGCGCAGTGATAGCATTGGGGATAATAGCTATGGAATTTCAGCAAGAGAAATTGAGGGAAGAATTTCCAGAAAAGAATATTGTCAGAGCTCTGCTAGTAAGAGGCAAAAATTTTATGTATCTCTTTATTTGCTGAAGTTTAATAAAATTCTTCATCTACAGTAGTGGTTTTCCCTTCGGGGTTTTTCCATAGACAATTTTTCCAAAAATATTGTGTTCATTGTTGTGCATGTTTTCTTCTCTATTCCTGTGAGTTTTATTTGTGAAGTTGCAATTGTATTTTTTTCAATATTTGATGAGAATTAATTTTCTTGATTCAAATAATCTATATTAGATAAGAGATTAATAATCAGTAACTGCAATAAAATTTCCACACCCACAATCATCCCCTCTGGTTTACCTCTACACATTCGATGATTACAGTCCTGGCAATTCCATTACCTTTTTTGTTCTTTTGAACTCTGTAACTCATCCTTTCACTGCTGTGACTTCCGTCCTCCAGGAAATCTACAAAGTACTCATGGCTCGATCTCTCCCAACTATGCATCAATTCCTCGTTTCACATTCTGCGCATTTACCAACTCATTCTGGGAGGTCTTTCCTGTTCTGTTTTCCTCGATCTGCTATTTATTTGGCATGTCCATTATCCAAGAGTAATTCACACTTCAATCTGCCTTAATTCGGTCCATTCGAGCATTGAATTTGTCATAATATCTTCAAAGCCAAGACAAGAAAATATCATGCCTCCTTTTTCTTCCTTGCGCAGGTTCTCCCATCTGAAACAATTCATCAACTCATTCCAATTGATGAGCAAGGTCTGATTTTGCCTCCACTATTCATGCGATCTTCTCTAACCTTGCTTCCCTTTTGTCATCGACTTTGCCTTCTTTCACCCGCACCCTCTTCATTACAATCTGAAACTTAATATGACGCTTCCCTTATCTGCTTATTCTATCCAATGGCGCGCCTCAAACTCTCACCCATACACCACTCTTCTCATTTTTTTGAAGCCTTCATTCTCATGTCTCTGGCTGCGCTAAGTTTAATCTCTCTTCTCTCTGCAACATCATCTTCTTCCACTTACATGTCACTCTTTTAAAATCGAAACAAGTGCAAAGAGATGGGAAATGAGGCGTCACTCCTCATCGACCCATCATCTTATTTCCTTTCAAGTTCTTTTCAAACTTTTGGTATTCCATATTGTTTTAAATATCATATTTTGCAAAGGAAAATATGATATTATTTTCCACCATGCCATCTTGAAATTAATTGGGACATCCTTCACATTAAATAGCATATCCATAGAAGAATATACAACTCCAAACATACATTATAATTCATCCATTGATCGATGAAGTCAGAAACCACTTTTGCAATAACTTTCTTTCAGAAATTCAGAAACTCGCAAAAAGTACTAGGATGCATAAATTGGCATTATGAAATTTTTCACCAAACCATTCAGCCCCAGTCCTTAAAGATTTTAGAATTTTAAAATTTCATCAAATTGTTGATCGAAGTCGCAAAAAGGTTAAATCTCCCAAACTATAAATGGTTTGACTTCAAAACCTTCACCATCAAGTTCAAAATACAGTATAAATTCTTCCTGTAAAATTGCATTTCATGAAACCTTATTGAAACTTCAAACAACAAATTTTTTGGGTGACGCAGGATTGCGTGTGGACCTTGCTCCTGTATCATCTTGTAACTATTGTAGTCCATAAGAGGCATTCTATTGATGCTTTGTCTATGCTTCAACATTTTTCATACACATCTACCAAGAAGGTTGTGACTACAACATATTCTTCTATTTCTCTATCCTTTATTCTTTGATGAATGTCTACACCCTATTCTGATTCTCCTATTTTGGTATAAATAGGGAGGATGTTGGCAAAGGTCATGAAATTTTCCTTTGCACTTGCCCATTGCATTTGCTCGAAAGTTTCTAAAACCAAAATATATTTACTTGCTAAATCTCATCTCTTTTAATATTTTATCTTTTACTATTTATGTTATTGACACATATTTATTAAAACTAACTACCTTTTTTAAGTACATGTGTGCTCTCTATTAAATATATAAAGTTCTAGATTTAATTACACTCTAACATGTTCATCACATACATTCACGTCTCATGCAAGAGACACATGTCTCCATGCATGCTATTTATTTAAATACATTTAGAAAAATCTAGATTCAAGCTCTCCAATTTCAATAATTGGTATTTGAGCTTGGTTCTTGTAGAAGAAATCATAAAAGGAAGAATAGAAGTTACAAACCATTGAAAGTGTAGAAGAATAAAATATAATATATGTCAATTCATGCAAAGCACAAAAAAATCAATAGAAAGAAATAATGGTTAAGTGTGAAGAGGTCAGAGAAGAATTATAGTCGTGCTTAAAGGAGAAAAAATCACAGACTTAAAGGAATTACTAACCAAAAGAAAAAAGGGTGAAAGATTAAAGGTTATGAAGGAAACTAAAATTGTGCCCCACCATCAATCACATTAGTTCTAAGTAGCACTTTATAGATTAGCCATTGCTAAAGTTACATAGGAATTATATCCCTCAAAAGGAAAACACACTTCTTTGAAAAGGAGTTCCAATGTACAAAGATTGAAGGACATCATCAATATCATTTTTGTTTTACATTATCTTGCAGTAGACAAAGGATCTACCATCGATAGGAGAACAAGGACATCATTGTTGTCCATTTCTTGGAAACAAAGGAAGAAAATATTTTTCCCTATGTATACTTTTTTATTGATGATCACATGCAAGGTTAAATCCTTCAAGGTAATACTTCTTTCTCCCTAGAATTCTTCCCCGCATAGCCTTGCAAAATTTCTCTATGACAGATTATTTGATATCTTTCTTATCATGAGGATAAGCACTTAAATAAATATTCCACTTTTTTATCCACTTGTTTTTTTTCTTCATCCATGACTTATTTCTCTCTTAAGACCTTGTTGAAGACAATCTTAGGCCATCTACTTTCTTTGATCTAAGATATCTTATGAGAAAAACTATAGCAATGTATTTCATAGGAACAAACCCTATTTTAGCTAGTAAGATCTCATAAGGAGACAACACTTGTTATTCTAATCTTATTGGTGATTACATGCTTTTGAATTCTCTCTTTTTTTCTTCCAATTTTCCACAAACATTGTGCTCGTCCAAAGCTCAAAACCATAAAGCACAACCAAAATAACTAAAATCCTAAAAAGACTGAATATTTTTCCAATCTCATAAATTTACCTCTCTATATTTTTTTTGTAGGGAAAATAAATCTTTCATACCCCAAAAGTTTTTTCTTTCTATAGGTCTCCCAACTAAGCTTGTTGTTGAAGTCAATCTCAAAATACTTATATTTGTTTACCTCCTCAAGAGAAATTCCTTCAAATTAAAAATTATTTTAGATCTTTATCCATTTTTGGATAAAATTGTGATTTTGACCTTGCCAATATTGAAAATAAAGATGAGCTGCACATTTGCCAAAAACTTTCATTTCGCCCATTTTTCCCAGTATATCAAGAGCTTATATGGAATTGATGGTCTTTGTAGGATTCAAAAGCCTCCTGACACAACACAAAATCACTCCTCTAACAAATCACCCACAACATCTTGCTAATCACTAGGTATGGCTTGCACTAATATGAGGTCGCGACAACACATGTTGATTGGTTTACCTCTCCCAAATTCCACACCTTTCATAATCAAATGGTTTCCATGAAAATCAACTTGCATATAATGGAAATGTGAATGAGTTCTAACACTAATCACAACAAAATGTATGTTGCTCTTGAACTACAAATTACTTTGCTCTCCGCTAGTAGAAGAGTTTAGTCTTTCACTACCGTTCAACAAGGCCATCCACGTCTTCCTACCATCCACATCCAACGATCTGATAGACTGATGGAAGACACATACACATATACAAAATAGAGAAAATAAGACACAAAAGAACTCAGTAAAACCTTAGCACTGTTGATCTCAAGCTCCTCCATTAGATTTATAGAAAAATACATAATAAATGTTGAGTGCATTGTAGCATTGTGTTAGTTTTAGAATTTATGGTGGTTAGATGAAATAGAACATGTTCTTAAGGTTCTAGATGGGAAGGGGCAGTATAGCATGTGGTCAGCTATGGATGATTTTGGACAATTCTTGAGAGACTATTCGGTTGGTTTGTGTCAGCAGTCTTGCCTCATAATTAATTTACTTCCAACATCCCCCTATAAATTAATTATGCTAATCATTTCAAACATCCCCCCCATAATCTAAAAAGGATGGGACCCGACCTAAAGCCTTGTTAGGTACCCATTTACATTCACTAATTGTGTTATTGAAACATTAATCTTTGAAAATTATTTTCCTTTGTCTCTAATGAAGTCTACAAACTTCCTCAAATTCTTTTCTTCCATAGCTTCAAACAACTCTCAATTCTAATGTCATTCTCTTGTCTTATTACAAATGCTACAACATTCTCCAATTCCTTTGTTGTTTATTTTGACGGTGGTCATTCTCTCTTCTTTTTCTCGTAGTTGCAACCAAGTCTTTAGACTTCTCGAATCCTTTCTTTTCCATCTTGATGATTTTCATGCTTGACGATGCCTTTGTCTTTGTCCAACTGCTACGACAATCTCTCAAACCTTTTTTTTTCAAAACTTCAATTTTGAACTTCTTGCAAACTCGTCATCTATAGATGTCTTGCCAAAAGTATTTGTTGTTCTTTCAAACTTGCCATGATTGCAATCATCTTTCATGTACGCGAACTTTTATATTTGAACAAATTCTTGATCATACTTGTAATAATTTGCCAACTCAATCCATAAGCCCATCCACAATCCATACGCATACAACCTTTCATGGAATCTTTATTCCAATATGTCTTTTCACAATGATTTCTCATACCACAAATAGAACAAGGGTGAAGATCCCAACAATTCTCTTTCTTATGCCCTTCTCTATGACAATACAAACATTCCATTCTTTTACTTGATTTGCATGAACTTGTAACACTAGCAACATCAGTGATATTTTGCTTACCATATCCAAGGCCTACATGCTTGGGCCTCGTAACTAGCTGAACAAACTCTCTTATTCCTTGCCCATGTTTTCCCAAACCTTTTCCTTTATATCCCATTTTTTTTTCATAATTTTTTTACCAACATTTTCTTTAGCTTTTACAGACTCAAAATTATCACAACTAACAAGATCATTAGACTTATTAACATGTTTATCTCTATCGTAAATAACTTCAGCAAAATCACATTTATCAAATGACAAATACAAATCTTTTGTACTACATGAAACATCACATGTCAATTTCTTTGCATTCAAACATTCATTCTCTTCATTCAATCCTGATATTTCCTTTTTGTACAAACTATTCTCTTCTTCTAATTTCTTTATTTTCTCTTCCAAATCATCATTCTTTCTCTTAACTTCATCAAACATCTTTAACTTCTCTTTTAAATCATCAATCAACTTCCCTCTTTGTTCTAATTCATGATTCATTTTCTTAATCTCAGTAAACATCTTTAAATTTCCCTCCTGAAATCTGTTCAATTCTTTCTCATAATGTTTGATTTCTTCATTTTTTCTCTTCAATTTCATTTAAAAATTTACATTTCTCTAATACCACTTTGTTGGAACAGGGGAATTGGAGAAAAACACATAAACAGAAAAAAAAAAATGTATATAACACACAGAAATCTGCTCAATGTGCTACAACACTGCAACTCTCTATTTATCAATTACATATATTATCTCCTTGCAGCTCTACGGAGCTGGACTCTCATAGGAGTACAGACCAAATGTAAGACCATATATACAGAACTACGAAGTACTCTGCTCTCCGCTAGTAGAATACGTTAGTTTTTCACTACCGTTCAACAAGGCCATCCACGTCCAGCGATCTTCATGCATTCAACCGTCAACTAGATGTCAAATTTCACATTGAGAGTTTTTGTTTCCAAAATAGAAGTCAACCCATATTCATGTTTCAATATTAATTAGACCCTATATGGACCAATCACCTTGTGGATTTGGAAATATGTAACTGTCAGGGTAATGGGCGGCTAACTCTGCACAGTAGAGATTTGAAACTTGTAACTGTCGCGGTGAGGGGCGGCTGAATCAGAAATCTGCACAGTAGAGATTTTTTTGCAGCATCCACACTTTTTTAAAGGAGGAAAGAGTATGAGGAGCGAAGTACTCAAAGGAAATCTTTTTGTAGCATCACATTTTTTTGGGACAAAAACTCAGTATGAGGACTGAAGGATGTGATGGCAAGAACGAGGAGAAAAGAAAAGAACATCCAAAAGAAGGAAGCAACAGAGGTAGGGGAAACTAGTGATTTCTTCTTCTGCTATTAAAAATTGTTCATTATTACTATTCAAATTAGCTCTGCCGTAGTTATCATTTGAACCCAATAGTTAATCGAAATCCTCAGGGGTGAAAGAATGTTTTTATACAACGTTTGTGTTTTTCATATGTTCATTTCAATCGGTCTGGTTGCCAGCCAATTCGAGGGTTTCGTGTTCGACTCTCGACCCCAATGCCCCCGAGTTCACTCCTGCTCCTTCAAACTTGTATTCGCACCACATATTCAGCCCGCATGTGATATCTCATAACATCTACGGACACATGGCCTTCATCCACCTCAGCGGTGAAATGCAGCAACAGCAAAAGCTATTAAGGTATGTTTCTCCTGCTCACCAGGGATTTGACAGTGGAGACGTCCACCATTTGAGTACCCGGACTTCTTCCAAAGATTCTGGCGCTTTTTACATCTTTAACGAGAATGCAGCAAAATTATATCAGGGCACGCCTCGCACTACTCTCATGGTGAGAAATATTCCCAACAAGTACAGGTATTGAACAAAATCAGCCCTTTTCATTTCCAACTCCCATTCAATTCTACTTGATTGCATACAGTGCATTATTTAACTATTAGGAAACCAAAATCGGCCTTACTTGCTGACTTTATGATCTTTATGCTGCAGCCAGCCTGAGCTGATAAAACTGCTGGATGAGCATTGTTTACTGCAAAATAGTCAAAAGTCTGGTTCTAATGAAGTTGATTCCGCCTATGATTTTGTCTACTTGCCTATTGATTTCAAGTGAGTAATGACACTGTTACTTCATGGTCTATTAAAACAAACAAACAAACCTCACCCTGTATAATCTATGTGAACAACTTGTGTGGTCTGTAAACAGAAACCGGTGCAACTTGGGTTACGGGTTTGTAAATTTCACCAGTGTTGAAGGGGCAGTGAGGTTCTACAAGGCTCGCCATTTAAAAATGTGGGAACGCTTCAATTCAAGCAAGATTTGCGAGATAAGTTATGCTCGTCTGCAGGTACGTTAAGTTGAATGTGATCCTTCGAGTTTTAGGGTTTGGACTTGAACTTGATCTCTTTTATTCTTTTCCTCAGGGGAAGGCAGCTTTGGAAGAACATTTCCTCAACTCCATGTTTCCATGTAACACGGAAAAATATTTGCCGGTTAAATTCTCACCACCACGCAATGGAATCCAGTGCACACCGCCAACAGTTGCAGCGGGTCACCTGCCAGGGAAGCGTTGTTTTAGATGCAATTCTCTTCCACTTGCACCTCCCTCTAATGCCATCATGAATGGTAAGAGGAATTCAAAGAGCTGCGAAAATGGTGGCACTAACGATATTAATAGTAATACTTCTACACTAGACAGTAGTAATGTGTCCACTAACTAAAGCTCCGAGACTTGCATGATGTAACTGTTATTGCTTTTCTTTATATTTAGATGAAAAGCTCTTTCATGTTGGATGTTTGTAACCGATGAATGGCTATTGTAGTGAAAGGCCCATGCAATAATTGTAAGCTCTCTTTGTGTGAAGTCTTACCATGGTTTTTAGATCTTGTTCATCAGCTTTGGCCATATAATTGTTAATTATGTTAATTCATGATGTAAACCTCTGTGTTTTTTCAAATCTCTCCATGCATGGATACATGATGATTAGGATCTAAATAATAGAAATACAATTAAATAGTATATATAAGATAAAATTGGCTTTCTGTAATGTTGGAATAGAGCATGTAATTTCTCCGCATGAATTAAAAGAGCTGCAAGTTTTTTGTAGCAAAATAAATTAGGAATTAGGTTAGATTTTTTTTTACTGTTTTAGCTTTGTTTTAAAGTTGTTTTAAAACTATTTTATTGGGAACTATTTTTAGTATTACTTCTTATTGAAGTCATTGAACTCTTCTATAAAAGAGATATGATGTAATTGATTTGATAATACAATAAAATGAAGCGCAGTAGCACGTGTTGGATAAATTATATGTTAAATTATATGTTTCTGTTTATGTAATTACATATTTTGAGTTTATGTGTTTTGCTATTTATCTACGTCCACCCCATCAAAGTGGTATCAGAGCTAGTGTAAGAGAGCTGAGGTTGGAAAAAGAGATTGAGAGGTAGTATTTTTTTTTTCACTGAAAGACCTGCTGCTCACAAAGTAGCCAGTACAGGCAACTCCAAGTCAAAGAAGATATCATCCAACCCCATTGCCAACTTGCAAAAGTTTGAAAAATCGCTGAAAGGAAATAGGAGCTGTTAAAGAAAAGATTGGAGGTTTGTTTTAGAGTCCTCATTTAATGCAAAGAAGTTGCAGATCGAGGGAATCCTGAGATCATTATGTAAGCCGCAAGGAAGATTGCAGAAAAAGATCCGTAGCTATTAGGAAAGTTGAAGCCGCAGCAGGGGACAAGGAGAAATCTGAGGGAAGAAAGGAACAGAAGCCGCTGCCAAAGCCTTCAAAGAAGAAGTCTGAATTACCAACAGCTAAAGGAGATTTTGTCATAGTAGAGTTGCTGCTGTTTGAGAAATGCGATTATGAGAATCGAGTTTAAGAGGTAAACCGTAAGATTGAAGAATAAATCGAAGAAGAGTGATGGCATGAGAAGCTGCCGGAGGAAAGTAAATCGTTGTAGCGAAATCACAGTCAAGTATAAAAAGTGAGGTGAGTTCAATTATTTGTTTCAATGGGAAAAGTTGGTAAACGTGTTCAGAAGGAAAAAGATAATTTGAAGGAAGAAGCGTTAAATGTTAAGCAATGTAATTCAAAATTGATAGCAGATTTAAAAGAGTATGGAAGAGAAAGATGTGAATACTTCTTGAAATTGAGAATCTTGAAAAAGAATTAGAGATTCAAGTGATAAAGAAGAATGAAGACTAGAAGAAAGATTGAAGGTATTTGATGAGGTGAAAAAAATCTAAAGAGGTTAGAAGAAGAAAATGGTTTTCAGAAAGAAGAAATAACAAAATTGAAAGAAAAGAATGAATTTTTGAAGTCAAAGCCATCAATATGTGATGCTTCATGTGGTACTAAAGACTTGTGTAGTTCAGCTGATGAATCAATTGATTTGTGTGATGGAGGTGAATATGTTTTTGATAAAGAGTTCAATAATAAAGATGATAATGTGTTTACAAATCATCTTAATTGTCATGAAAAGAATGGGATACAATGGACAAGGTTTAGGAAAACATGAAGGAATCAAAGAGCTGATTGAGCCTATTATGAGACCAAAATTTGAAGGTCTTGGATATATTGTAGGTAAAGGAAATGATACATGTACAAGAAAATTTGTTCTAGGAATGGAATGTGTCAAATGTTGTCATTATAGTAGGAAAGGGCATACAAAACATATGTGTTGGGATCTACATCCCTGCAGAATTTGTGATTTGAAAAATCATCCAAAAAATATGTGTTGGCAAAGGAAGTGGAAAAGTGAATCTATGACAGGTTGCATGCAGTTGAACTATGGATGGAGTTTTGGATCGAATTGGCAACAAATCACAAGTATGTTGAAAAAGGTATTCCAGCGCAAATATTCATATGGCAAAGAGGATAGCAATCAAAAGATGTTTCATAGTCTTGTAAGACGCCATGCAAAGTGGAAAGATACAAATAGTGAAAGGACTTCTAATTTGAAGTTATGAACACTTGAAGATCAAAGTTTAATGGACTGCAACAATAGTTGAAGAGAAAGTTGAGGAAAGATACACATTTGAAGATAGGTTGAAGGTATCATTTGAGTAAGTCTAAAGACTTAGTTGCAATCATCAAAAAGAGGAAATATTTACAAAGATAAAATTTGAAAAGTGAAAATGTTGAAGCATGAGTGGTTGAAATTAAGGGGGAGTGTTGGAATAAAGCATGTAATTTCTTCGCATGAAGGAAAAACGCTGCAAGATTTTTGTAGCAAAATAAATTAGGAATTAGGTTAGATTTTTTTTACTATTTTAGCTTTGTTTTAAAGTTGTTTTAAAACTATTTTATTAGTAATTATTTTTAGTATTACTTCTCATCGAAGTCATTGAACTCCTCTATAAAAGAGGCATGATGTAATTGATTTGATAATACAATAAAATGAAGTGTAGTAGCACGTGTTAAGTAAATTATATGTTTATGTTTATGTAATTACATATTTTGAGTTTATGTGTTTTGTTATTTATCTCCGTCCACCCCATCATGTAAACCTTTTTTTTTCTAAAATCTCTCCATGCACAGATTCATGATATATGTGTTCTTTATACAATTATCAGAAAAAAATTAATAGAGAATATTATGATTCTATCATCGAGGATAAAACTACCATAGAGTTTGCAGATGTCAGACAATCCACTGGTTTACAGTCTGATTCAAAGGAGTGGAGTACTATTCTTTCCCGAGAATGGTGTTACGAGAGTAATTTACATGAGGAAGAGAAAAATGAAATGAAGTGGAGTAAAAATTCAAATCCCCTGTTTGTGTTTGATGAATCTTATGAAATAAGCAGTAATCCCCTTTTTTAAAATTTGGATTTTTATCTTCATGATGATGTGATAAGTGAGGTTTTATGTTGTATGAATGTTGATAGGGTAAATAATTATGAAGCGATGGAAGATAGTGGTGCATGTGAATTGAATAATCAACATGATTCCAAAAGGATAATTCATGAACTGGAAAAAATTGTTGTTATGGTTGCATAGGAGGAGACTAATAAAGGGAAACCCATTGAATCATCTAAGTCACTAAAGAAGAATCATAAGAACACTTATGAAGAAGATTCCACTTAGAAGGTTGAACCTATAGAAGAGGCAATATGTAACATGAGAAGCATGGTACAAGTTTGTGTTCCTCTGAAAGAAGAAGTTTATGCTGAGAGGTGGCTCTTCAAAAGAATAGTGGTTGGAAAGGAATTCATCACCAAAGCTTTACATGGGAAAACCTAATTTTTTTCGTTCTCCAGAAGTCGCATGGGAACCTTGGCTTTTTCAAGTCTAGTTCATTCTTTTCTCAATCAGTTTTGTATGACTAGCTTGTTTTTTCTTTGGATAGGATTTATCCTACCATGTACATAGTCTCAATTTTGGTGTGTCTATTTTGGTTTGCACCTGTTTTCTCTTTCGGCCATTTTCTTTTGTTTGGTTCCTTCCCTTTCACATGGCTCTATTGCCCAATGGATAGGATACTAGCCTTTGGAAGTACATTACTAGGTTCTTTGTTACGTCCTTACAATATTTTTCCCCAAACAGATCCATTATTACTTTAGTTTTGGTTATTACTCCCAAATCCTTTTTTTATTTGGAAATTTTCCCAAGTGCAAGCTTTATTGGTATTGTCTTAAGTTTTATGAACTTCGCTAAATGTCACTTAGGTTCTTATAACTGGACTCCCTATGCTGACATCTATTATGAAGTGTTTCGTTTTTTCCTTCATTTTGCATCTCCATGTATTGTTGGTCTTTGGTGAGTTATCATAACCTTCTTAAATATTGAAAGCTTTGTGGAAAAGTCTAAGTCTAGATATTCAAAAGTTGTTGGTCTCTACTAAAGTTTTTCATAACTTTTCAAAAGTCCACCAATGAGTGGAAGTTGAAGATTGAAAAAGGAAAATTGTTGTGTAGTCGGTATTCTCAATAGGTTTGGAAACCATTTTTGGTCTTTGATAGGGTTTCTTCTAGAACTTTCCTCGATGAGTTACAATGATGCAAGAAGAATGTTTAACTAACTACAACCATGAAAATGTAAAGATACAAAAAATTAACATGAACACATATCATTACCAAATGCAAAGAAAATTTGAAAATGAAAATGCTCAAATGTGAAAAAGAACACAATATTGAAATACAAAAAAATGATTCATATTATATTTATATATATATGGTATTAGGGTCATCACACAATAATGGGTTACACTTTTTGGCCAAACTTGACATTGAAATCAACATTTTCAGAGAAAATTTCACTTTCTGACACTTATAGTAGGTAAACTATTAGGAATTTGAAAATGATGTAAACTAGTGATTTGTAAGATTTTTTATTTAGATTTTAAATATATTTTTTTAAAAAAAATTGGAATTAAATTGTTTTTTTTTTTGTGTCTCCTTTGATAACTAGTTTTTAATAGTAAACAACATTTTTTAAAAGTGATGTGTACTTTGACACGCATAACTTTTTTTCTACAAAGGATAAAATTTTGATTCTTTTTAATTTAGGTTGCTAACACTGGTATCTATTGGTTTCATTTTGTTTCATAACGTTTTGTTGAATATTTATTTTTTAATTAAGTTTTGAAGTCAAAACATTTACAATTTAGACATAGGTGCACTTCGGCACGCATAACTTTTTTGGTATGTATTGAAATTCAATTTATTTTTTTTGTTAGAATGAGGACATCAATACCTAGAGGATATATATTTTTCAAAAAAAAATTCCTCAAATTTACTATTTTTCCGCAATGACTTTTCATCGAACTTGAGGTTCGGTGAAAAACCTATGTACAGTAAAACTAAAAAATAAAATATAAAATAAAAACAAAATATATTAAATTTATAGTTGTTGGAAAGAACATTTTGATCACTACAATCATCCAACTTGGTTTATCAATTTGACTCCATTTGCACCTCCTTCTGAAGCTTCGATAGTCAAAAAAATGCATAAATTTTGAAATGGTGGAGGGGAAGGTGAAAAAAGGGGGTTCATTAGAACCCCCCTTCTAATGAAGGGGGTTCATTCGAACCCCCCTTATATGGTGCAAAAGAGGGTTCATTAGAAGGGAGGGTGGTTCATTAGAAGGGGGGAGGGTTCATTAGAAGGGGGGGTTCATTAGAAGGGGGGTGGTTCATTTGAACCCTCTTCATTAGAAGGGGTAAACCATTTTAAATTTTTTTATGAGAATTTCTAATTTTTCTTCGTTCGAAAAATTGTAACCCACTATTGTGGGTTTACCCATTACAAAATGGTATTTACATTTCAAAACAAGTGCATTTCTTCTAAACACAGAGGAAAAACATAAGGATGTGTATTCCTTCCACCAACTCCTGCAAGCATTCAATTTGGCCTGATAGACCCATGTCATTTCTTCCCAACCCTGCATGGAGAAGAGTTATTGCCTCTTCTATAACCTGATGTTGGATCTTAAATTAGCTTCTATCAACATTTTTATTTTTCTTTCTCTTTCATGATAGGTGTCATTGTTGATTTTGGACAACATCTATGTCACAATCATTTATATTATTTTAATCATAAATAGCCTCTCTTAGTAAATCTTACAATTTTAATTGTCCTTGATTATTAAAAAAAAAAATTAACTAATTCTAATATTCTTGGAATGATATTATTGGTTTTAAAAAGTTTTTCCAAGAAGGATGATAAACTGTCATCACATCCAACGACCCACAAATGAACTAAGGGAAAGGGTTCGATGGTGATGAGGGCTATGTTGTGTGAGGGGTCCACATCAACAAATTCCATGTTAGAAAAAATAAATAAATAAATTCCAACATGAAAATTTTCATGGATCTATGGTAAGAATGTGGTACCTATTTTCCCATTTCCCACCATGTCAATCCCTATGAACTTATTTTACATTAACTATGCATTAACTATCCCTCTCCCCTTGTCATTAGCCTTTTGGCAATCATTTTAGCATGCTTTTCATTTGCTAGGGTTTTGGTGTGTTTTCACTTCTCTACAATTCCCTTCATGTTTGGCATCTGCACATAATGTTGTCCATTGAAGGATCAATGGTGGTGCAATTCACAATTGACAGGCCAATGGTGAAGCTGTGAGCCATTCATGGTGACACATTTTTCGCTATTGTTATGTTTATCAAATGTTGCCAAAAGAAAATTATTTCTTTAAGATAGATTTGCTAGTTTTAAATATATTACTATGAAAACTTATTTTTATGTGTAATAATAAAATAATAAATTATTATATGCTATTTCTATTTATTTTTATAATTTTAAATTATTTTTGTACAATAAAATCTTTAGTAAATTCTTAGATTTAAAAATATTGAATATTTTTTATGTTTGAAATATATTAATTTAGAAACATATTTTTATGTGTAATAGTAAATTTAGAAATTTTTATTTTAATTTAAATTTACTAATTTTAAACACATTAATTTATAATTTTAGAAAAGAACAAAAAAAAATTCATTTCTTTATAATTTTATCTCTATGACATCAAAGAAATTTTTTGGTTTTAAATATTTTGAATATTTTTTAATTTTAGGAATATTAATTTAAAAACTTACTTTTATATATAATAGTAAATTTCTTTCATACAATTTTTTTAAAATTTTCACTTCTTTTTTGGTGTAGTAATTTGGCATACTTTTTTTAATCTTATCTTTATAAATAATTATTATTTTATTTGAAACTATTACGTAAATAAATTAATATAAAAAAAGTTAAGAGATATCTTCTTTTTAAACTATCTTGAATATTTTTAATTGTAAGTATATTAACTTAGAAACTTATTTTTATATGAAATAATAATTTTAGAATAATTTTTTACTTAATTTTCTAGATTTTAGAAACTCTTTTTTATGTCTATAATTTAACATATTTGTTTAATATTGTATCATTTTCTTCTTGAGGTTCCTATTGTAATTTTATGTGAGAAATTTTGCTTATAAATTTCATTTTACTTTGCTTTTGTAGTGGGTATTGTATATGTTGCATTTAACTAAAATAGATATTGTTGAATGCTACTTTCATTTTTGTTGTATGATTATTCAAATAAAGTAAATATTGAGCTTCTACTCTTTTGAACGTTCTTATAACCTTTATCAAACAATTTATTTTTGACAGGTATTTTTCCTATTTTCCTATATCTACACAATGCTTCAATTTTCTATTGAATAAGATCAAAAGATCGTTTAATCAGAATCCCATATAACACTAATAAGATCAAATTTATCAACTTGCATGCATTGCTATTGCGTTAAAGTCCCAACTCCAAACATAATCTAAATCACATAGCAATCTCATCAACATTTAGATGAGAAACTTTGCTTTAAGAACTTTATTATATATTACCACTTAAAATTAAAAACCTGTCAATGGATCTTTGGCCTACTGGTGAAATTGAAAGGTTCCGAATGAGCCCACCAGAAATCAAGTCTTGTTGAATACAAGAACTTGATGCCTACCTCTTGAAAGTATCTCCAACAAAAAAAAATAAAAAAAAAATAAAATATATATTAAAAACCTATTGGAACTTTTCCAACATGACTGTAATTTTATGTCCAAACTAATGATTTTTATAAATTCCTAAGCTTCTGTCCCGCTTGCGCTGCCTTTTCATTACGAGGCTTCCCACAAACGTTATAAGGTTTGCAAAAAATGGTTTTCATTGGTTTTTGTGGAAAAGTATTTCAAAAACATTCAAGCAAATAAAATTTGGTAAGTGTAAAGCTCAGCATTATTCCTACCCGCACATGTTAAAATAAGCAAAATCTGTTTTTTAACTGTTGTTAGTTGGGATAGTTTCCAATCGTATCTGCTTTAGTTATTTTGGGTTGGAAAAGTTTCCCAACGTATTGCTGTATTATCCGAATGAATATAACAATTTATATTCTATGCCTCTGTGTTTTAACACTGTTTCATTGTTGATTGCTATAATTTCTGGTTTGTTCATCTGTGTACTGGCATTTGTTTCTTTATCAGCACCCCCAAATGGAAGATTAAAATGCAGATGCAAAGATAAAAATGCAGATGCAAGTGAACAGTTCTAAAGCACCAATTTGAGCGCACGGTTTAAAGCACTTGCACTCAAATTGATGCTTTAGAACTGCTCATTTGCATCTGCATTTTTACCTTTGCAGCCAATCCCTGTCCTTGAAAATTTCTAAAGCCATTTCAACACATCGATTTGGGACATACCTGCAATAATTGTGATCCATTTCCTGAACCTACCCACCATTCGACAGGATATCCCACTGCCAATCATCAAACAAGAAATCAAAATGATTTCTTAGGTCAGAAATTGTGCAAGTGCAATCGGTAGAGTAGGCAAGAGAAGACATGGAAATACCTTATTTATATCATTTTCATCTCTAAGGAAATCAAAGATAAGAGAAGTGGATCATTACCTGCACATCCTCAGCCCATCTGTGAGCGTTTGATGCCCATGCGCTTCCCCAATTTCAACATAATCTTGGGTATCACTGCAAAACCATCAACCCTTTATTTCAATGGAATTAATTTAGGGGAAAACTGCACATAGATTTACCTACCTCCGATATCCTTGGCATTAATATTGCTTGCCAAACGTTCACATCGTCTCTCCAAATTCGCTGTCCAACGTTATATCCTCATTAAAATGTAAATGTGAATCTCAGAATAGAATGTAAACCAGTCCTTTAGCTGAATTATATCTGCTTTAAAATGATTATCACTAATAGTTATTTTGCCTCCACCCCTACATGCTATTTCAGGTTCCAGCTTGCTAATAACTTTTCAAATAAGGATTGAGAACAAGAAGAAAGTGTGCAATGGCACTAGGATAATACATATTTATGTATGTTTTATAGGATGATGTATATTAATGTTATTATGATTCTCTCATAAATGCTTTATGAAAATGTTCTTTAATGACTCATAGATTGTCCTTAATGATTTCAAAATGGAGTGATTTTTTAAAACACGAAAATAAATTAGCACTTAAACTACAAATGTGCACTAGGTCGGCTCACAACAACTAGTAAAATAATTGACAAAGTGTGAATTTAAATCTTTAATTTTGAAATTCAAAGTTTATATCTATGACTATAGAAGTAATGTGGGTCAAGTCCACACCCCACAAACCTAATCTAGGGTATAAAATAGCGGATCTAAGAATCATGATCAAATCTCTAGGGATGAGTAATAATGACATCAAGATATGTTGTTTGTACAACACACCCTCAATTCCCTATTGAAATTACATAACCCTTTTCTCCTAAGTAAGAATCATGATCAAATCTCTAGTTTTTAAAAGGGTTGAACATAGTTATTTTGCCTCTACCATTACGTGTTATTTTTATGGTTCAAGCTCACTAATATCAACAATTTTTGGTAGGGCCTAAATTTGGTGATCGTCTTGACTATCAAGTAAATCTTTGTAATGATTATTTTTTAGCTATCTTTTAAGTTTAATTATTAAGGTCCATTTTAGTTTTAAAATATATAAATGAAATATATATGTAATATTCTTGGCTTAAATGCAAATTTTATCCTTATCTGACACAAGGGACTCTTTATGTAAATTTTTTGGGATCAACCCTCATGGTTGCAATTTATTGAGAATATACATGCATACATACATGCATGTAATATTTTATATAAAAAATCAAGGGTCCATCAAAATCTTTATTTTCAAGTATTATACTCTTTTTAAAATTGTAATTATATTTTAATGACTTTTATTTTCTAGCTAAAATAAATATAGACATGCAAACATCAAGTTTAAGCACCTTTTGAAATACACCAGACCTTTTTCTTTATAGAACATTAAACTGCTTACAATAGTTTACCAAATTTAACGCCTTCCTAGCCCAAACTAAACCCTCAACAAGTATTTTCTAACAATTCTATTGAAAAGAATAGAGAAAACTTCTATTCTCATTTTCTCTACATTTTCTAAGCCTTGCAGAGCTAAAAATAAATTGCAACCTTATACACTCTTAATATTAGGTAGGTCATCTATTTTTAAAGTTTTGTAACTTTTAATTTTTAATATATGTAAGAAGATCAATAGCCATTTTGATTTTATTACATACTATAAATATATTTACATGTAATGAAAATTAAAACTTTACATAACTTTCTTATCTAGAGTAAATGATTAAAAAATAGTGAAAACTAGGATTTATTAGCTAAATTGGAAATAATTAAATATTAAATTAATTCAAAAAATTAAAAATGATATTTAATTCAATTTGAAGATAAAAATTAATCACCATAATATTGAATTTTTAGGGTTTGATTAAACAAGTGGTTTAGAATTTACAAGTTGATAGTGTTTCCCTTTTGATTGGATATTCACTTGTAGAACTAATATCTATGGGTATGAAAATCATGTGGGCCATAGGCTTGAAGTTGTACCATTGAGAATAAAAAATATAAATTTCTACTTATTCAAATTCACTCACCTTAATTTTATGATAGTTGAATCTACTAAGTAACTAGTAATGTTGACAAATACCTTTAGGGAATATGTTAAACCGTGACAGTCATATTCTCATTAGTTAGACTCCTATATGGACCAATTTCACAATTTTCCAAATGTAGTAAAGGAAAAAGTAGCCTTTTCCCTTACTAGGTTTGGATAATTAACATTAAAAGTGAACTAATGGTGTCTTGGAGTAGTGTTGTAATGTTTTGTACACATTCACATTATTCTAGGACCTTTATTTGGTTAAAACATGCCTTAATTGGTTCTTTGCAAAGGTTTTTGTGAAGTGTTGAAACACACTTTCACACTTTTCTAGGAATTATTTACTTAATTAGGCCTTATGGGCTCCTTTTTGAATAAAATACATCTAATGTGTACCTTATTTAGGTGTCTTAAAGTGTTGTAACACACTTTCACATTTATCTATGGTGGTTTTAATTAATTATGGTTGATTGGAGTTAATTAGCCCTTTTAATTCAAATTTAAGCCTTATTTATGACACCCCTGAAGATCTATCCTAAAACCTAGTAATTAAATAATATAACATTTAAATTGGGAAAATTTAGGTCCTAGAAAATCATGCTAGGACCCATTCGCCCAAGGTGGCGAATGGGTCCTCCCTTAACAAGACCCCCAATTTTTAGTTGATTTGGAATGGGTTTTTAATCCTCTTTCCATTCCCCAGGGTTAGGTCCTAGTAAACTGAGCCAAGACCCATTCGCCCAAGGGTCCTCCCTTAATAAGGACCCCCTTATTAAACTTCATCTTGGTGGGAATTTAATAATGTTTGTTTCCAAATCTGGTTTCAGCTTGAATTGTTTGAATTTCGGTGTTAATCTCTTAATTTAGTATAAATAAGGGGTTAATTCACATAGTTTCATCCTAGACGTTCAAGAACTCAAGAAATATAGCAAATTAGAGTTCATAAGAGCATTTCAAAAGCATTCATAGGGAATTTCAAGGCAGATTTCAAGAGTTTATTGCAATAATTCAAGATCATATCATCATGTCAAGGGTTTGATGCATGTATTCATGTTGTTGAGCTAAAGAAGTGGATGTAGCATTGAATATCTACTTGCAAACATTGTTCACATAATTTTCAAAGATCCAAGATCTACATTCTCTATGGCCACTACATGTTAGTTTGTAGATTTCTTTGACAAGACATCATCCAAGGTGATATCAATTGCATATCTCATGCTTCATGCTTCATTCATTTATTTCATCATTTGGTTTAATTACCTACAAGGGGTTTGACTGAGGCAAACCCCTATTCACTAAAAATCAACAAGTTTTCCATCCCTTGAATGTGTGATTTTAGGTTTATAAGTTAAAGATCAAGTGGAGCAATTTTGGAGCAAAATTGTCAAAATTGTGAAGTTGCAAATGTTGTCATTCAAAGTGCAAAATCAAAGATTTGAAGCTACATACTTAACTGCAGACTTCCAGGACTTGATAATCGAGATTTTGAGAGTGAAGAAATCAAGGAACAGGACCTTGATCTCAGTTTCAGAAACCCTAACAGGGACCCATTCGCCATTGAAGGCGAATGAGTCCTCTATAGCTTAAAAACAACAAGTTTTTGACAAGGTACACAACTTTTTATGCTCTAAAAACTTGCCTCATAGTTTCTATAATAGTTAGGTAGCATTTATGATTGTTATTTTCATCTTATTTGACACATAATTGAGTGAAACATCCCCTAGAAAAATAGTGTTTCATCAATCTTGCTCATTAAACATTTTTGGTGAACAAATATTTTGGTGTTTCATTATGGTGAACCCAATGTATTGAGCATTGCAATTTTCTGATTTTTGGAGTCTGTCATTGCATCTTAGATTATATCTTGCATTCATTAAGATCTCTTTTAGGGTTACTTGTTTTGCATTAAAATTTTGCATCTCATCTAGGGTTTAGATTTGCATTGTTTTGCATTACTCTAAATCTGAAAAATACAAAAGAAAATCAATCATTTTGCATATCATTTATATTTCATACAATTGCATTTGAAAATCAAAACAAAATTGCATTTCAATTTAGGCCTTGCATTTCATCTTTTTATTGCACATTTACATTACATTTCTAGAAAATCTGAAACTGAAAGTCACTGTCTTAGACTTGGAACTGAAAGATAGTATTGAAAGCTTGCAAATTATTAAAAAACTAGTTTAGAAATACCTAACCATGACCCATTCTCCCTTACTAGTCAATGAGTCCCTAATCAAGTCAAACCTGCATCTTCTAGCATCTAAAAAGGTATCAAAAATCACCCTGAAATCCACTTAAACATTTCAAAAACATCTAACTAGGACCCATTCACCCTTACTGGAGAATGAGTCTCTTTTATCTACTGATCAGTATTTTATGGACATTAAAATATTAGTTTCTAGCTTTTTTTGGTACTATTACTTTCTTGTTTCAGTTTCTTGATTTGCTATTTCATCAAGTTCATTGCATTTAGCTTAAATTGCTTCATTTCAATGTATTGTTAAAATTCAAAATTACATCCAAACATTTCATTTTCAGTAAATTGTATTGCTTGAAAGCTAAAAATTGCATTTCATTCTAGGTTATTGCATTGTCCCTTTTCTATTCTAGAGTTTCCACAAGTTATGATTGTAAAACTTGCATGAATTTTACAACTTGGTGTCCTATTCGCAATACTATTATAAGACGTAGTTTGAGGCTCATGTCATCCTATGATATCTCACACGTTGTGGATCTTGGGTTTCTTTTAACTCTCTTTCTGATAGAGTTGAGAATCAACCCTCCATGGCTCATAGTTTGCATACTTCATTTCCCATGACTTCACCTCCTACAACCAATGTCCTCACTGTTACCAACACCATACCTACCATTACCACTTCCACTCAAGCTTTGGTGTCTACTCAAAGCCAAGGTGGAATTTCAATACCATCCTCCATGATACCAATGTCCATCCCTACATACACCAGTACACAACCTACAACAACCTTCCAATATACAACCACATTTCAACCTACAATAGCCTTTCAACCCACATCAACCATTCAACCAACAACAACACTCATACCCACTAGAAATGTGTACACTTCCATAGGTATTCCCATAGGAAATGATTTAAAACACAATAATACCTCAACAATCAACCTTCACTAACCTACAATTCACTAGCCCTCCCCGTACATACACTATACCACCATATTCCCCTCAACCTTATAACCAGAATGACCCTCTCATTAACTCACTTTTATAAACCATGGCATCCTTTCAACAAGTGGCAACATTACAACAAAGCAATAATGATCAACCTTTTCAATACATCAAGTCCTTCCTATTTTTCAATGATATATTATGAGCACAAATACCATAGTTGTGCAAGTGCACCTTTGCAATTATGTAAATTCTTGAAAAATGATCAATTTGGTGTCTTGACCTTGTAATAAGGTTAAATAAGTTATTTTGTACACTCTTAGGTAATTTTAAAGGTCACTTTGTGTTTATTTGGTCCAAAAAGTGCAACAAGTTGTAAAAAAATGTAAATTTGTCAACATAATTTACAAAATTGTAAAAGTTGCACAAAAAGCAACATTAGGAATATGAAAGGTCACATTGGTTTTTCATGTTGGTGGGTAGTTATAGAGTATTTATAAGTTAAAAGGTCATTTTTATGCCTTTAAAAAGGCTCTTTGTATGTTTAGAAGCTTAAGGGTGATTGCTCAATTGAATTTGAAGGAATAAAGGCACTATTTATGAATTTTTTCTATAGAAAATCACTATTTCAAGGCTTGGTACGGTCCTGTACGGCCATGAATGGGTGTCTAAATTATTTTAAGTGTTATATTATTCAATCGCCTTCCATTTTCACTTTTTTTCATGTAAATTGGTGGAATTTTGTGAGAGATATTGAGTTTTTCTAAAAACAGTGAAACCCTAATTTAGGGCAATAGGGAGCCTTTAAATTCATGTTTCTCTTATATTTATCAATGAAAGTGCTTGGTATTTGGTAAGGATATTTCTTGGTGGATGTAATTTCTTGTTTCAAAGGGTTTAGAACCAAATATTAAGAATAAAGTGAATAATATTGAAGTTTCTATCTAAAAATTGTGTCTCAATCCAGAAACAAGGCAATAAAGGGAGTAAAGCCTTAGGGTTTATAGAAATGTATTTGTAATTGGACTTTTGGAATTTCAGAAAGCATGTACAGGTCAAATTTAATGTGCTCCACACATTGGTTAAGAATATTTTATGGTGGGGATAGCATAAACAATAAGCCCTATTTGTTGCAGACCTAATTGGCCTCTTGGGCAACGTGAACAGTCATGTATTATATCTATTTTTCAAAATATCTTGTTTTGGATTTTAGATATGTTTTAGAAAATTGAAATAAGTATCCTAAATGTTGATTACAATCAGTAATGAAGGGCTGCATTGGTAGTTATTTCTGACAGTTTTATAATGCATGGCTACAAGGAATACTAATAATCATTGAAGACTTGTTTATCAAATCATTGAAGGTGAGTTCTTGGGGGTGTAACATGTGTTTGAGTATGTTATTTCAGGCTTAGTAAAGGTGCTAAAAA
Organism: Sequoia sempervirens; assembly: GCA_007258455.2. Taxonomy (NCBI): domain Eukaryota; kingdom Viridiplantae; phylum Streptophyta; class Pinopsida; order Cupressales; family Cupressaceae; genus Sequoia; species Sequoia sempervirens. The sequence goes on along the minus strand of VDFB02000013.1, from coordinate 10,119,720 downwards.
AATTTAAATAGTTATTTGGGTCTTGGAAAGAAAATTTGGAGTTTTGAGGTTTGTAAGTGTTATTGATAGGCATTCAAGGACAGTTTATTAGAAGTAGACATAAACTAAGGTTTTAAGGATTCTAATTGATTTGAATCTATCATTAATGATATGGTAAAGGTATTTTGAAGGTTCTATAGATATTTTTGACTCTAAATGCAAGGGTGGGTATTTGAGTTGTGTGATCTTGTGATGAGAAAACAAACAAAGCATGTTTGAGTTTTATTAATTGGAATTGAGAAAGTTGATTTCTTCCTTTGTACTACATCAAAATGGTATCAGAGCCTAGGAAATATTTGGGCTAGTGGGTTGTGGTATTGTGGTTTTATGTTTGGTGTTGGTTGTGGTTTTTTGCAAGTTAGAAGAACCTGGTTATTTCCATTGTGAAGGCAGGGAGAGTTGAGGAAAAGTAAGTTGTGAGACCATCTAGAAGAGATGGAGATACTGAGAAGGCATTTGTAGGAAGAGGAAGAGAGGAAGGAGAGAAAAAGACAAGAAAAGATGGATAAGGAGATAGCTGATTTGAAGCAAGAGTTGAGAATATTTGAAGAAGAGTTCCAAGAATCCATGATGAAGATGGATCTGATGATGAAGCAATGGACAATTTGGCACTTGAAGGTAAATAAGAAGGTTTCATGGCCTATAAAAAAGATAGTCAAGAGAAGGAAGAGAATGAAGGTAAAAGAGTCAAGAGAAGGAAGAGAATGAAGGTAAAAGAGAAGGAATTCTTTGAGGATGTTGAAGAAAGATTATCAAATGAAGAATAAAATGTTGTAGGAGTTTCCAAGCATGAAGATATGATAGAGGACCTGATTCTTGAAGTTGAAGACATTGAAGGAATGATCATGAATGAGTTGATCTTGGAGGTTTGCAAGGAATTGAAAAGTGATGGAGGTATCATGATAGAATTAACATTGTATCATTTATTTTTGTTACTAATCCTTTGGATAGGGAATAGCTTGGAGATCAAGATGCAGATGGGAGAAATCAAAGATGGAGAGAATCAAGGAGTAATGAATTTGATTTCAGAAGGCTAATTTTCATGGACAAATTCAAGCCTAAGGTAAAAATGAAGGTGTTTGAGAGAAATTTAAGGTGTCAAATCATAAAATGAGATGGATACCTGTTGACAACATCAATCCAAGAGGACTTGGAACTTTTTCTAGGCCAAGAGTATGGTGCAAGAGCACCTTTGCAATTATGTGAATTCTTGAAAAATGATCAATTTGGTGTCTTGACCTTGTAATAAGGTTAAATAATTTATTTTGTATACTCTTAGGTCATTGTAAAGGTCACTTGGTGTTTATTTGGTCCAAAAAGTGCAACAAGTTGTAAAAAAAATGTAAAGTTGTCAACATAATTTGCAAAATTGTAAAAGTTGCACAAAAAGCAGCATTAGGAATATGAAAGGTCACATTGGTTTTTGGTGTTGGTGGGTAGTTATAGAGTAGTTATAAGTTCAAAGGTCATTTGTATGCTCTTAAAAATTCTCTTTTTATGTTTAGAATCTTGAGGGTGATTTCTCAATTGAATTTGAAGTAATAAAGGCACTATTTCTGCATTTTTTTCTACAGAAAATTACTATTTCAGGCCTTGGTACAGCCCTGTACGGCCATGAATGGGTGTCTAAATTATTTTAAGTGTTATATTATTCAATCACCTTCCATTTTCACTTTTTTTCATGTAAATTGGTGGAATTTTGTGAGATATTAAGGTTTTCCCAAAAATAGTGAAACCCTGATTTAGGGTAACAGGGAGCCTTTAAATTCATGTTTCTCTTATATTATCAATGAAAGTGCTTGGTATTTGGTAAGGATATTTCTTGTTGGATTTAATTTCATGTACCAAAGGGTTTAGAAGTGAATATTAAGAATAAAGTGACTAATATTGAAGTTTTTGTCTAAAAATTGTGTCTCAATCCTGAAACAAGGCGGTAAAGGGAGTAAAGCCTTAGGATTTATAGAAATATCTTTGTAATTATATTTTTTTCATTTTATAAAGCATGTAAAGGTCCAATTTAATTTTATCCAAGCATTGGTTAAGAAGATTTGATGGTGGAGATAGCATAAACAATAAGCCCTATTTGTTATAGACCTAATTGGCCTCTTGGGCAATGTGAACAGTCATGTATTATATATGTTTTCCAAAATATCTTGTGATGGATTTTAGATATGTTTTAGAAAATTGAAATAGGTATCATAAATTTTGATTACAGTTAGTAATTAAGGGCTGCATTGGAAGTTATTTCTGACAATTTTATAGTGCATGGCTACAAGGAATACTAATAATCATTGAAGACTTGTTTATCAAATCATTGAAGGTGAGTTCTTGGGGGTGTAACATGTGTTTGAGTATGTTATTTCAGGCTTAGTAGAGGTTATCAAAATTTTGAAATAGTTATTTGGGTCTTGGAAAGAAAATTTGGAGGTTTGAGGTTTGTAAGTGCCATTGATAGGCATTCAAGGACAGTTTATTAGAAGTAGACATAAACTAAGGTTTTAAGGATTCTAATTGATTTGAATCTATCATTAATGAGATGGTAAAGGTATTTTGAAGGTTCTATAGAGATTTGGGACTCTGAATGCAAGGATGAGTATTTGAGTTATGTGATCTTGTGATGAGAAAAAAAACAAAGCATGTTTGAGTTTTGTTAATTAGAATTGAGAAAGTTTATTTCTTCCTTCATATTGCATCAGAATGGTATCAGAACCCGGGAAAGATTTGGGCTAGTGAGTTGTGGTATTGTGGTTTTACTTTTGGTGTTGGTTGTGGTTATTTGCAGGTCAGAAGAACCTAGTTGCTTCCATTGTGAAGGCAGAGAGAGTTGAGGTAAAGTGAGTTGTGAGACCATATAGAAGAGATGGAGAAACTAAGGAATTTGCAGGAAGAGGAAGAGAGGAAGGAGAGAAAAAGACAAGAAAAGATAGATAAGGAGATAGCTTATTTGAAGCAAGAGTTGAGAATATTTGAAAAAAATTTCCAAGAATCCATGATGAAGATGGAGCAGATGATGAAGCAATGGACAAGTTTTGCACTTGAAGGTAAACAAGAACGTTTCATGGCCTATAAAGATGATAGTCAAGCGAATGAAGGTAAAAGAGAAGGAAGTATTTGAGGATGCTAAATAAATCTTCTCAAATGAAGAAGAATATGTTGCAAAATTTTCCAAGCATGAAGATATGATAGAGGACCTGATTCTTGAAGTTGAATACATTGAAGGAATGATCATGAATGAGTTGATCTTGGAGGTTGTCAAGGAATTGAAAAGTGATGGAGGTATCATGATAGAAACATTGTATCATTTATTTTTGTTACTAATCCTTTGGATAGGGGATCACTTGGTGATCAAGATGCAGATGGGAGAAATCAAAGATGGAGAGAATCAAGGAGTAATGACTCTGATTTTAGAGGGTAGTTAAGACAGAGGGCTAATTTTCATGGACAAATTCAAGCCTAAGGTAAAAATGAAGGTTTTTGAAAGAATTTTAAGGTGGAAGAGAATACAAGGAGATGGAGACCTGTTGACAACATCAATCCAAGAGGGCTTGAAACTTTTTCTAGGCTGGGAGTATGGTGCAGGAGCACCTTTGCAATTATGTAAATTCTTGAAAAATGATCAATTTGGTGTCTTGACCTTGTAATAAGGTTAAATAAGTTATTTTTTACACTCTTAGATCATTGTAAAGGTCACTTGGTGTTTATTTGGTCCATAAAGTGCAACAAGTTGTAAAAAAATGTAAAGTTGTCAACATAATTTGCAAAATTGTAAAAGTTGCACAAAAAGCAACATTAGGAATATAAAAGGTCACATTGTTTTTTGGTGTTGGTGGGTAGTTAGAGATTATTTATAAGTTCAAAGGTCATTTTTTATGCCCTTAAAAATTATCTTTGTACATTTAGAAGCTTGAGCGAGATTGCTCAATTGAATTTGAAGGAATAAAGGCACTATTTATGAATTTTTTCTACAAAAAATTACTGTTTCAAGCCTTGGTATGGCCTTGTACGGCCATGAATGGGTTTCTAAATTATTTTAAGCGTTATATTATTCAATCACCTTCCATTTTCACTTTGTTTCATGTAAATGGAATTTTGTGAGAGATATAGAGTTTTTCCCAAAACAGTGAAACCCTGATTTAGGGTAACAGGGAGCCTTTAAATTCATGTTTCTCTTATATTTATCAATGAAAGTGCTTGGTATTTGGTAAGGATATTTCTTGGTGGATGTAATTTCTTGTTCCAAATGGTTTAGAACCAAATATT
>VDFB02000013.1:10029709-10115321 GCA_007258455.2 Sequoia sempervirens | reverse complement strand
CAAAGATTCTGGCGCTTTTTACATCTTTGACGAGAATGCAGCAAAATTATATCAGGGCACGCCTCGCACTACTCTCATGGTGAGAAATATTCCCAACAAGTACAGGTATTGAACAAAATCAGCCCTTTTCATTTCCAACTCCCATTCAATTTCTACTTGATTGTATACAGTGCATTATTTAACTATTAGGAAACCAAAATCGGCCTACTTGCTGACTTTATGATCTTTATGGTGCAGCCAGCCTGAGCTGATAAAACTGCTGGATGAGCATTGTTTACTGCAAAATAGTCAAAAGTCTGGTTCAAATGAAGTTGATTCCGCCTATGATTTTGTCTACTTGCCTATTGATTTCAAGTGAGTAATGACACTGTTACTTCATGGTCCATTAAAACAAACAAACAAACCTCACCCTGTATAATCTATGTGAACAACTTGTGTGGTCTGTAAACAGAAACCGGTGCAACTTGGGTTACGGGTTTGTAAATTTCACCAGTGTTGAAGGGGCAGTGAGGTTCTACAAGGCTCGCCATTTAAAAATGTGGGAACGCTTCAATTCAAGCAAGATTTGCGAGATAAGTTATGCTCGTCTGCAGGTACGTTAAGTTGATTGTGATACTTCGTGTTTTAGGGTTTGGACTTGAACTTGATCTCTTTTATTCTTTTCGTCAGGGGAAGGCAGCTTTGGAAGAACATTTCCTCAACTCCATGTTTCCATGCAACACGGAAAAATATTTGCCGGTTAAATTCTCACCACCACGCAATGGAATCCAGTGCACACCGCCAACAGTTGCAGCGGGTCACCTGCCAGGGAAGCGTAGTTTTAGATGCAATTCTCTTCCACTTGCACCTCCCTCTAATGCCATCATGAATGCTAAGAGGAATTCAAAGAGCTGCGAAAATGGTGCCACTAACGATATTAATAGTAATACTTATACACTAGACAGTAGTAATGTGTCCACTAACTAAAGCTCCGAGACTCGCATGATGTAACTGTTATTGCTTTTCTTTATATTTAGATGAAAAGCTCTTTCATGTTGGATGTTTGTAACCGATGAATGGCTATTGTAGTGAAAGGCCCGTGCAATAATTGTAAGCTCTCTTTGTGTGAAGTCTTACCATGGTTTTTACATCTTATTCATCAGCTTTGGCCATATAATTGTTAATTATGTTAATTCATGATGTAAACCTCTTTGTGTTTTGTCAAATCTCTCCATGCATGGATACATGATGATTAGGGTCTAAATAATAGAAATGCAATTAAATAGTATATAAGATAAAATTGGCTTTCTGTAATGTTGGAATAAAGCATGTAATTTCTCCGCATGAATTGAAAGAGCTGCAAGTTTTTTTGTAGCAAAATAAATTAGGAATTAGGTTAGATCCTTTTTAACTGTTTTAGCTTTGTTTTAAAGTTGTTTTAAAACTATTTTATTGGGAACTATTTTTAGTATTAATTACTTCTCATTGAAGTCATTGAACTCTTCTATAAAAGAAATATGATGTAATTGATTTGATAATGCAATAAAATGAAGTGCAGTAAAAGTGTTGGATAAATTATATGTTTCTGTTTATGTAATTATATATTTTGATATTTTGAGTTTATGTGTTTTGCTATTATGTAATTACATATTTTGAGTTTATGTGTTTTGCTATTTATATCCGTCCACCCCATCAAAGTGGTATCAGAGCTAGTGTAAGAGAGAGCTGAGGTTGGAAAAAGAGATTGAGAGGTAGTATTTGTTTTTTTCACTGAAAGACCTGCTGCTCACAAAGTAGCCAGCACAGGCAACTCCAAGTCAAACAAGATATCATCCAACCCCATTGCCAACTTGCAAAGTTTGAAAAATCGCTGAAAGGAAATAGGAGCTGTTAAAGAAAAGATTGGAGGTTTGTTTTAAGTCCTCATTTAATGCAAAGAAGTTGCAGATCGAGGGAATCCTGAGATCATTATGTAAGCCGCAAGGAAAATTGCAGAAAAAGATCCGTAGCTATTAGGAAAGTTGAAGCCGCAGCAGGGGACAAGGAGAAATCTGAGGGAAGAAAAGCACAGAAGCCGCTGCCAAAGCCTTCAAAGAAGAAGTCTGAATTAGCAACAGCTAAAGGAGATTTTGTCATAGTAGAGTTGCTGCTGTTTGAGAAATGCGATTATGAGAATCGAGTTTAAGAGGTAAACCGTAAGATTGAAGAATAAATCGAAGAAGAGTGATGGCATGAGAAGCTGCCGGAGGAAAGTAATTCGTTGTAGCGAAATCACAGTCAAATATAAAAAGTGAGGTGAGTTCAATTATTTGTTTCAATGGAAAAAGTTGGTAAACGTGTTCAGAAGGAAAAAGATAATTTGAAGGATGAAGCGTTAAATGTTAAGCAATGCAATTCAAAATTGATAGCAGATTTAAAAGAGTTTGGAAGAGAAAGATGTGAATACTTCTTGAAATTGAGAATCTTGAAAAAGAATTAGAGAAAGTGATAAAGAAGAATGAAGAGGTAGAAGAAAGATTGAAGGTATTTGATGAGGTGAAAAAAACCTAAAAAGGTTAGAAGAAGAAAATAGTTTTCAAAAAGAAGAAATAACAAAATTGAAAGAAAAGAATGAATTTTTGAAGTCAAAGCCATCAATATGTGATGCTTCATGTGGTACTGAAGACTTGTGTAGTTCACTAATGAATCAATTGATTTGTGTGATGGAGGTGAATATGTTTTTTATAAAGAGTTCAATAATAAAGATAATAATGTGTTTACAAATCATATTAATTGTCATGAAAAGAATGTTGGTATGAAAATAATGAAAAGAATGGGATACAATGGACAAGGTTTAGGAAAACATGAGCAAGGAATCAAAGAGCCGATTGAGCCTATTATGAGACCAAAATTTGAAGGTCTTGGATATATTGTAGGTAAAGGAAATGATACATGTACAAGAAAATTTGTTCTAGGAATGGAATGTGTCAAATGTTGTCATTATAGTAGGAAAGAGCATACAGAAGATATGTGTTGGGATCTACATCCCTATAGAATTTGTGGTTTGAAAAATCATCCAAAAAATATTTGTTGGAAAAGGAAGTGGAAAAGTGAATCTATGACAGGTTGCATGCAGTTGAACTATGGATGGAGTTTTGGACGAATTGGCAAAAAATCACAAGTATGTTGAAAAAGGTATTCCAGTGCAAATATTCATATGGCAAAGAGGATAGCAATCAAAAGATGTTTCATAGTCTTGTAAGACGCCATGCAAAGTGGAAAGATACAGATAGTGAAAGGACTTCTAATTTAAAGTTATGAAGACTTGAAGATCAAAGTTTAATGGACTGCCACAATAGTTGAAGAGAAAGTTGAGGGAAGATACACAATTGAAGATAGGTTGAAGGTATCATTTGAGTAAGTCTAAAGACGTAGTTGCAACCATCAAAAAGAGGAAATATTTACAAAGATAAAATTTGAAAAGTGAAAATGTTGAAGCATGAGTGGTTGAAATTAAGGGGGAGTGTTGGAATAAAGCATGTAATTTCTTCGCATGAAGGAAAAATGTGCAAGTTTTTTGTAGCAAAATAAATTAGGAATTAGGTTAGATTTTTTTTACTATTTTAGCTTTGTTTTAAAGTTGTTTTAAAACTATTTTATCAGTAAGTATTTTTAGTATTACTTCTCATCGAAGTCATTGAACTCCTCTATAAAAGAGGCATGATGTAATTGATTTGATAATACAATAAAATGAAGTGTAGTAGCACGTGTTAAGTAAATTAATTGTTTTTGTTTATGTAATTACATATTTTGAGTTTATGTGTTTTGTTATTTATCTCTGTCCACCCCATCATGTAAACCTTTTTTTTTTCTAAAATCTCTCCATGCACAGATTCATGATATATGTGTTCTTTATACAATTATCAGAAAAAAATTAATAGAGAATATTATGATTCTATCATCGAGGATAAAACTACCATAGAGTTTGCAGATGTCAGACAATCCACTAGTTTACAGTCTGATTCAAAGGAGTGGAGTACTATTCTTTCCCAAGAATGGTGTTACAAGAGTAATTTACATGAGGAAGAGAAAAATGAAATGAAGTGGAGTAAAAACTAAAATCCCCTGTTTGTGTTTGATGAATCATATGAAATAAGCAGTAATCCGCTTTTTGAAAATTTGGATTTTTATCTTCATGATGATGTGATAAGTGAGGTTTTATGTTGTATGAATGTTGATAGGGTAAATAATTATGAAGTGATTGAAGATAGGGGTGCATGTGAACTAAATAATCAACATGATTCCAAAAGGATAATTCATGAACTAGAAAAAATTGTTGTTATGGTTGCATAGGAGGAGACTAATAAAGGGAAACCCATTGAATCATCTAAGTCACTAAAGAAGAATCATAAGAACACTTATGAAGAAGAGACCACTTAGAAGGTTGAACCTTTATAAGAGGCAATATGTAACATGAGAAGCATGGTACAAGTTTGTGTTCCTCTGAAAGAAGAAGTTTATGATGAGAGGTGGCTCTTCGAAAGAATAGTGGTTGGAAAGGCATTCATCACCAAAGCTTTACATGGGAAAACATTTTTTTTTTGTTCTCCAAAAGTTGCATGGGAACCTTGGCTTTTTCAAGTCTAGTTCATTCTTTTCTCAATCGGTTTTGTATGACTAGCTTGTTTTTTCTTTGGCTAGGATTTATCCTGCCATGTACATAGTCTCAATTTGGTGTGTCTATTTTGGTTTGCACCTGTTTTCTTTTTTGGCCATTTTCTTTTGTTTGGTTCCTTCCCTTTCACATGACTCTATTGCCCAATGGATAGGATACTAGCCTTTGGAAGTACATTACTAGGTTCTTTGTTACATCCTTACAATCTTTTTCCCCAAACAGATCCATTATTACTTTAGTTTTGGTTATTCCTCCCAAACCCTTTTTTTATTTGCAAATTTTCCCAAGTGCAAGCTTTATTGGTATTTTCTTAAGTTTTATGAACTTCGTCGAATGTCGCTTAGGTTCTTATAACTGGACTCCCTATGCTAACATCTATTATGAAGTGTTTGGTTTTTTCCTTCATTTTGCATCTCCTTGTATTGTTGGTCTTTGGTGAGTTATCATAACCTTCTTAAATATTGAAATCTTTGTGAAAAGTCTAAGTCTAAATATTCAAAAGTTGTTGGTCTATACTAAAATTTTTCATAACTTTTCAAAAGTCCACCAATGAGTGGAAGTTGAAGATTGAAAAAGGAAAATTGTTGTGTAGTCAGTATTCTCAATAGGTTTGGAAACCATTTTTGGTCTTCGATAGGGTTTCTTATAGAAATTTCCTCGAAGAGCGAAAATGATGCAAGAAGAATGTTTAACTAACTACAACCATGAAAATGTAAAGATACAAAAAATTAACATAAACACATATCATTACCAAATGCAAAGAAAATTTGAAAATGGTAATGCTCAAATGTGAAAAAGAACACAATATTGAAATACAAAAAAAATGATTCATATTATATTTATATATATTTTTGGTATTACAAAATGGTATTTACATTTCAAAACAAGTGCAGGAAAAACATAAGGATGTGTATTCCTTCCACCACCTCCTACAAGCGTTCAATTTGGCCTGATAGACCCGTGTCATTTCTTCCCAATCCAGCACGAAGAAGATTTATTGCCTTCTCTATAACCTCATGTTGGATCTTAAATTAGCTTCTATCAACATTTTTATTTTTCTTTCTCTTTCATGATAGGTGTCATTGTTGATTTTGGACAACATCTATGTCACAATCATTTATATTATTTTAATCATAAATAGCCTCTCTTAGTAAATCTTACAATTTTAATTGTCCTTGATTATAAAAAGAAAAATTAACTAATCCTTATATTCTTGGACTGATATTATTGGTTTTAAAAAGTTTTGCCAAGAAGGATGATAAACTGTCATCACATCCAACGACCCACAAATGAACTAAGGGAGAGGGTTTGATGGTGATGAGGAATATGTTGTGTGAGGGGTCCACATCAACAAATTCCATGTTAGAAAAAATAAATAAATAAATTCCAACATGAAAATTGTCATGGATCTATGGTAGAAATGTGGTACCTATTTTCCCATTTCCCACCATGTCAATCCCTATGAACTTATTTCACATTAACTATGCATTAACTATCCCTCTCCCCTTGTCATTAGCCTTTTGGAAATCATTTTAGCATGCTTTTCATTTTCTAGGGTTTTGGTGTGTTTTCACTTCTCTACAATTCCATTCATGCTTGGCATCTGCACATTGTGTTGTCCATTGAAGGATCAATGGTGGTGCACTTCACAATTGACAGGCCAATGGTGAAGCTATGAGCCATTCATGGTGACACATTTTTCCCTATTGTTATGTTTATCAAATGTTGCCAAAAGAAAATTATTTCTTTAAGATAGATTTGCTAGTTTTAAATATATTACTATGAAAAATTATTTTTTGTGTAATAATAAAATAATAAATTATTATATGCTATTTCTATTTATTTTTTATAATTTTAAATTATTTTTGTACAATAAAATCTTTAGTAAATTCTTAGATTTAAAAATATTGAATATTTTTTATGTTTGAAATATATTAATTTAGAAACATACTTTTATGTGTAATAGTAAATTTAGAAATTTTTATTTTTAATTTAAATTTACTAATTTTAAACATATTAATTTATAATTTTAGAAAAGAACAATTGTTTTTTCATTTCTTTATAATTTTATCTCTATGACATCAAAGAATTTTTTTGATTTTAAATATTTTGAATATTTTTTAATTTTAGGAATTAATTTAAAAACTTAAATTTCTTTCATACAATTTTTTTAAAATTTTCACTTCTTTTTTGGTGTAGTAATTTGGCATACTTTTTTTAATCTTATCTTTATAAATAATTATTATTTTATTTGAAACTATTACATAAATAAATTAATATAAAAAAAGTTAAGAGATATCTTCTTTTTAAACTATCTTGAATATTTTTAATTGTAAGTATATTAACTTAGAAACTTATTTTTATATGAAATAATAATTTTAGAATAATTTTTTACTTAATTTTCTAGATTTTAGAAACTCTTTTTTATGTCTATAATTTAACATATTTGTTTAATATTGTATCATTTTCTTCTTGAGGTTCCTATTGTAATTTTATGTGAGAAATTTTGCTTATAAATTTCATTTTACTTTGCTTTTGTAGTGGGTATTGTATATGTTGCATTTAACTAAAATAGATATTGTTGAATGCTACTTTCATTTTTGTTGTATGATTATTCAAATAAAGTAAATATTGAGCTTCTACTCTTTTGAACGTTCTTATAACCTTTATCAAACAATTTATTTTTGACAGGTATTTTTCCTATTTTCCTATATCTACACAATGCTTCAATTTTCTATTGAATAAGATCAAAAGATCGTTTAATCAGAATCCCATATAACACTAATAAGATCAAATTTATCAACTTGCATGCATTGCTATTGCGTTAAAGTCCCAACTCCAAACATAATCTAAATCACATAGCAATCTCATCAACATTTAGATGAGAAACTTTGCTTTAAGAACTTTATTATATATTACCACTTAAAATTAAAAACCTGTCAATGGATCTTTGGCCTACTGGTGAAATTGAAAGGTTCCGAATGAGCCCACCAGAAATCAAGTCTTGTTGAATACAAGAACTTGATGCCTACCTCTTGAAAGTATCTCCAACAAAAAAAATAAAAATAAAATAAAATATATATTAAAAACCTATTGGAACTTTTCCAACATGATTGTAATTTTATGTCCAAACTAATGATTTTTATAAATTCCTAAGCTTCTGTCCCGCTTGCGCTGCCTTTTCATTACGAGGCTTGCCACAAACGTTATAAGGTTTGCAAAAAATGGTTTTCATTGGTTTTTGTGGAAAAGTATTTCAAAAACATTCAAGCAAATAAAATTTGGTAAGTGTAAAGCTCAGCATTATTCCTACCCGCACATGTTAAAATAAGCAAAATCTGTTTTTTAACTGTTGTTAGTTGGGATAGTTTCCAATCGTATCTGCTTTAGTTATTTTGGGTTGGAAAAGTTTCCCAACGTATTGCTGTATTATCTGAATGAATATAACAATTTATATTCTATGCCTCTGTGTTTTAACACTGTTTCATTGTTGATTGCTATAATTTCTGGTTTGTTCATCTGTGTACTGGCATTTGTTTCTTTATCAGCACCCCCAAATGGAAGATTAAAATGCAGATGCAAAGATAAAAATGCAGATGCAAATGAACAGTTCTAAAGCACCAATTTGAGCGCACGGTTTAAAGCACTTGCACTCAAATTGATGCTTTAGAACTGCTCATTTGCATCTGCATTTTTACCTTTGCAGCCAATCCCTGTCCTTGAAAATTTCTAAAGCCATTTCAACACATCGATTTGGGACATACCTGCAATAATTGTGATCCATTTCCTGAACCTACCCACCATTCGACAGGATATCCCACTGCCAATCATCAAACAAGAAATCAAAATGATTTCTTAGGTCAGAAATTGTGCAAGTGCAATCGGTAGAGTAGGCAAGAGAAGACATGGAAATACCTTATTTATATCATTTTCATCTCTAAGGAAATCAAAGATAAGAGAAGTGGATCATTACCTGCACATCCTCAGCCCATCTGTGAGCGTTTGATGCCCATGCGCTTCCCCAATTTCAACATAATCTTGGGTATCACTGCAAAACCATCAACCCTTTATTTCAATGGAATTAATTTAGGGGAAAACTGCACATAGATTTACCTACCTCCGATATCCTTGGCATTAATATTGCTTGCCAAACGTTCACATCGTCTCTCCAAATTCGCTGTCCAACGTTATATCCTCATTAAAATGTAAATGTGAATCTCAGAATAGAATGTAAACCAGTCCTTTAGCTGAATTATATCTGCTTTAAAATGATTATCACTAATAGTTATTTTGCCTCCACCCCTACATGCTATTTCAGGTTCCAGCTTGCTAATAACTTTTCAAATAAGGATTGAGAACAAGAAGAAAGTGTGCAATGGCACTAGGATAATACATATTTATGTATGTTTTATAGGATGATGTATATTAATGTTATTATGATTCTCTCATAAATGCTTTATGAAAATGTTCTTTAATGACTCATAGATTGTCCTTAATGATTTCAAAATGGAGTGATTTTTTAAAACACGAAAATAAATTAGCACTTAAACTACAAATGTGCACTAGGTCGGCTCACAACAACTAGTAAAATAATTGACAAAGTGTGAATTTAAATCTTTAATTTTGAAATTCAAAGTTTATATCTATGACTATAGAAGTAATGTGGGTCAAGTCCACACCCCACAAACCTAATCTAGGGTATAAAATAGCGGATCTAAGAATCATGATCAAATCTCTAGGGATGAGTAATAATGACATCAAGATATGTTGTTTGTACAACACACCCTCAATTCCCTATTGAAATTACATAACCCTTTTCTCCTAAGTAAGAATCATGATCAAATCTCTAGTTTTTAAAAGGGTTGAACATAGTTATTTTGCCTCTACCATTACGTGTTATTTTTATGGTTCAAGCTCACTAATATCAACAATTTTTGGTAGGGCCTAAATTTGGTGATCGTCTTGACTATCAAGTAAATCTTTGTAATGATTATTTTTTAGCTATCTTTTAAGTTTAATTATTAAGGTCCATTTTAGTTTTAAAATATATAAATGAAATATATATGTAATATTCTTGGCTTAAATGCAAATTTTATCCTTATCTGACACAAGGGACTCTTTATGTAAATTTTTTGGGATCAACCCTCATGGTTGCAATTTATTGAGAATATACATGCATACATACATGCATGTAATATTTTATATAAAAAATCAAGGGTCCATCAAAATCTTTATTTTCAAGTATTATACTCTTTTTAAAATTGTAATTATATTTTAATGACTTTTATTTTCTAGCTAAAATAAATATAGACATGCAAACATCAAGTTTAAGCACCTTTTGAAATACACCAGACCTTTTTCTTTATAGAACATTAAACTGCTTACAATAGTTTACCAAATTTAACGCCTTCCTAGCCCAAACTAAACCCTCAACAAGTATTTTCTAACAATTCTATTGAAAAGAATAGAGAAAACTTCTATTCTCATTTTCTCTACATTTTCTAAGCCTTGCAGAGCTAAAAATAAATTGCAACCTTATACACTCTTAATATTAGGTAGGTCATCTATTTTTAAAGTTTTGTAACTTTTAATTTTTAATATATGTAAGAAGATCAATAGCCATTTTGATTTTATTACATACTATAAATATATTTACATGTAATGAAAATTAAAACTTTACATAACTTTCTTATCTAGAGTAAATGATTAAAAAATAGTGAAAACTAGGATTTATTAGCTAAATTGGAAATAATTAAATATTAAATTAATTCAAAAAATTAAAAATGATATTTAATTCAATTTGAAGATAAAAATTAATCACCATAATATTGAATTTTTAGGGTTTGATTAAACAAGTGGTTTAGAATTTACAAGTTGATAGTGTTTCCCTTTTGATTGGATATTCACTTGTAGAACTAATATCTATGGGTATGAAAATCATGTGGGCCATAGGCTTGAAGTTGTACCATTGAGAATAAAAAATATAAATTTCTACTTATTCAAATTCACTCACCTTAATTTTATGATAGTTGAATCTACTAAGTAACTAGTAATGTTGACAAATACCTTTAGGGAATATGTTAAACCGTGACAGTCATATTCTCATTAGTTAGACTCCTATATGGACCAATTTCACAATTTTCCAAATGTAGTAAAGGAAAAAGTAGCCTTTTCCCTTACTAGGTTTGGATAATTAACATTAAAAGTGAACTAATGGTGTCTTGGAGTAGTGTTGTAATGTTTTGTACACATTCACATTATTCTAGGACCTTTATTTGGTTAAAACATGCCTTAATTGGTTCTTTGCAAAGGTTTTTGTGAAGTGTTGAAACACACTTTCACACTTTTCTAGGAATTATTTACTTAATTAGGCCTTATGGGCTCCTTTTTGAATAAAATACATCTAATGTGTACCTTATTTAGGTGTCTTAAAGTGTTGTAACACACTTTCACATTTATCTATGGTGGTTTTAATTAATTATGGTTGATTGGAGTTAATTAGCCCTTTTAATTCAAATTTAAGCCTTATTTATGACACCCCTGAAGATCTATCCTAAAACCTAGTAATTAAATAATATAACATTTAAATTGGGAAAATTTAGGTCCTAGAAAATCATGCTAGGACCCATTCGCCCAAGGTGGCGAATGGGTCCTCCCTTAACAAGACCCCCAATTTTTAGTTGATTTGGAATGGGTTTTTAATCCTCTTTCCATTCCCCAGGGTTAGGTCCTAGTAAACTGAGCCAAGACCCATTCGCCCAAGGGTCCTCCCTTAATAAGGACCCCCTTATTAAACTTCATCTTGGTGGGAATTTAATAATGTTTGTTTCCAAATCTGGTTTCAGCTTGAATTGTTTGAATTTCGGTGTTAATCTCTTAATTTAGTATAAATAAGGGGTTAATTCACATAGTTTCATCCTAGACGTTCAAGAACTCAAGAAATATAGCAAATTAGAGTTCATAAGAGCATTTCAAAAGCATTCATAGGGAATTTCAAGGCAGATTTCAAGAGTTTATTGCAATAATTCAAGATCATATCATCATGTCAAGGGTTTGATGCATGTATTCATGTTGTTGAGCTAAAGAAGTGGATGTAGCATTGAATATCTACTTGCAAACATTGTTCACATAATTTTCAAAGATCCAAGATCTACATTCTCTATGGCCACTACATGTTAGTTTGTAGATTTCTTTGACAAGACATCATCCAAGGTGATATCAATTGCATATCTCATGCTTCATGCTTCATTCATTTATTTCATCATTTGGTTTAATTACCTACAAGGGGTTTGACTGAGGCAAACCCCTATTCACTAAAAATCAACAAGTTTTCCATCCCTTGAATGTGTGATTTTAGGTTTATAAGTTAAAGATCAAGTGGAGCAATTTTGGAGCAAAATTGTCAAAATTGTGAAGTTGCAAATGTTGTCATTCAAAGTGCAAAATCAAAGATTTGAAGCTACATACTTAACTGCAGACTTCCAGGACTTGATAATCGAGATTTTGAGAGTGAAGAAATCAAGGAACAGGACCTTGATCTCAGTTTCAGAAACCCTAACAGGGACCCATTCGCCATTGAAGGCGAATGAGTCCTCTATAGCTTAAAAACAACAAGTTTTTGACAAGGTACACAACTTTTTATGCTCTAAAAACTTGCCTCATAGTTTCTATAATAGTTAGGTAGCATTTATGATTGTTATTTTCATCTTATTTGACACATAATTGAGTGAAACATCCCCTAGAAAAATAGTGTTTCATCAATCTTGCTCATTAAACATTTTTGGTGAACAAATATTTTGGTGTTTCATTATGGTGAACCCAATGTATTGAGCATTGCAATTTTCTGATTTTTGGAGTCTGTCATTGCATCTTAGATTATATCTTGCATTCATTAAGATCTCTTTTAGGGTTACTTGTTTTGCATTAAAATTTTGCATCTCATCTAGGGTTTAGATTTGCATTGTTTTGCATTACTCTAAATCTGAAAAATACAAAAGAAAATCAATCATTTTGCATATCATTTATATTTCATACAATTGCATTTGAAAATCAAAACAAAATTGCATTTCAATTTAGGCCTTGCATTTCATCTTTTTATTGCACATTTACATTACATTTCTAGAAAATCTGAAACTGAAAGTCACTGTCTTAGACTTGGAACTGAAAGATAGTATTGAAAGCTTGCAAATTATTAAAAAACTAGTTTAGAAATACCTAACCATGACCCATTCTCCCTTACTAGTCAATGAGTCCCTAATCAAGTCAAACCTGCATCTTCTAGCATCTAAAAAGGTATCAAAAATCACCCTGAAATCCACTTAAACATTTCAAAAACATCTAACTAGGACCCATTCACCCTTACTGGAGAATGAGTCTCTTTTATCTACTGATCAGTATTTTCTGGACATTAAAATATTAGTTTCTAGCTTTTTTTTGGTACTATTACTTTCTTGTTTCAGTTTCTTGATTTGCTATTTCATCAAGTTCATTGCATTTAGCTTAAATTGCTTCATTTCAATGTATTGTTAAAATTCAAAATTACATCCAAACATTTCATTTTCAGTAAATTGTATTGCTTGAAATCTAAAAATTGCATTTCATTCTAGGTTATTGCATTGTCCCTTTTCTATTCTAGAGTTTCCACAAGTTATGATTGTAAAACTTGCATGAATTTTACAACTTGGTGTCCTATTCGCAATACTATTATAAGACGTAGTTTGAGGCTCATGTCATCCTACGATATCTCACACGTTGTGGATCTTGGGTTTCTTTTAACTCTCTTTCTGATAGAGTTGAGAATCAACCCTCCATGGCTCATAGTTTGCATACTTCATTTCCCATGACTTCACCTCCTACAACCAATGTCCTCACTGTTACCAACACCATACCTACCATTACCACTTCCACTCAAGCTTTGGTGTCTACTCAAATCCAAGGTGGAATTTCAATACCATCCTCCATGATACCAATGTCCATCCCTACATACACCAGTACACAACCTACAACAACCTTCCAATATACAACCACATTTCAACCTACAATAGCCTTTCAACCCACATCAACCATTCAACCAACAACAACACTCATACCCACTAGCAATTTGTACACTTCCATAGGTATTCCCATAGGAAATGCTTTAAAACACAATAATACCTCAACAATCAACCTTCACTAACCTACAATTCACTAGCCCTCCCCGTACATACACTATACCACCATATTCCCCTCAACCTTATAACCAGAATGACCCTCTCATTAACTCACTTTTATAAACCATGGCATCCTTTCAACAACAAGTGGCAACATTACAACAAAGCAATACTGATCAACCTTTTCAATACATCAAGTCCTTCCTATTTTTCAATGATATATTATGAGCACAAATACCATAGTTGTGCAAGTGCACCTTTGCAATTATGTAAATTCTTGAAAAATGATCAATTTGGTGTCTTGACCTTGTAATAAGGTTAAATAAGTTATTTTGTACACTCTTAGGTAATTTTAAAGGTCACTTTGTGTTTATTTGGTCCAAAAAGTGCAACAAGTTGTAAAAAAATGTAAATTTGTCAACATAATTTACAAAATTGTAAAAGTTGCACAAAAAGCAACATTAGGAATATGAAAGGTCACATTGGTTTTTCATGTTGGTGGGTAGTTATAGAGTATTTATAAGTTAAAAGGTCATTTTTATGCCTTTAAAAAGGCTCTTTGTATGTTTAGAAGCTTAAGGGTGATTGCTCAATTGAATTTGAAGGAATAAAGGCACTATTTATGAATTTTTTCTATAGAAAATCACTATTTCAAGGCTTGGTACGGTCCTGTACGGCCATGAATGGGTGTCTAAATTATTTTAAGTGTTATATTATTCAATCGCCTTCCATTTTCACTTTTTTTCATGTAAATTGGTGGAATTTTGTGAGAGATATTGAGTTTTTCTAAAAACAGTGAAACCCTAATTTAGGGCAATAGGGAGCCTTTAAATTCATGTTTCTCTTATATTTATCAATGAAAGTGCTTGGTATTTGGTAAGGATATTTCTTGGTGGATGTAATTTCTTGTTTCAAAGGGTTTAGAACCAAATATTAAGAATAAAGTGAATAATATTGAAGTTTCTATCTAAAAATTGTGTCTCAATCCAGAAACAAGGCAATAAAGGGAGTAAAGCCTTAGGGTTTATAGAAATGTATTTGTAATTGGACTTTTGGAATTTCAGAAAGCATGTACAGGTCAAATTTAATGTGCTCCACACATTGGTTAAGAATATTTTATGGTGGGGATAGCATAAACAATAAGCCCTATTTGTTGCAGACCTAATTGGCCTCTTGGGCAACGTGAACAGTCATGTATTATATCTATTTTTCAAAATATCTTGTTTTGGATTTTAGATATGTTTTAGAAAATTGAAATAAGTATCCTAAATGTTGATTACAATCAGTAATGAAGGGCTGCATTGGTAGTTATTTCTGACAGTTTTATAATGCATGGCTACAAGGAATACTAATAATCATTGAAGACTTGTTTATCAAATCATTGAAGGTGAGTTCTTGGGGGTGTAACATGTGTTTGAGTATGTTATTTCAGGCTTAGTAAAGGTGCTAAAAAAATTTAAATAGTTATTTGGGTCTTGGAAAGAAAATTTGGAGTTTTGAGGTTTGTAAGTGTTGTTTTACTTAATTAATTTAATCATATTAGAAGTAGACATAAACTAAGGTTTTAAGGATTCTAATTGATTTGAATCTATCATTAATGATATGGTAAAGGTATTTTGAAGGTTCTATAGATATTTTTGACTCTAAATGCAAGGGTGGGTATTTGAGTTGTGTGATCTTGTGATGAGAAAACAAACAAAGCATGTTTGAGTTTTATTAATTGGAATTGAGAAAGTTGATTTCTTCCTTTGTACTACATCAAAATGGTATCAGAGCCTAGGAAATATTTGGGCTAGTGGGTTGTGGTATTGTGGTTTTATGTTTGGTGTTGGTTGTGGTTTTTTGCAAGTTAGAAGAACCTGGTTATTTCCATTGTGAAGGCAGGGAGAGTTGAGGAAAAGTAAGTTGTGAGACCATCTAGAAGAGATGGAGATACTGAGAAGGCATTTGTAGGAAGAGGAAGAGAGGAAGGAGAGAAAAAGACAAGAAAAGATGGATAAGGAGATAGCTGATTTGAAGCAAGAGTTGAGAATATTTGAAGAAGAGTTCCAAGAATCCATGATGAAGATGGATCTGATGATGAAGCAATGGACAATTTGGCACTTGAAGGTAAATAAGAAGGTTTCATGGCCTATAAAAAAGATAGTCAAGAGAAGGAAGAGAATGAAGGTAAAAGAGTCAAGAGAAGGAAGAGAATGAAGGTAAAAGAGAAGGAATTCTTTGAGGATGTTGAAGAAAGATTATCAAATGAAGAATAAAATGTTGTAGGAGTTTCCAAGCATGAAGATATGATAGAGGACCTGATTCTTGAAGTTGAAGACATTGAAGGAATGATCATGAATGAGTTGATCTTGGAGGTTTGCAAGGAATTGAAAAGTGATGGAGGTATCATGATAGAATTAACATTGTATCATTTATTTTTCTTACTAATCCTTTGGATAGGGAATAACTTGGAGATCAAGATGCAAATGGGAGAAATCAAAGATGGAGAGAATCAAGGAGTAATGAATTTGATTTCAGAAGGCTAATTTTCATGGACAAATTCAAGCCTAAGGTAAAAATGAAGGTGTTTGAGAGAAATTTAAGGTGTCAAATCATAAAATGAGAAGGAGACCTGTTGACAACATCAATCCAAGAGGACTTGGAACTTTTTCTAGGCCAAGAGTATGGTGCAAGAGCACCTTTGCAATTATGTGAATTCTTGAAAAATGATCAATTTGGTGTCTTGACCTTGTAATAAGGTTAAATAATTTATTTTGTATACTCTTAGGTCATTGTAAAGGTCACTTGGTGTTTATTTGGTCCAAAAAGTGCAACAAGTTGTAAAAAAAATGTAAAGTTGTCAACATAATTTGCAAAATTGTAAAAGTTGCACAAAAAGCAGCATTAGGAATATGAAAGGTCACATTGGTTTTTGGTGTTGGTGGGTAGTTATAGAGTAGTTATAAGTTCAAAGGTCATTTGTATGCTCTTAAAAATTCTCTTTTTATGTTTAGAATCTTGAGGGTGATTTCTCAATTGAATTTGAAGTAATAAAGGCACTATTTCTGCATTTTTTTCTACAGAAAATTACTATTTCAGGCCTTGGTACAGCCCTGTACGGCCATGAATGGGTGTCTAAATTATTTTAAGTGTTATATTATTCAATCACCTTCCATTTTCACTTTTTTTCATGTAAATTGGTGGAATTTTGTGAGATATTAAGGTTTTCCCAAAAATAGTGAAACCCTGATTTAGGGTAACAGGGAGCCTTTAAATTCATGTTTCTCTTATATTATCAATGAAAGTGCTTGGTATTTGGTAAGGATATTTCTTGTTGGATTTAATTTCATGTACCAAAGGGTTTAGAAGTGAATATTAAGAATAAAGTGACTAATATTGAAGTTTTTGTCTAAAAATTGTGTCTCAATCCTGAAACAAGGCGGTAAAGGGAGTAAAGCCTTAGGATTTATAGAAATATCTTTGTAATTATATTTTTTTCATTTTATAAAGCATGTAAAGGTCCAATTTAATTTTATCCAAGCATTGGTTAAGAAGATTTGATGGTGGAGATAGCATAAACAATAAGCCCTATTTGTTATAGACCTAATTGGCCTCTTGGGCAATGTGAACAGTCATGTATTATATATGTTTTCCAAAATATCTTGTGATGGATTTTAGATATGTTTTAGAAAATTGAAATAGGTATCATAAATTTTGATTACAGTTAGTAATTAAGGGCTGCATTGGAAGTTATTTCTGACAATTTTATAGTGCATGGCTACAAGGAATACTAATAATCATTGAAGACTTGTTTATCAAATCATTGAAGGTGAGTTCTTGGGGGTGTAACATGTGTTTGAGTATGTTATTTCAGGCTTAGTAGAGGTTATCAAAATTTTGAAATAGTTATTTGGGTCTTGGAAAGAAAATTTGGAGGTTTGAGGTTTGTAAGTGCCATTGATAGGCATTCAAGGACAGTTTATTAGAAGTAGACATAAACTAAGGTTTTAAGGATTCTAATTGATTTGAATCTATCATTAATGAGATGGTAAAGGTATTTTGAAGGTTCTATAGAGATTTGGGACTCTGAATGCAAGGATGAGTATTTGAGTTATGTGATCTTGTGATGAGAAAAAAAACAAAGCATGTTTGAGTTTTGTTAATTAGAATTGAGAAAGTTTATTTCTTCCTTCATATTGCATCAGAATGGTATCAGAACCCGGGAAAGATTTGGGCTAGTGAGTTGTGGTATTGTGGTTTTACTTTTGGTGTTGGTTGTGGTTATTTGCAGGTCAGAAGAACCTAGTTGCTTCCATTGTGAAGGCAGAGAGAGTTGAGGTAAAGTGAGTTGTGAGACCATATAGAAGAGATGGAGAAACTAAGGAATTTGCAGGAAGAGGAAGAGAGGAAGGAGAGAAAAAGACAAGAAAAGATAGATAAGGAGATAGCTTATTTGAAGCAAGAGTTGAGAATATTTGAAAAAAATTTCCAAGAATCCATGATGAAGATGGAGCAGATGATGAAGCAATGGACAAGTTTTGCACTTGAAGGTAAACAAGAACGTTTCATGGCCTATAAAGATGATAGTCAAGCGAATGAAGGTAAAAGAGAAGGAAGTATTTGAGGATGCTAAATAAATCTTCTCAAATGAAGAAGAATATGTTGCAAAATTTTCCAAGCATGAAGATATGATAGAGGACCTGATTCTTGAAGTTGAATACATTGAAGGAATGATCATGAATGAGTTGATCTTGGAGGTTGTCAAGGAATTGAAAAGTGATGGAGGTATCATGATAGAAACATTGTATCATTTATTTTTGTTACTAATCCTTTGGATAGGGGATCACTTGGTGATCAAGATGCAGATGGGAGAAATCAAAGATGGAGAGAATCAAGGAGTAATGACTCTGATTTTAGAGGGTAGTTAAGACAGAGGGCTAATTTTCATGGACAAATTCAAGCCTAAGGTAAAAATGAAGGTTTTTGAAAGAATTTTAAGGTGGAAGAGAATACAAGGAGATGGAGACCTGTTGACAACATCAATCCAAGAGGGCTTGAAACTTTTTCTAGGCTGGGAGTATGGTGCAGGAGCACCTTTGCAATTATGTAAATTCTTGAAAAATGATCAATTTGGTGTCTTGACCTTGTAATAAGGTTAAATAAGTTATTTTTTACACTCTTAGATCATTGTAAAGGTCACTTGGTGTTTATTTGGTCCATAAAGTGCAACAAGTTGTAAAAAAATGTAAAGTTGTCAACATAATTTGCAAAATTGTAAAAGTTGCACAAAAAGCAACATTAGGAATATAAAAGGTCACATTGTTTTTTGGTGTTGGTGGGTAGTTAGAGATTATTTATAAGTTCAAAGGTCATTTTTTATGCCCTTAAAAATTATCTTTGTACATTTAGAAGCTTGAGCGAGATTGCTCAATTGAATTTGAAGGAATAAAGGCACTATTTATGAATTTTTTCTACAAAAAATTACTGTTTCAAGCCTTGGTATGGCCTTGTACGGCCATGAATGGGTTTCTAAATTATTTTAAGCGTTATATTATTCAATCACCTTCCATTTTCACTTTGTTTCATGTAAATGGAATTTTGTGAGAGATATAGAGTTTTTCCCAAAATAGTGAAACCTTGATTTAGGGTAACAGGGAGCCTTTAAATTCATGTTTCTCTTATATTTATCAATGAAAGTGCTTGGTATTTGGTAAGGATATTTCTTGGTGGATGTAATTTCTTGTTCCAAATGGTTTAGAACCAAATATTAAGAATAAAATGAATAATATTAAGTTTCTATCAAAAATTGTGTCTTGGTCTAGAAACAAGGCAGTAAAGGGAGTAAAGCCTTAGGGTTTATAGAAATATATTTGTAATTGGACTTTTGGATTTTTAGAAAGCATGTACAATTCCAATTTAATGTGATTCAAGCATTGGTTAAGAATATTTTATGGTGGAGATAGCATAAACAATAAGCCCTATTAATTGCAGACCTAATTGGCCTCTTGGGCAACGTGAACAGTCATGTATTATATCTATTTTTCAAAATATCTTGTGCTGGATTTTAGATATGTTTTATAAAATTGGCATAGGTATCCTAAATTTTGATTACAGTTAGTAATGAAGGGCTGCATTGGAAGTTATTTCTGACAATTTTATAATTCATGGCTACAAGGAATACTAATAATCATTAAAGACTTGTTTATCAAATCATTGAAGGTGAGTTCTTGGGGGTGTAACATGTGTTTGAGTATGTTATTTCAGGCTTAGTAAAGGTGCTCAAAATTTTTAAATAGTTATTTGGGTCTTGGAAAGAAAATTTGGAGTCTTGAGGTTTGTAAGTGTCATTGATAGGCATTCAAGGACAGTTTATTAGAAGTAGACATAAACTAAGGTTTTAAGGATTCTAATTGATTTGAATCTATCATTAATGAGATGGTAAAGGTATTTTGAAGTTTCTATAGAGATTTGGGACTCTGAATGCAAGGGTGAGTATTTGAGTTATGTGATCTTGTTATGAGAAAACAAACAAAGCATGTTTGAGTTTTATTAATTAGAATTGAGAAAGTTGATTTCTTCCTTTGTACTGCATCACATAGGGTATAGAGGTCCCTCTATTTGAGAAATTTGGTGGGAAATGAGATCCTTAAATCATCTTTCTACCTTCACAGCCTTGTGTAGTGATTTCATCTTTTAGGATAAACTTTTGGTTAAGTTATTCCCTAGATCCTTAAAGGATATTGTTTTAGAGTGGTTCTCCTCTTTGCCAAACAATTCAATTAGTTCATTCAATGAACTCATTGATTCCTTTTACAACCACTTCCATATTCACATGGGTCCCAAGATGACCCTTGTAGATTTAATGACATGCAAGAAAAAAGAGGATGAGAAAGTGACTGATTTCATACAAAGATACCAAACACTTTATTCACAAGTGAACATTAAGATACTTGATGTCGACCTCCAATGAATGTTCATTTCCAACTTACAAGATAAAATTAAGGAAACTTGAAATGTTGAGATTTCCATCCTTCACATAGTTATGAATAGCCCTTCGACTGGTGGTCATGATGTGAAAATCCCCCTAGTCACCCTGAAAACTCTGAATCCTCAACTCAAAACAACTATCAACCTTTCAAGAAACAAAATAAGGGCTTTTTACAATTAAATACTCCCCATACAAGTCAACAAAACAATAATCAAGTAGTTGCTATAAAGACGACAACTCCTTTCAAGGATAGGGAGAGAGAGTTCACCCCTTTACCCAATACCCTCCATAATATCATGTTGCAACTTATTGACAAAAAAATGCTTACCTTACCTCTTGTTAAAGAACATGACCCCACGATACCATTTCCTAAAAGCTTTCGAAAAAATGCTTATTGTTATTTCCATCAACAAAATGGACATGGCACAAAATATTGTAAGCATCTTAAACAGCTTGTGCAAGGCCTTATTAATTCTAATCATTTACTAATTGGAGGTGTGAATGATCAATGAAATAAGTTTGTAGCCCCTCCTAGTCAAAATTTGAAAATCTTTACAAATCCCATGCCTGAGTACAATATTTCATTTGTTAAAGCTAGTGAAATAAAGAATGATGTGACAAATTTTGATACAAATGATGACAATATGGATACTATTAAACAAATTCCTACAAATGATGTGATAGCATTTATCGAAGCTAAACCTCATAAGGGCTTCACTATACAACCTCTTGACATTTCTTTCTCACAAAATGACATACTTAAACATGCACCTGATGATCCTCTTTACATATTCGGTTGAATCAATGACAAGCCCACTGATGGGATATTTATTGATCATGTATGTGGAGAGAATGTGATCACAGAAGAATTCCTATATATGCATGAGTTATATCAAGAAACATATGATAACCCAAAAGCATGGATCAAGACACATAATGGATTTTCTTTTTGTACAATAGGCTCAATAGATCTCCCTTTAAAATTTGGACTGAAAACACTAAAAGTGTCATTCTGTATCATTCCACAATCAAACCAATTTCGTGTGAAGCTAGGCTACCCATGGCTTCACTCCATGAATGTTATTCCTTCGGTTGTGCATAAATGTCTAAAGTTTCCATTTAACAATGATATCTTTGTTGTGCATCATAGTGGATTTAATCTTGCATCTACAAAAGGGAACTTTTCATTAGATTACTTTTGGCCCGAGCCTATGGAACCTCACAAACCTCATGAGGATTTATTTTTCAAATCATCAAAAATTCAAGGCAAAGAAAATAACAGAACTATCCCTTCACAATATGACTAAACCAACTATCCTTGATGAAACAATGATTGAACCAAAAACACTTCCAAACATATGAGAACAACCTCCTGCAATTTCCCACTAAAGACCACAAGATGGAACAAACAATCCCATTGTCCCTCCTAGAGTCAAAAAACTTTACAAAGTCAAAGAGAAAGAGGTTGAACAACCTATTGTGGTTTCTTCTATTCCTCCCAAGGAAGAGAAGGAACATATCATTGACGAACCCACTCTTACACAAAAGCAAATTGACAATAAACTGAAAAGAAATCGAAGTGCTAGAGAGTGTAGATGTAGATGTCATGCTATTGCTCGTAGATTACAAACTTAAGAAAATAACCATAACATAGAAAATCTAAATCTAAATCTACCCAAAGAAATGGATGATGACTCTGAACCCTCATCGCAACATAAACAAGAACATTGCATGGACATTGTTATTCGACCTCCTGTTGTGATTAACTTAGATGATCACATTGAAATTACAAAGATTGATGAACAAGTGCATGATGAGTTGAATACATTTTTTTCATCTTTTATGAACTTAAATGGAAAATCTCCTAAAAAGAGTGTCAAACTTGGTGTCTGTCCTACTTTAGCACTCGATGTTGTCCCTTTGGCTAGTTTTCTGCCTACTATTTATACCGACTGAGATTGGGAGGCAGACGACCTACTTTAGGTTGGCTCGCCTATGCCTTACTAGTCTTTTTCTTTTTTCATTTTTCTTTATTTGATTGCATGTACGTAATGTGATCCCCCGTAATGTTTCGTTTGATGTGTCCTCTTTCTTTTTTGTGTATTCTTCTATTGTACCTTTATTCTTCTCTAGATGTCATAAAAATTCTTTTCTTTCTCTTGTGTTTTCCTTTTGGGGATGACACAAGGCATTCAGACATTTATGTCTCTTCCATGTTGACCCAAAATCTTTGTCTTTATCTTTCCTTTTTCTTGTGTTTTCCTTTCTGGGATGACACAAGGCGTCGAGACATTCATGTTTCTTCCATGTTGACTCGAAAGGTTTCTCTTTTTTTTTTTTTGCTCTCTTTCCATCATTCTTCTATTTCTATGTGTATTTGGGGAATGATGACAGTTCAATGCTCTTATAACAAAACTGTAGCAAAGACATACTGACTCCAAATCTATAGATCCCTTATGTATTTTTGGGGGAAACCCTTCCTTCCTATTTCATGATGCAGCTTATTTCAGAGACATATGACTTGGCATAGGGTTTTCTGAGGAAATATCTCATGTATTAGAACAAAAATATTTGCTACTTTAAAGAAATTACTCACAGTAATGGTGTAGCAACTGCTTTAAAGTGGGGGCATACATCGATGACACATTTTTGAAAAACTTCATGTTGTTATTTTTCTTTTTTCTTGTGATGTGTCCTCTTCTTAGCGGTTTCATTGGGTTTGATGTTGTCCAAGAGTGTACAATATACTAACATGGAATGATGTGGATGAGGTATCCCACGGGCAACGATTTGGCACTTTTGGCTTGTCCTCTCTGGGAGACATTAGGCACAATGTTCCCTAAGCGGAATACCTTTACATGAACAAAGAAAAATCCCCTTTAACAAAATTTTTACATGACAAAAGAATTTACAAAAGCATTAAATTGTGGTCCCTTATTGAAGTTATCAGGAGGATAACTTTGGTACGGTTAGTATGATGGGAAGCCAATACACTGGCATGAATTTTTCATTATACGATGGAAAGATGACACACTGGCATGACTTTCTCACTAAACCACTCTATTGGGAAAACTCAACTAGTGGAAAAATTGAGGTTCCACTACCCCAGAGTGAGAAACATATAAACAGCCCTGTCTCACATCCTATTGAAACAGTTGTGCTTGATCCTTTGTTTTTGTTTATTTTTATTGGCCTTTGATAGGGTATGGTTATGTATATTTATTATTGCTACATACTTCAATGTCTTGGATGTCTACTTTAGTGTGAGTTTGACATGGGGTCATCCTCTTGCTAAAGTGGGGGAAAAATGTAGTAACATAAAAAGTAGCCTTTTTCCCTTACTGGGTTTGGATAATTAACATTAAAACTAAACTAAAGGTGTCTTGGAGTAGTGTTGTAATGTTTGTATACATACACATTATTCTAGGATATTTATTTGGTTAAAACATTCCTTAATTGGTTCTTTGCAAAGGTGTTGTGAAGTGTTGTAACACACTTTCATGCTTTTCTAGGACTTATTTACTTAATTAATCCTTATAGGCTCCTTTCTGAATAAAATATATCTAATGTGTACCTTATTTATGTGTGTTAAAGTGTTGTAACACACTTTCACATTTATCTATGGTGGTCTAAATTAATTTTGGTTGATTGGAGTTAATTAGCCCTTTTAATTTAAATTTAAGCCTTATTTATGACACCTCTTGAAGATCTATCTTGACACCCAGTAATTAAATAATATAACATTTAAATTGGAAAAATTTAGGTCTTGGAAAATGGTGCCAGGACCCATTCTCCCAAGGTGGCAAATGGGTCCTCCCTTAACAAGACCTCCATTTTTTAGTTGATTTGGAATGGGTTTCTAATGCTCTTTCCATCCCCTGGGGTTAGGTCCTGGTAAACTGAGCCAAGACCTATTCACCCAAGGTGGCAAATGGGTCCTCTCTTAATAAGGACCCCCTTTTTAAATTTCATCTTTGTGGGAATTTAATAATGTTTGTTTACATATCTAGTGTCAGATTGAATTGTTTGAATTCTGGGGTTAATCTCTTAATTTAGCATAGATAAGGGGCTAATTCACATAGTTTCATCCTAGAATTTCAAGCACTCAAGTACTATAGCAAATTAGAGTTCATAAGAGCATTTCAAGAGCATTCATAAGGCATTTCAATGTAGTTTTCAAGAGTTTATTGTAGCAATTCAAGATCGTATCATCATGTCAAGGGTTTGATGCAAGCATTCATGTTTTCAAGCTAAAGAAGTGGATGTAGCATTGAATATCTACTTGCAAACATCATTCACATCATTTTTAAAGATCCAATATCTACATTCTCCATGGCCACTACATGTTAGTTTTTAGATTTGATTCACAAGACATCATCCAAGGTGATATCAATTGCATATTTCATGTTTCATGCTTCATTCATTTATTTCATCATTTGGTTTAATTACCTATTCAATAACAATCAACAATTTTTTTGTCCCTTGAATGTGTGATTGGAGGTTTATAGGTTAAAGATCAAGTGGAGCAAGTTTGGAACAAAATTGTCAAAATTGTCAAGTTGTAAAAGTTGTCATTCAAAGTGCAAAATCAAAGATTTGAAGCTACAAAATTAACTACATACTTCCAAAACTTGATAACTAGTATTTTGAGAGTGCAGATATCAAGGAACAAGAACCTAATCTCAGTTTTAGAAACCCTAACAGGAACCCATTCGCCATCAAAGGCGATTGAGTCCTCTATAGCTTAAAAATAGCAAGTTTTTAACAAGGTACACAGCTTTTTATGCTCTAAGAACTTCCCTCATAGTTTCCATAATAGTTAGGTAGCATTTATTATTGTTATTTGCATCTTATTTTAAACATAATTGAATGAAACATCCCTTAGAAAAATAGTGGTTCATCAATCTTGTTCATTAAACATTTTTTGTGAACCCATTTTTCGGTGTTTCAACAAATAAT
This sequence comes from Sequoia sempervirens, assembly GCA_007258455.2. Classification (NCBI taxonomy): domain Eukaryota; kingdom Viridiplantae; phylum Streptophyta; class Pinopsida; order Cupressales; family Cupressaceae; genus Sequoia; species Sequoia sempervirens. Next base: position 10,089,610 of record VDFB02000013.1, on the reverse strand, counting down.
TATCAAGAATAAAAAACAAGCATGCAATGGACCCAAGATAATGTATATGGATGTATTCTTTATAAGATGATGCATATTAATGTATATTTTAATAATACTACTATGATGTTCTCATAAATTCCCTTAATGACTCATAGGTTGTCCTTTGATGATTTCTAAATGGAGTGAATTTTTTAAAATAAACAATAAATTAGCACTCAAAACACAAATGTGCACTAGGTTAGCTCACAAAAACTAGTGAAATAATTAAGAATGTCTGAATTTAAGTCTTAAATTTTGAAAGTTCAAGGTTCAGTTCCATGAGTAGATGGAAGTGATGTAGGTCAGGTTTGTAGGAGTTAATGGTGAATCCTCAACAGCCCCAAGAATAGTTTCTAAACCAAAATATCTTCCACAAGAGAAAGAATGGAAAGAATACTTGCTTCAACAATGGAAGCTTAAAAATAATTGTGCAAGAGATTCCTTGCTTATTGAAGGGAAAAAAAAAAATTTGCTTCCCTTCTAGGGTTTAGGACCTAAAAGGGTAATTTTCACTAACTTTCACTCAAGAACAAACCTTGAGATTTCAATACAAAAGAGAAAGAAATCTTGCAAAACCTGGTTGTTCTAGGGCTTGAATATGATCTAAGGACGGGTTCACCACCAAGTTTAGACTTGGAAAAGATAAATGAAATGAAAGATGCAACACTAAACGCTAATTCAATGCAAACTAACACTAAATGACCTATAAAAGTAAATGAAATGAAACATAAAACTACAAATAGGAAGGTGTGCACCTGGGAAACTAGAGATGGTTGAATGGAGGTCTGAATCACTAAAAATTTTGCTTCTACTACTGACTAGGACTCATTTTCCAAGTTGGGTGAATCAGTCCTATTTTTTATAAATTGTGTAGGAATAGGTTTCAAGGAAAAGGGTATCCAAATCTACAAAGTCTTGAAAATTGACTAGAGTTGGGACTCATTCACCAGAAGTGGAAAATTAGTCTAGCTGGGATTTTCTGCAACTTCAAAAGTTGATCTTGCTCTTTTTTGTTTGCTCTATCCTTCTTGAGTGATTTTTGGATTTGAATCCTTGAATTGCAACCTGTAGGTCTCTCTAAGGTTTAATGACAAATTTGACAACTTTGAATGATTTGTAACTTTTCTCCAATCTTTCTCCTTAGGAAATTTTAAACCTAGACCTACAAATCACACACAAAGGAGAGGGAAAAATGTTGTAGGGTTAGTGGATAGGATTTTTCCTTGGTCAAACCTCATTTTGGAAATCAATCCTTGAAATGAAATCAAATAGGAATGGAGAATGATGAATGAACAAATAAAATTTTTGCAACTCACCAAACCCTAGCAATAAGGTGTTGCAAATATGCTTGTAATGGCTACAATGGATGTAGACATTGATTCTTGCTTGAGTGATGTTGATCTTGAATGTAATGCTTGCTTGAATCACAAAATCCTACACCACAATTGCTAGCTCTTAAACAACATAATGCATGAAATCTTTGACATGATGATTGATGCTTAAATGTTTCTCTAGAATTCTTGAAAATCTACTCTTGAAGACATTTGAATGCTCTTGAATACTCTTGTGAACATTTTATTGCTTATTATATTTCTAGGTGAAAATATGAGTGAAAGGACCTTGTATCTATACTCAATTATGCAAGAATTCTCAAAATTACAACACTACAAGCCAACATCAAATCTAGGAGGATAAAATCTTGCCAAAATTTTGAATTTATTTTAATTTTCGGCCACACAGGACTCATTCACCCAAGATGGAGAATGAGTCCCATCTGGCATAATGTATGGGGCCAAAAATAAAAAGTTCTTAGCAATGTGTGAAATTTGGTTCGGGACCAAAAGACTGAGGTGGGACCCATTCGCCCAAGGAGGCGAATGAGTCCTAGATCATTAAATCTAAGCCACACAAACCAGAAACACCTGGATTATGATTGGATACTGATTGGTGTCAGGATTATCCTCAAAAAGATGCAATAAATGAGACTTTTCGATGCAAAATAGGGCCAATTAAAGCATAACAAAGCCCAATTATTATTGACAAGCCTAGAGCAATGTGAAAGTGTGTTAAAACACCTTAAAACAGTTCAAATAAGGTAAGATTAATGTTTATTTTAGTTTAAAATGAGTTTATTATATGTAATTAATTGATAAAACCTTAGAAAAGTGTGAAAGTGTGTTACAACACTTCACAACACTTTAGCAAGGTACAATTTAAATCCATTAGTTCACAAGGGTCCAAGACCTAATGTGAATGTGTCAACCACATTACAACACTAGAAATCAAGGCAACATTAAGCTCAATTTCACAAGGAGGGCCCAAACAAGTTTGAAAATGTCCTCGACGACATTTTTTGACACTACATTTAGCCCCCACTTTAGTGAGAGGATGAACTTTCTTCAAAATCACACTAAAGTAGAAAACACGCATCAAGAGGGGTCCAAATGCACTGATTCCAATAAGATGGGACAACAATGATCAAGATGGGTGATCAAGCCCCTAGGATCAAGATCCCATGGTGAACCAACATAGGCACAAAAGAACACACATAAGAATGACATAAAGAGAAACAAAAAAGCACAAGCATGCACTGTAAAAAAAGAAAAAGGTAAAAAGATAAAAGAGATTCGGATCATGCTTCAATCATTTGTCTATCATGATGTGGATCAGTTCTAGGTTGTTTGTCCAAAAAATGCATACTCACTCTAAGGTGATGGAACTTCAGGCTATATGTCGGGTGAGAAGTCCAAAAAGGTGAGAAACATACACTCATGGCTAGTATGTACTCACGTACACACAAGTGGCTATGGAAAATTCATGCCTCGGTTGGGATTCCTGGTTAACCTTACCAAATTTATACCTCCTGATAACTTTAATAAGGCACCATGCAAAAAATATTTTCGAGCTTCATGACACAAGCAAGACTTCATATGCTTGGAGCTCATGAAAAAATAGGATGGCTCCATAGGCATGCAAGTTGTATTATGCAAGGTGGCCATATAAATGAAAATACAACAATGAGGGATGTTCAAAGGAGTTTTGCTTAGTTCATGTGAGGTCTTAACTTAGGGAACATTGTCCTTGATGTCTCCAAGAGAGGACCAATCAAAGAATAACATATTCATAGCTTAGGGGATGCAGTGTGTCACGTCAAGCCACTAAGAGGAATGTAATATGCTAAGAGAGATCACACTTTTGAAGGACATCACACCCAATGTCACCACAAAGTGAAAAATGGATCGTATGAAGTAAGAAAACTACACCATGAACCATGAAAAAGAATAATGCAAAAGAATAATGCCAATGTATGCCACCACTTTTAAGAAATTGTTAAACACCATGCTGTGAGAAATTACTTTAAAGTAGAAAATGATAAATACAAACAAAGAATACATGAGAGCTAACTTGAAAAGCTCTATGCCAATTCATATGTTTCCAAGTAAAGCTACATCATGTAAGAGAAAAATGAAAGAGCTCGGGGTTGCTCCCAAAATGAAAAACACCAAACACATAAGGGATTTATGGATTTGGGGTCAATATGTTCTTACTGCAATGTTTTTAAGAGAGCTCGGATTTGTCATCATTCCCCAAATACATGTAGAACTGGAAGAATGACACAAAGAGAGCAAAAAAAAAGAAAAACCTTTCAAGTCAACATGGAAGAAACATGAATGTGTCTTAACACCTTGTGTCATCCCCAAAAGGAAAACACAAGACAAATGAAAAAGAGAAAATGAAAAGAAAAGCTTTTGGGTCAACATGGAAGAAACTTAAATGTCTGAATGCCTTGCGTCATGCCCAAAAGGAAAACACAAGGCAAATAAAAAAGCAAAAAAGTAAAAGATTGATGAGATAGAGAAGAATGAAGGTACACATAAAAGAATGTCACAAAGAGAGAGAGAACATCAAATAGAACATCATGGGGGATCACATTACACACATGCAATCACATAAAAGAAAATGAAAAAGAAATAAATTTTGCAAAAGACTAGTAAGGCACATGTGAGTCAACCAATGAGCAGGTCATCCACCTCCCAGTCATATGTTCATTGTATACCAAAGGCAGGAGACTAGCCAAAGGGACAAGAGAAAGTGTCGAACTAGGGGTAGCACTAGGTTCAACACTCTTTGTAGGAGTTTTTTCTTCTAAGCTCATGGAAGAGGAAAACAATGTATTCAATTTATTATGCACCACTTCTTCAATTTAAGCGACCTCTTCATTGTCATCCAGTTTAATCACAATAGGAGGTCAAATGGAAATGTCCATGGAAGAGTTCAAATCTTGTTGTGTTTGTTGTATTGGATTGTTTTACTACAAAAAATGGGGAGGTTGGTCATGAATTGATTCGATCAATTTTGAATTTTGATTTTATTTTTTTAATCCCTCATGTAACCTGTGAGCAAGAGCATGATGTCTATGCTTACGTTCTCTAGCACCTCTTTTTCTTTTAGTTTTGTTTTCAAGTTGCACTTGTGTGGGAGCGGGTTGATCAACCATAGGTTTCTTTTCTTCCCCAAGGGGAGGAACAAAAGGAATCACAGGAGGTTGTTCAACCACTTTCTCTTTGACTTTGTACACTTTTTTATTCTAGGAGGTGTGACGGGGTTGGTTTCATTATCTCTTAGTATTCTGTAGGAGGTAGGTGAAGGTTCTTTTTTAGGTTGGTCTTGGTTGTTTGGAATTTCTTTAGGCTTAATCATGGTTTCATCTAGGATGGTGGGTTCGGTTGTGGATGGTTACATGTTTCGGAGGGATAGTTCAGCTATCTTCTTTGCCTTGAAATTTTGACAGGACAAGAAAAAAAGTCTTCTCATGGTTTTATAGGCTCCATGGGCTCAGTCCAAAAGAAATCTAAGGAAAAGTTACCTTTGGAGGATAGTGGATTAAAGTTGTTTCCCTCTCAGTTGTTGTCCTTGATGTCTAATACACAAACTCTCAGGTTCTCAGGACAAACTCTCAAGTATTCGCAAGCTTGTGGCATTGTATGTTGTTCATGGTGGTATGGATACAAGTGTCTTGTGGCATTGATTAATTAATATATCCTTGGCATATAGATCCTCGGTTTCAGTTGTTGTGGCACTTTGGTACAGTGAGCATATGTTGTGGTACTTTGGTACAGTGAGCATGTAGATTTGTTGCAATGTGGTTGTGTTGCAACTTTGTTACTATTGGTTGGCATACAAGTGTCTTTTGAAGTCATTGTGACTATATGCAAATACAATTATATGAGGTGAAAACAAAAGATTTATCTTATATGATATTGATTGACAAAGAAGGTATTCACATGCATTTGCATAAAGTGGTCTTATTAATAAGACTTAATCTATATATGTGCAAAGGAAAGGATTTAGTTTATTTCAAAGTCACTATTTTTACAAGGCTTATGTCATGGAAATTTAAGTCTAAAAGCCTAAAGGCATTTTTATATTCGTGGACATGAGCATTGTGAGATTTATATCATTTGGGAAATCATGAGCGATATATTTGATTGTTTCAAAAGGCATTATACATTCAAACTTTATAAGGTTTGAATACATGTGGAAATAAAAGGATTAACACCGACATAATGATAATTTTTTTTATTGACAAAGGGTAATGTTTTATTTGTGAAGTTTATCGACACAAAGTATTTACTCTAAATGATTACTCATTTTGAAGAAGACAATGCAAGGAATGTGCAGCCGCTTCTGGAAGCTTGGTGAATAGACTTGAAGAAGAGTATTATTTCATGGCTAACTACTCAGGAAGTAGCTTTTCAGACCACTGTGACAGTTATGGCTTGTAATGAGCTGTAAAATTAGTATTTTTGTTTCTTGTTTTTGAGTTCATTTTATGTAATGTTGAAAACCCCCAATTTGAGTTCTTGGTTTAGTGTTAACCATAGTATTTGCATTTGGTTCTGTACAAAGTGTTTCATTTTGACTTGGGTTACTTTTTTTTCTCATTATTGCATTCAAATCCAAGGGTTTATCATTTGGATTTGGTCTATGTTCAAATTCTCATGCTTTCTCTCACGCATTCTATAGACCTTAGTGCTATACATTTTGGTTGAGTCGACTTATAGTTGCATTATGTATGGTTGAAGGTTGTTTTGTCGAGGGTTTTGTGTATCAATGTCTTTTTTCTAGGACACACCATGTAAGGAGGAAGATATTTTTATTTTAGACCAAATGGCATCACCAAAAATTTATAATGACCCTCATGAGTCTGAAATGATGTCTTACAAATATCTTCCTCCTTAATCTAAATTTGGTGATAACCAGATCTAAGATCTAACTTGGTAAAATACATAGCTCCATTCAATTCATCTAGAAAATCATCAATGATTGGAATAGGAAAATTATCTTTAATGGTGTACATGTTGAGCACTCTATAATCTGGAAACATGCACCAAGTGTCATTCTTCTTACATACCATCACCATAGGTGAGGAGTAAGCACTTTGGCTATGCCTGATAATTCCTGCCTCTAGCATCTCCTCAACATTTTTTTCTATCTCACTCTTTTGTATGTGTGGATAACTATAAGGCCTGATGTTCGGTGGTTGTCTCCCTAGAACTAACTATATGGCATCATCATGATCCTCTTAGGAGGAAGTCCTTTAGGCATATCTCCAAGAACAATTGAGTGATGATCAATTATAGCTTGCAAATCTAGATTAGTAGGAGCATTAGAATGAGAGACTTCTAATGAACATAGCTCAACCACAAATCCATCCACTCCTTTCTTAAGAAACTTTTGTGGGGATTTTTCCTTCAACCCCCTTAGCTCTACTACCCTTCCTTATGATTGAAATCTCATGAATATTTCTTGGAAGTTCATCTCAATCATTCCCAATGTAGTAAGTCATTGTACTCCCAAAACAATATCTGTTGCACCCATGGATATCGCATACATTGGGGTATCAAGTTGATAATCACCCATTGATAATTTAATGGTATGAAACTTCCTTGAAAAACTAAATGTACCACCATCTGCAATCAAAACCTAAAACTCTAGAGCTGGATATATAACACAATTTAGACGAGTAGATAACTTTTTGTTGATGAAATTATGAGTACTACCTGAGTCGATCAAAACTGTTACCTTATGCTTCTTTAAGAACCCCACCACCTTGAGAGTTTGTGGAGCACTAAAACATGAGAGTGTGTGACAAGAAATGATTGGTTAAGAATCATGTGATTCCTCATTTGAATCCCTTTCATCCTCTAGTATGGGTTCCTCCTCTTCTTCCTCACTTGGACCTTCAATATAAAACAATTTATTTTCATTGCACTTATGTCCTTGACTGTATTTGCTATCACAATTGAAACACAACCCTTTTTCTCTTTTCTCCTCAATTTTTTGTGGATTCAACCTAGAAGGTTGTGTTGAATATCCTTTATCTCTTGTCACATTAGCCCCTTGCTTCTTAGGAATCAAATACTTCTCCTATACCCTACATGCTAAGATAAAAGACTCATTTATAGAGTTGGGGCTAAACATGCGTACCTCATGTTGAATGTTATCCTCAAGAGACCCCCCAAGAATAAATCATTCAAGTTCTCTGTAATTGTATCCACTCTTAAGGATAGATTTTGGGATTGTTGAATATAATCCTTAACTGATCTTGTTTGTTGAAGTTTAGCAAGTTGGTTGAAGAAGTTGTTTGTCATGCTATTGCTATATTGTGCTTGGAGTTCCTTTGTAAAAATTGACCATGAGATGATGAGACCCTTTTTCCTTTGATGAGTGCAAAGCCAACGATACCAAATGAATTGATCTGGTTCTAGATATAGGGAAGCCATCGTGACCTTTTGTCCATTTGGGATTTGGTGTACTTCAAAAAAAATCTCCATTTGGTTAATCCATGTTAGAGGATCCTTGCCATCAAACTTGCGCATATCCACCTTTGGAAATAAATTCCTAGATCCCATAGGAGTATTAAAACTTGTGTCAATGTTAGTTGACCTAGAATTTTTACCTTGGTTTTTTGAGAACTCCTTTCTTGGTTCAACCATATAGACGCTTAACATGTTTTGTATATCCAATATATCTCCTCTTAGGTCACACATATCCATCTTCATTGAGGAAATGTCTTCCTTGACCTTATTGATTTCCTCATTAGGAGTAATATCCTCTATTGTTACGCCATCCTTATCAAGAGTCTTCCCCAAAGTGACAACATTCTTTTTGCCCCTTGTTGCAGGCCCTATCATGATGTGAACCAATAATTTTGAAATAAATCATACAAATGAGACTTAAATTCTTTGAAATTTTTACTATAACTTACTAGGGCCAAAATAACTCTCACCTAGAAAAATCTTCAAGAAATAAGTAGATTTGCAACCTTGAGAGTGATATTTGTGAAAAACTTAATTTTTCAATAAATTTCTTATTTATACTCTAATTCCTCCAAAAAAATTACTATAATCTTCTTTAGTGTGTCTTCAAAAACCTAATAAAAATCAGACTTCAATTCAACAAGATGTGAGAGATATACAGATTCCAAATAAATTATGTAGAAACCCTAATTTTGTAATAATTCACTCAATTCTACTCCAATTCTTCTAAAATCTGGATTGTAGCTTCTTTAATATGTTCTTCAAAAAGACTTTAAAATTTAAAAAAAATCACCAAAATATGAAATATATGCTCTTCCCAAAATCGCCTCCAATATTGAGAAAAAACCTTGCCTCTATGGTGCCAAGATCATGCTCTGATACCACTTGTTATGAAATAACTTGCACAATAGAAGAATATGATATGAAATATTCTACAAATACTTGATAATAACTAAGAATAACAAGCCACTTTGAGGGGGAAAACCTCCAAATATCTCTAATGAGAACAAACTTCACAATATTATGGTGAAATAAGACTCACAACCTCCTATATATGCCCATTTATGCCTAGGATATCACGTAGGCCGACTTAGACACCCCTATATAAGACCTAGGCTGACCTAACCAACTAAATAATAATATAACAATGATAACATGACTTAATTAGGAGTTAAGATAGCCACAAGCTAACTATTCATAACCCGATGTACACCAATATTAAGGGCGTAGCATTTATAGAGCACATTCTTGTAGTATGCATTGTTGTTTCATAGGTGTATACAAAAGGTTATGGTGCATATGTATGGTGTTGAAAAATGAGGTGTTTTCTTAGCTTAATGCTCTGTAAAACTTTAATATTGCTAATCTAAGTCTTTTCTTTGTTACATATATTCTTTGTGGGTGATTATCTTGATTAATTCATTTTACTATTGTAGAATGAAGAGAGAAGTTGATAGAAGAACTAGACAGGATATTAGAAAGATCACATAAGATATACCATGGAGAAACCCTTTCGGGAAAAAACTCCACCAAGAATTATTCTATTATTCAATCTCTGAATTACAATAGCTCTAATTCTTGCTTGAGAATGCTTCTTATGTCTTCACCAATCTTCTTCACAACCTACAGTAAAAACTCTCACAATTCTATTCAACTTGCTTGAGATAAATAGGCTTTAATCAGCTTTGTAAACTCAACATGAGTTACAATTACAATGCACAAGCCCTATCCCTAAAAGGTATGCCATATCTCATGCAAATAGGGTTATCTCATGAAGAACAATCCTAAAACATGTACTTCATCCATTTGGGCGTCCCAAACTGAAGCTACAACTCAACCTTCATTCTGTTGATAATTCCAAAGCTCTTCCTCAAAGTTGGCGCCCATCAAAGGTCCTACTTAACTAAGTCTTCAAAAATATCTTATCATGCATTAGAGGTAAATCCAATAAAGCTTGGGCGCCCAAGTTGGCTCCAAGTTCTTTATAGTTAACTGAAACATTTTCTCAACACCATTCCCAAAGAATGGTCATCCCTTGTTAACTGGAGGTAGTCCTTGTTATCTTTCATACAATTCAATGTTATTAGCCATTCATTACAAGTTAACTGAAGCTAACTACATGCAACTACAAATAACCAACATGCATGCAACATGCACTTGCATGCAACTGAAGATAACTGAACCATAACTGAACTTAACTGAACTTAATTGAACTTCAACAATGCAAACATCAAATCCTAACTCCTAGGATCTTTTCATGCATTCAGAAGTGTTAACTATTACTCCGTATAGTTAACTGAACACAAGGTGAGTTTCACCTTACCATGTGTGCACCCACATGCTCCTATTATTTAGGAATAACTGCAAATGTCAATTTCATGATTTATTTCATCTAAATAATTAATCTCACCCTAATCTTAGTGTTGTTGAACACATTCCAAGAATCTAGGAGATACATGAAATAATTAATGTTTAGGATTTGCAATTAAATGGCATCCTACTTCCAACATATGGGTCATTTAAATTCTGCATACTTTTATCTTATCAATGTCGACCATACATTAATTTTTTAGTGGTTACATATGTTGATAGTATTCAAAGGATGATGAACCACCATGATTCAAGGGGCAGTTTTGAAGACAATGAATAGAATAAATGTGGCATTATTTGAAAGAAAATTTATAGCAGTTACCATTTCCTAGAATTTTTATATAAACAGTGATTTATCATTGTTTGGTGTTCGATGCTTTTAACAGAGTTATCATGTTGAATGTGTAAACAAAATTCTGTGATTGAAGTTTTGCAAGCATGATGCAAAATAGATTGTATAACTGAGATATTTGATATTTTAAAGATTCCAGAATGAATCTTTAAGATATTAAATGTATTAGATTGAAAGTGAAATATAATTTGAAGTGAAATAGAGAAACCCTTTGTATTTTACCTTCTATATTGTTTGTGATTAAAATGTATATGTCAGTGAGGCACAAGTTATCATGCTAGTGAGGTATTCTTGAAAAGTCAGTGAGACATTGTTTTATTGCTAGTGAGGCATTTGAAATCTATCAATGAGATAGTATTTCTAGTGAGGCATTTGAAATCTATCAGTGAGATAATATTACCAGTGAGGCATTGTCAACATAAAGTTTTTCAAATTAATCTAGTAAGGCATCATTTCTGGAGTGTTTTTTTCACCCCTACAGGGTTTTCCACTTGTCAAATTCTTTGTCTTATGGTCTCATTGTTTTGATGTGAAATGATTGTGATGATCTTTGGTTTGCTTTAATATTTCTTATTTTGGTTCTTTAATGATTGCATTCAATTCATGAATGTATTTATCATTGAAATATTAAGAGCATAAAATATTCAATTCTTTTTCAAGCCAAAAGTTAAAATTTGTCTAAGACACTGATTCACCCCCCCTCTCAGTGTCTTCTTCACTCCAACAAAATCCACTATGGTGGAAAGTGAATACTTCATTGTCAAAGGGAAAATTTAAGCATTTATGCACAACTGAAGGGATAGCTTTCATGGAGCAAAGCCATGGATAGCCTAGCTTCACACGAAATTGGTCCGGCTACGGGATGATGGAGAATGAGATATCTAATGTTTTCGGTCCAATTTGCAATGGTAAGGTGATCGATCCTATCGTAGGGAAAGTGAAACCATTGTGTGTCTTGATCCATGCTTTCGATTTATCATATGTATCTTGATAGTGCTCATGCAAAAGTAAGAATTCCTCAATGATCACATTCTCTCCACAAGCGGGATCTATTAGTATCCCATTAGTGGGCTTGTCATAGATACAACCAACTATGTAAAGAGGACCATCGGATGCATGTTTAAGTATATCCTTAGAGGAGAAAGCAATTTCAAGAGGGTTCTTAGTTCGGCCCTTATGAGGAATGGCGTCTATCACTCCTACCATGTCATCCAAAGGATCATTATTTATAGAATCATGTTGAATAAAATCATTGTTATCATCATCTGTATCCACATTCATCATGTCATTCTTTGTAGTTTCATTGGCTTTGAAAAATGAAATGTTATGTTTTGGCATGGGGTTGGTAAATATTTGCGAGTTTTGGTTAGGAGGGGCAATGGACTTATTTCCTTGATCACTAACACCTCCAACGAAAAGACAAACAAAAGCAATGAGGTCTTACACAAGATGTTTAAGACATTTGCAATGTTTCATGTCATGTCCATTTTGTCGGTGGTAGTGGCAATAAGAATTTTATCTAAAGCTTGGGGGTAAAGTCTTATTAGGATCAGGAGTTTTGATGGGAGGCAAGGTAATCATTTGTTGTTCTAAAATTTGGGACATTGTGTTATGAAGGGTATTGGGGAAGGGAGTGAATTGTCTTTTTGGGTCACCATCGCTAAAGGGTATCGTGGCTTTAACCAAAACTACTTGGTTATTGGTATTTTGAGTTGTTTGTTGAGGGGGATTGAATTGAAGGAACCCTTTATTCTATTTTCTAAAAGGTTGGGAATTGTTTTGGTTTGCAGGCTCGGATTTCTCAGTTTGGCTAGAAGTGGACTTTGTATCTCAACTACTAACCGAATTTTGATAATCATGGAGGGTAGTTCACGAGTGCATAAAGGATGGGAATTTCATCATGGTGAGATTGATTTGAATCTTTCTTTACAAATTTTCTATGAAAATATTTTGAAGGTGAGGGTGGAGGACCTTGGCATCGATTTGGGAATAAAGCGATTGATAGGGTAAGATAAAGTTAGTTATCTTTTCTTCTTCTTTTTGCTTATATCTCATCAAATTGGCCAAGGTCACCTTAGGAGTCATATGCACTTGGAAATGGTTTACAAATGCCTCAACAGGTTCATTGAATGAATGAATTGAGTTGTTCGGTACAAAGGAGAACCATTCCAAGGCAGTATCTTTCAACGACCTAGGAAAAAGCTTAGCTAAGAGTTTATCGTCAAGGAAAAGGTCACTACATAAAGCACTGTATGCATTGACGTGGTTATAAGGATCTCCCTTTCCTCTATATTTCTCAAATCTAAGCACCTCTACACCTTGTGGCATCGGTGTTCACAATATCTCAAAGGACAATTGACTACTTCTAACATAATATGTAGGTGGACCATTTTGATTTTGGTTGATGGTGGAAATTTATTTTTGAAGGGATGAAATGGTTTGGAAGAGTTGATTAATGAGATGGAAGTGAAAAAGGTGAAGGGGTTTATGTGTTCGTAGAACAAGTGAATGGAATGCTTTTAGTGGTAAAGTGGTAGGAGATATGACATATGATGCCACATAGGAATTAGGGATGCTAGTGGGAATACCTAAGGAAGGAATCACATTATTAACTTCTTGCATTGTTGTTGTGACTTGAGGGTTGGTATAGGTAGGTACTGAGAAAATTATTGTGGGAGGAGGAATTTGAGTTCCTCCTCGGCTTGTGACATCATTTTTGGTAAAGGGGAACTAGTGGTTGGGGTAAGGTGTTTTCCAAATATTTGAACTATGTTTTTCAAAAGGTCAAGTCCATCTTCACTTTCGAGCATGCGGTGAATGTTGTCTATGGTAGGGATTGTGGTAGTTGAAATGTTGTCATTTTGCACTTGATGTTGTAAGTTAGCCAGGTCCTCATGAATTTGAATTAAGTTTTCTTGCAGGACACTATCATTCCTTGTTTCAACTTGCATACTACTTGAAGGCAAAGAGTTTCTAAGGGTGTTTTCCATACCTAGTGTACTAGTGTCAATACTAGGAGTGAAAGAGATAGAAAACCTAAGATCCACAACAATTGTGCTATTATGGGATGACATGAGTCTTGAACTTGGTATCACTACAGTGTTAGCAATAGGACACCAAATACTCATGCAAAAGGTGAATACAAATGCAATATAAGCTAAGAACAATGAAATGCTTAAAATAGAAATTTTAGAAATTGAAAAAGAAAGGCAATAACAACAAACAAAAATGTAGAAATTGAAGTTTGAATGACAGAAAATGCAACGCAAAATATGCAAGGGAATTGATTTTCCCAAGGTGGAAAATGAGTCCCAGTGATGGTTTTTTTCAAAAAAATTAGAAATTTTTAATTGGATTTTATGGTTTTTATGTTTCCTGATATGTATCTGAGATGCAAATGCAAAGTTTAAATTATTTTCAGTAAAATGAGATGAAAAAATGCAAGCTAAATGAGATTTCACTAATACAAAATTTGAAACCCTTGAATGCAAATTAACCAATGAAAGTCCTAATGCAATGTTAATGCAAGTTAAACCTAGGGTGATAATGTAATCCAAATCAGAAAATGAAATGCTATAAATGCAGGTTCACCAAAATGAAAGGAAGAAATTTTTTTTGCTTCCCTTCTAGGGTTTAGGACCTAAAAGGGAAATTTTCACTAACTTTCCCTAAAGAACAAACCCTTGAGATTTCAATGCAAAAGAGAAAGAAATCTTGCAAGAAGGTTGTTCTAATGGATGAATATGATCTAATGAGGGGTTCACCACCAAGTTTAGACTTGGAAAAGACAAATAAAATGCAAGATGTAACACTAAACCCTAATTCAATGCAAACTAACACTAAATCACCTAGGAAACTGGAGATGGATGAATGGAGGTCTAAATCATTAAAAATTATACTTCTACTATTTACTGGGACTCATTCATCAAGTTGGGAAAAAGAGTCATGTTTTTGGGAAACTATGTAGGAACAGGTTTCAAGGAAAAGGGTATCCAAATTTGCAAGTCCTAAAAATTGGCTTGAACTGGGACTCATTCGCTAGAAGTGATGAATCAATCCAATTGGGCTTTTCTGCAACTTCAAAAGTTGATCCTGCTCTTATTTGTCTACTTTGTCCTTCTTGATTGATTTTCGGATCCGAATCCTTGAATTGTAACATGTAGGTCTTCTCCAAGGTTCTCCAAGGTTTAATGACAACTTTGACAACATTGAATGATTTGCAACTTTTCTCCAATCTTGCTCATTGGGAAATATGCAACCTAGACCTACAAATCACACATAAAGGAGAGGGGAAAATGTTGTGGGGTTATTGGATAGGGGTTTTCCTTGGTCAAACCTTGTTTTGGAAATTAATCCTTGAAATGAAATCAAATAGGAATGGAGAATGATGAATGAACAAATAAAAATGTTGCAACTCACCAAACCCTATCAATAAGGTGCTACAAATATGCTTGTAATGGTTGCAATGGATGTAGACTTTGATTCTTGCTTGAATGATGTTGATCTTGAATGTATTGCTTTCTTGAAACACAAAATCCTACCCCACAATTGTTAGCTCTAAAACAACATGATGCATGAAATATTTGACATGATGATTGAGGCTTGATTGTTCCTTTAGAATGCTTGAAAATTTTCTCTTGAAGACACTTGAATGGTCTTGAATACTCTTTTGAACACTTGATTACTTATTAGATTGCTAGGTGTAAATATGAGTGAAAGAACCTTGTATTTATACTTAATTATGCAACAATTCTCAAAATTACAACACTACAAGCCGACATCAGATCTAGGAGAATAAAATACCACCATAAATTTAAATTTATTTTAATTTTGGGCCACACAGGACTCATTTTCCCAAGATGGTGAATGAGTCCCATCTGGCATAATGTATGGGACCAAAAATCAAAAGTGTTTAGAAATGTGTGAAATCTGGTTTAGGACCAAAAGACCTAGGTGGGACCCATTTTCCCAAGGTGGCGAATGAGTCCCATATCACTAAATCTGGGCCACACAAGCTAGAAACACCTAAATTATGATTGGATACTGATTGGTGTTGGGATTATCCTCAAAAAGATGCAAAATAAGGCCAATTAAAGCATAAGTCAGCCCAATTATTAATGACAAGCCTGGAGGAGTGTGAAAGTGTGTTACAACACTTTACAAGACTTCAAATAAGGCAAGATTAATATTTATTTAAATTAAAAATGGGTTTATTATGTGTAATTAATTGATAAAACCTTAGAAAAGTGTGAAAGTGTGTTACAACACTTCACACACTTTAGCAAGGTACAATTTAAATACATTAGTTCACAAGGGCCCAAGACCTAATGTGAACATTTCAAACACATTACAACACTAAATCAAGGAAAAATTGAGCTCAATTTCACAAGGAGGGCCCAAACAAGTGTGAAAATTTCCCCAACAACATTTTTTGACACTACACTTATAAATTCAAGGTGAGAGATAGGATTAGAAAATTTAATAACATGTGTCTTAATCCTATAATATGAGACAACTAACTCATAACAACCTAGAATAAGATAAGATCCATAAATGAAAACTAAGAATTCTATAAGGAATCTTATAAGCCTAAGTAAACCTAACATGTGAATATGTCCCCTAAGTCCCTAGTAAGGAAATTAACTAGGTGCAAGACATTTATTCATACCAACACCCCCCCTTAAGTGCAACTTAGGGAGAAGATCTTATTATGCAAATATGTAAAGTGACTATGAAGATGGGTCTCAGCTACAAGGCCATGTTAGGTACCCATTTACAATGCAAATGCAAATGTAATCTCTCACAAGTAGAGAAAGGGGGAAAACCTAGTGGAACAAAACTCATCTCCAAAAGAGAAAAGAAAAAAACAAGATTATGTATGGAGGACTCAATGATAACCCCAAGGACTACATCCATCATGTATATACAATCAAGAACCCCCATAAGAGGGGAAAATATGGACAAGATATCTCCCCATAATGAAGAATCTCTTGCAAATATGGTTAATTTTTGAAGACAAAATATAATCCAATGCCTATAATGTTTCTCCCCTTAGGAAGAAGTTAGACCAAGTACAAATGCAGGAATGATTCCCATTTTGGATAGGAATTAGTAGGAAGTGGAATACCATATGTATGAAGATTTTCTCTAAAATCTTCTCATGTGTTGCAAAGTTCATGGTAGATGATGACACCACAATTCAATCAAGTTCATGCCTAATCACAAAAAACTATGAAAAAATAGGAACAAATGGAAACTGATCTTGAACTAACTTGAAAGAAAAATATGAAGTGATAATAGTTGATCCATGACTATCATCAAATAAGAGAGCTAAACCCTCAAATTTTTCTTCCAAATCTGAAATGTGAGACTCTGCAAACAAAGATGCAATGCGTGATAAATAGGAATCCCAATTAGGAAGACAAAAAAATACCTGTTGCAATGAATCATTGGAGGTTCTCAATGAATCATGAATAGAATATGAATGTGTGATCTCAAAGTTGCAGAAGTAGGAGTTTCAGGAGAAGTCTTTGGATCACCAAGATTCTCAAGTTATGCATCATATTGAAACTCCTCTAAGGTCTCATCATCATAGGATATATTGTTAGCATCATCAAGTGGAATGAGGCAATTTGAAGCAAGATCATCTGAGAATGGAGGGTTATGTGGATCTCCAAAAAACTCCTAAAATTTGGTCCAAACTATGTGTGGGCATGAGATTCCCCTAATCTTATGATAGGTCTCTCTGAAGATGCTTGCACTGAAAGTACAACCAATCAATACAATGATATGATCATTTATGTTACCCAAACATGTTCCTTAGATGTCATTTATTGCTCAGGTATGAGTCCATAAAGATGAGGAAAACTATTTAGCCACCTACAATGTGTTACTATGCCTTTTTTCCATGAGTCATAATTGTCCTTAGTTAGAATGATTACAAAAGGATGACTTGCATAATCCATGATCACAATGATGATACACTTCTCAAATTAAAATATATGAGATCAATTTATACAATAGAGCTTAAATGAAGTATAATGATTAGAACAACACCTTCCTAACTATCAAAATATCTAAGTAACTTCTAGTTTACCCACCAAGAAAATGAAAGTAAAATGTACCGAGGATGGAAATAGGAAAAGTGCATGCATGGCTGGATAGATCTCCTCAATACCTTTTGAATTTCTCAAGAATCACAAAAATTGGAGAGCAAGGGAAAAAAAATTGAGCTTAAGAGCCAAAAAACAATATTTGACTTCAATCAACAATAAATTCCACCAAATAGAAAAATTTTGCAAAATAACTTGCACCATTGGAAAATTGAGAGAGCCAACTTTTCGAAAATATCTCATTTGAAAAAAATTACCTCCTGGAGAAAAATTTATTGCAAAATGAAAATAAGACCTATTTTAGGCACTTGGGGGATCAACTGGAAGACTAAACAAGATCAAAAGTATAACCCCTAGTGGGCTTAGCTCTTAGTCCTCCACATGACAATGGGTCTCACTACTGCAATATGCCAATGTAATTCAAAATATGTTGCCTAAAGCAATAATAAAATATGTGCTCAAAAACATTTAATAAAATCTATAGAATTTTTATTTTTTGTGAAATCAAATATGATGACCTACACATCGGGAGGTTGTATAGCCTAACTAGGAAAAAAAAAATCCCCAAAAATAACTTTACCAAAAATGGACAAATTTATAATCAAAATTCATCAGATTGGCCTCCTAAATGCAATGGTTATGTTGATTTGGGCCCAAAGTGCTCAAAAAAATTAGTGACATCTTGGATCGACTAATCTTCACACTTTTTCAAACCCTTATACATTTGGTAAAACATAAACAATTTTGATGAAACGAAAGGAAAACCTAACTTGCTTTGATGCCCTAGATTCAATTGTGAGGTTTCTTACAAAGACAGTTGTTGTTGCACCAAAATATTGACCTGTTAATTCCCAATACAACCGCCAGAGTTATTGAATCTATTGATGCCAAAATTTGACAAGGTAACAGTGTCTTATGGGAAACTCAGTTTATAGGGGACCTTTTGCGCTAAACTGAGTGACCTCCAGATTTTAAAGAAGTTGGCTTCTTCTATAATGGGGTTTGGAAAGGGAAAAGGAAACAGATATATAAAATAAAACCTAATCTAAGGCGATGTGCCAATACTTAATTATAGGCACGACAAATCATAGATCTAAGGGCCCGATTGGTATTTGTAATGTTCCAGAAGGTTAGAAACTGAAGATTAAAGTATAGATAATCCATTCATTGACATAAAATAGCATTTCATACATTCCTACTGTTAAGAAGAGTCATAAGACATGATCTATGCTAGAAAACTTGCATTCAATTTATAGAAGTTCTCAAATGAAATATCAAGACGACAATAGCACAGTCTAAAGTTAATCAAATAGCATAAAAGAACAGAAAAGTTGAACAATTGGCACAATATGAGTCTTTTCAATAAAAAACAATAATAAAGGCCTGGTGTCTTTTCTAAAATCAGTGTTCCTTCTCCTAAATCCAGACCTTTCCCTCATAAGAGAGAGAAGTATATATAGCTGAAAATTCCCACCACCTTGGAGAGCAGTAACAGAAAATATTTCATGATCTCCGACAATGATGTAGAATTGATTGTATCTCCAGGTTGTTGCAACAGAAAATATTTGAAACCAAGCATTTGGTCATTCTAGGCTCAGGTGCATCCTCTGCAAATGATGGTGGTGATCTGGGAAAGGTCAACTAGGAAAGTGTCATCACCTCATAAAGCAATTATGACATGCAGTGGCCAATCGTAGCATTTGGTTCGCTTTATCTATCACCCAAATACAAAACCCACCGAAGAGACACATGGCTGCATAGTGTATCCTGTGTGAATCTTTATCTTTCACCATTGAAAACTTGCACCAAGGTGACATGTGGCACGTGGGAAAATCCTTACTCAAAAATGAAGGGAACAATCATCAATTATGCGCAGTGATGACACGTGGAAGCATAGCGGAGATTCCCAAAATGAGAAGTCAAGGAAACCTCTGAGGAGTGCAGAGTAGACATGTGGAGGGGGCAGCAAAGTCTAACAAAAAGGCCGAGCAACTTATTTGTGATGCATGGGCCAATACTTAGAGCAAAAACATGCCCAAAGGAAGCTTGTTGATTATTTATTCATAGCTTTTGGCGACTACTAGGGGTGTTTCGCTTAAGGAATGGAGAACCCAAAATTTCTCTGGTTTACAGACCAGAGCATCATTCACCAAGTGATGAAATTAGAGCATGGAAAGAGCCACCTGCAATGGCGACCAATCGTCCTCAAATGGCTTGACTATGTTGCACAAATTCTCCTACACTCCACCTAGTTCGAGCTGTTGCTTATAAGGCAGTGTCTCGGGTAAGTCAGCCCCTACTTCGCAATGAAAGAATAGTTGTGCAAGTGGATAAATAACTCCCTCAATGTCAGCTGCGGTGGGAGGATGTCTAAAATTTTGGAAAGTACCTGGGTCATTTTCCTTCTCCTCTATTCTTTTTTCAATTTGCTCGACTGTAGCAATAAAGCCATCTTCACAGAACAGGGATGGAAAACCCATCTCACTTAATCTGGAAAAACTGTCCCGCATGTTCTCCATTATCTCGTTCAAAGTATCTATGGCTGTTTTAGTGCGCTGGAAGATAGAATGGCAATGGATAAACTTTTTTGTCGTCTGGGCGATAGCATTCCAATCTTCAATTCCTGCCTTGGTGAGGTCTTCATTAGCGACCGAATATAGCTTGGTGAGAAAATCCTTTGCTTCCGGAACCTTTTCCAAGATAAACTATGAAAAATGCTCAATTGTACTATGAGCCTCCTAGCTCAGTTTTGATGCTTTGGAGATGAACCAAAGAGTGGGATGCAGTCTTAGAAAAAAAGTTCTAATATTTTCCCAATGAGAAATATACAACTGCCTAACCAATGGAACAAGATCCGGTTGCGCAGGGGAGGTCAGGCGAGAGATTTTAAGAGAAGTGATATCCACATCCTTTGAGTTAATGACCTCAGTTAATTCCACACTTTTTCTTTTTTCAGACACCAGTTGCTCCCCAAAGCTGTTCATTCCTTTATGCCAGTTTTCTTCAGCTCGGGAGTGGTTTTCCAAATGCATGTCGAGAGAGGACTTTGTCTCCTGAAGTTATTTTTCTAATTGGGACTTTCGGCCCTCAAATTCGACATCCTTCTCCTATATTTTTTTCTCATATTGAGCTCACTGATGCTCTAAGGCCTCATTCTTTTGTGCCATCCCTTGATCATATTCAATGTGATGCCACTCCAACTCCTCATTCTTTAGCTACAAATTCTGCTCCTCCTCTAGATTCTTAGTACGCAACTCATTAACCATAGCAGGGTCGGTAGTCTAAACCTTCGCAACCTCCCCCTGAAGTTTGTTCCTTTCATTCTCTACTACCAGTGCCCTCTCTGTCAAACGTGCAACATCAACTTCCAAGGATTTCTCTTTTTTCTCCAAAAAACTAGCCTTTTCCCTTACTACTTTAAGTTGCTCATCCATTTTCTTCAGCTGGCGACCAGTCTTAAGGAAGTTGGAGGTGACCACCCATTGTGTTTCCTCCATAAGCTCAACCTTATCCTGTGGTCGGGCCACCTTCATGTCAAGCCCTATTGCATATACTTCATGGTTTAAAGGACACATCTCCCCTTGTGGCTTGGTTATTGTAGGGTACAGGGCCGCAAATTTCAACACTTCCTAGGTCTCATCATAGAGAGTTTGTATTTTTGGTTCCGCGGGCTTACTATCCTCCTTGGCCTTGCGCTTTTGTATTCCATTCATGTGTGCCTCCTTTTTGGAGTCGATCTATGCCATGAATAGGGTTCGCCCACCTACAAAAGGAGCACCAGAAGGTAGGGCATATGGATAGGTAATTTTAATAGGCCCAGGCATTTGCTTCTTCTAGAGAGTGACAGTTTGTGGGCAGAAGGGAAGCACATTCCAAAGCTTGGTTTGAGAATCAGCAAAAGGGCTTGCCACTTGCCAAGGTTCAATTGGTTAACCGGTGGGAGGACTTGTGGGCTGAAATAGTGAAGGATTTGTCATCATGGAGTCAACCTGCTGCGAGGGAAGAGGAGGATTTGTTGCAATAGTAGAAGTAGGGGTGTCAACAGTGGGTATGCCTTTAGAAAGTGAGGAAAGGAAGATTTGAGTGGTAGCAATTGGCGTAAGGGTTCTTGGAGCAGTAGAGGTAGGTGGAGTGACTTGTGATAACTAGGTGAAAATTCCCGCATGCATTGGATCAAAGGTGGGAAACAGAGGGCCAACACTCATGGTGGGGATTGCCACAGAGACAGTGGGGAATCCCAAGGACTAAGAAGCAAGAGAACAAGGAGAAAATTTTACCTACTAACTGGTTGATGGGGCTCCTTTCCTTGTTAGCAGTTCTTCCCCTTCTTCAGGCTCTTGGCTAGCTACTATCACCTGTCTTCTGGTGGGTTTTTGTGAACTCTCTCCAACAGTGGCCTTTGTACACTGCCGCTTTGTAGGTGGGGTTTCCCTAGCCTCAACACTTACTTTCAGTTGATGCTATGACACTCGAGTTGCCTTATTAGACCAAGTGAGTGTAAGCGAACCTCTTGATACATTAAATGACACATTTGTGGCTATAAGGGCAGGTTGTCTAGAGATTTTCTCTTGCGGTGCAGAGGATGTGGAAGTCATTGTTTATTCCTCTTCTTGTTCTTCAGACCCACCTTCCAGGTCATTGCCTTTATTGGAGATAGAGTCAGAGCTGATATGCTCCTCATCCCACCATTTTTCAAATTCTTTGTCCTCCTTCAAGCTTTCATAAGGAGCATCCAACTGTCTTGTCTCTTGGTGATACTTCCAGAGAGCTTCTATCTTCTCATTAGTCCATTCCTCTTCCTTCCGCAACTTGTTGTACATGGTGCATTCCATTTGGACACTATCATTAGCCTCCGCCACAGCAAAGTAAAACTTGTGTCATGGCTCTCTGTTATCCTGTGTGGGAACACGCACTAGTTCAAAAAAAAATTCATCCTTATCCGCCCATGGGTTGTGCCTCTTTTCCCAATAGGGTAGAGGAATGTGAGTGACCTTCATGTGTGGCTACGATAGATCATTGAAAGGGTTGTAGTCCCATTTATCACATACCAAAACCAACCCTAAATGAACCAATTTATCATGCAATAGTTGATGTGATTGCTTCTTTACCAGAGTCACTGTTTTGAAATTCTTTGGACAACTGAAGAATCATTTCCTCTTGATGCTTTTGCTATTGCATAAGGTATAATCAATAATACACACCTATCGATACATTTCAAGCGCAAGCACCCTATTTGTGACATAGGCTGGGAGTAGGAAAGGTTGATCAGTGAAGCCTCGCATCCAAAGAATTGTGAAATCCACTCCGAAGAACCAGTCACAAGTGGGAGTGAAACTCTGCATATATCTAGTATGATCTATGTTGAGTTGGACTATGTCACCTCCTCGTAAATCTTTCAAGACCAGAGTTATAAAATAATCCAAAAAGGCATAATAATCATATGTCATGGAAAGAAAGGGTGTCCATGTGGATACTAGCTTCCTCCTCTACCTCTCATCAAAAATAGACAATTCAAAATATCTGCCAAAGAAGTCAGGGATTTGATACAAGAACATGTGAACCAGGAAGGAGAGAAATCTAAACTTCCCTTCCACCAGGTAATTTTTTATTTTTTGTATCATTTCCTCCACGAGGAATTTGGAAAAATTGTACCAGAAGATATTGTGTTGAACTTGCGGAATTGGAAAGTCGGCCCTAGTTGAAAGGCCTCCACCATCTCGTCGGAGTCTCGACCACACACAAATGCTAGCATTGACAAGGCATCCTCCATGTCTTCAACAAATGAACCATGCGGTAATGGGATATTTGACAGCTTAGTGCCTGAGATTCCCTTGCCAATTTCCTCCATTAGGAAATTTGGGCTCTTTTTCATTGTCTTCTATGTATTTTCTCCTTTAGTAGGAGTGAAGGACTCGATTTTCCCCTTTTTGGTACTTTGGTCTAGGATACATAGCATGTACCAAATGGCTTGTGGGTTGATGTTAACATTTAAGGTTCAGCCCTCGATGCAATGGTTGTTTGGGTTATAACATTGAATGGTGGCATCAACTATTTATGGGCAATAATGTACCAGCGGGACCATGTATTGTGGAAGCCCACTGTACCATACCTTTTTTGTTATCGATATGGTTTCCCAAGATGCCCTCACCCTTGCATAGGCTGCTTCTCTTAAAGACTTAGGTTTTTTTGTGAGGTGTGGGTCATGAATATTATCCCATTCCTCAACACTTTTCTAGTTTCTGTAATCTTTGGGCCTATCCAGTTGTTTTGTATTTTCCTTCTTTGGCTTGCCTAGTATACTAGGCATAGCATATGATAAATCTTCATAGACATACACAGCCTTTGACGATCGTATAGCTCTAAGCAAGTGTTGGTCAATCTCCTCCTGAATTTTTTGTGATGAACTCTCCGACATTTTTCCTTAGATGAAAGCTTCTACAAGTTTTGAATTCTTCGTAATTTTTACTCGGCTCTGGATATGCTAAAAACTTCTCTTCACTTGGCTTGGCGTATTTCAAAAAACATTTAAGCATTAAAATTTTCCTCGCGCAATATTTTAGCTATCTTTACTCAAAGTGGTAGAAGAAAATGGGCTTTTGCATTTAATTCAGCATGTACTACCAACTCCTTGGCTCGTACGAAAATGGGATGCATGGAAGCTATAGTGGTAAAAGGGAATGATTGTATTTGGCAACCGTGTGATATGAGGTGATCTCCTTGGAACTTGGGCCAGCAATTCATGTTTTAACTCAGCATTCATATGTGTTGGCAATTAATATCCTGAATGAAATGATTAAGCCAAAGAAACAACCAGCACCTAAAAAGATATGAATCTTTCCTTGGGTTCTGAGAAATACCTGTGAGGTGACACAATAGCCCTTTGACCATGCAGCCCACTACCGATGAGTGCCACCATTTTTAAGCTAATTAATTAGCTCTCATTAACTGAGCACGCATAGAGCCATACTTTTACAGACGCAACCAGTCAAGAAATGTGAGCAAACACAGGCACACCTTTCAAGTTGGCACTTGGTTATCATCACATTTTATTGAAGTAGATTAGCTTTCTTTTCCCCATTTTTTCTATAAATAGGTCACTAAGTAGTGAGGAAATCACACTTAGCATTTGAGAAAATTTTAGCAATAGGATTTTATATATGGCTTTTATTACTGGCAAGGTTCCTCATAGGCTAGGTTGTAGGCATATTTCAGGAATAGTTAGAAGGCAGTAGCAGTGCATCAGTACCATGGACACTCTTATTAGGCTAGTTTCTTACAAGTCGTAGATAGCTTTCCTCAAAGAGATTTCAACTAGGCACTTGAAAAGGATGACCAAAAACAAACACTCCCTAGTTTTGATAGCCATGAAGTGGGTTCTGGGTTGGGATTGCATTGAGTATGAAGAAAAATACCGCGTCAATACCGACATTTTCTCACACTTTGTTGCATCTATGTTGGATATTGGTATCCCTAGGCCTTTGATTTTGAAGTTAGTTAAGGAAATCTTTCCTAAAAGGTGCCTGAATGGTCTAGGTGAAGTCATTGCTCGCGCTGCATATGGGGTAGGCCTACCAATGGCCATCGACCTCTAGTGCTATATTGAGGAAGAAGCAGTCATCTTGTGGTTTCCATTTCTTAGTGGATTCTGCCTTCAGACGCACGATGAGCACCAGCGGAGGGCTACCCAGGCCTTGCACTTTTTTTCCACATCTACAACGTAGTGCCATTTTACAACATTGATTGGTATACTGACTTTAGGAACCTGGTGTTCCCTCCGCCAATGGTGGTCACTCCAAATGATTCTACTTCTGTTGTTGATGTACCTATTGATGAAGATGTGGTAGACATTGTTGTTAATGCATCAATTGTTGTTGTCCATGCTATTGGATGAAATGCTTCCTTGTCTCTTTATTTTTTGTTGTTAAGAATACACCACACATTTTTTATATATATATATAAGCTTGAAAAAGGCCATACACATAGTATATATGAAAGAATATCACGTATAATCATATAATTTTTGAATTACAACTCTTTTAGCCATTTTCGCCATGTAAAAATGAAAGAATATATATAATGACATATATATTTATAAAATCCATGGCTCCTTCTCTTTCAGCATATTCATTGTATGGGTTCCTTTTCATTCAACATATTTGTTTATTTACTTTGCATATGGGTGTTTATTTTAAATATTTGTTCCTACAAAGTAATTTTACTTCCCTATTCTCTGCAATGATGGGTCGCTTTTCGCTAAAACAAGAATTGATTTTTAAAAAGACCGGCCAACACAAAGGGAAAGAAAAAAATAAAAGCATTATTCACATATATACAAAAGTAAAACCTTGTCACTCAATAGAGTAGCTTAAGATGAATCTTGTTGATCGGAATTCCCAAGGATTCCTATTCCATTCTTTCTAATTCGAAAGAATTATGTTCTTTGCACTTAATTATTTTGAACGGACCTTCCCACAGGCTATCAAACTTTCCGTGTTGACCTAGCTTAGTAGCCCTTTCGTTAAATTTCAGCACTAAGTCTCTGCACTTTAGGCCTTGGTCAGACACACTCTTGGAAAACCATCACTTGACCACTTGTTGGTGGTTTGTCATGGCTATTAAGGAATTCTCCCTTTTTTCTTGTACTTCTAATAGTTTGGCAAGCCGAACCTTCTTGGCGACAATTTTTTCTACCTCAAGGGATTTCAATAGTTGAAGCACTAGAATCTCCATAGATATAGGCAGCAATGCCTCTTTCCTGTATACCAACTCATAAGGTGAATTATTAAGCACTTTCTTAGGAGTTATGTGGTCTTCCCAAAGTGTCACTCAGAGGTTTTTGTGCCATTCTCTCTGGTGCTCCGAACTAATTCTTTTAAGGAGTCGAACCAGGTTGTTGTTTGTTGACTCAGCTAGGTCATTTCCTTGTAGGTAATAATTCGATGATGTCTTAAGGAATATTCCATTTGTTAATGGAAAGTGACATACCTTTGCACCTAGGAAATCTCTGGCATTATCAGAAATGATAGTCTTCAAAAGGCCGAACCTTGTCACTAGCTCTTTGAGGAAATCCACTATCTCTTCCTTTGTTGTTTTTTTTAGAGGAGCGGCCTCTATCCATCTTGTGAAGTAATCTATAGCCATCAAAATCCACTTATGTCTAGCACTGGAAGTGGGATTGATCATCCTGATGAAGTCCAAGCCCCATTGTGCAAATGGTTCATCCGCCACTATAGGCTTGAGGGGCATTGCAGAATTCTTCCTTCTGTCTGTAAAAAAACTGGCATTCTTTGCAAGATTTCACCAAGGAGTGAGATTCGTTGAAAAGTGTGAGCCAATAGTAACCTGCACACATGATTTTGATGGCAGTGGTCTTAGCAAAGAAGTGTTCGCTTACAGTGCTATTGTGGAAAGTGTCAAGGATTCTCTTTGCTTGCTCTATAGTAATGCATCACAAGAGGAGACCATTGAAATTGTTTTTGAAAAGGACCCCTTCCACTAGCGCATATCTATAATTTTGCAGTCGATAGTATCTCCTCTTTTTGGAGGAAAGACCTAGTAGATACTTTCCTATTTGCATAAACTTGACTCTATTTGTTAGCCAAAAACCCTCGGACCCTTCTGGTTGCTCTTCCTCGATGGGTATCTCTTCGTCATGCGCCATGTATTCGCACAGTCCTCTTCCACAAATAGTTTTAGTGGGTTTGACCTCAATGTCATATTCAAGGATCTTGGTGATCCAATTGGCTCTTTTTTCTGTGATTTCTCCCTCCATGATATATTCGCACACACTAGAATGTGCAACATAGACAATCACTTTGTTGCAGGAAATTAGATGGCAAAATTTTTTAAGTCCGTTTACTATTGCAAAGACTTTCCTTTCGACGAAATTATAATTTGTCTCATATTCCTTCAGGGTCTGGGAGTAAAATGCCACCAGATGTTCTCCTTTTCCTTCATTATCCTTTTGAGTTAAGACAATAGGAATACTAGACTTTCTACTGAACACATACATTATAAAATCCTTAGATAAGTTTGGATTAACCAGTACCGGAGCTTAGGAAATAGCATCCTTAATTTTTCAAAGGCTTCTCTGGCTTCTTTTGTCCACTTAAATGCTTGATCTTTTTTAAGTATCAAGGTGATTGGTTTAATTATTCCTGTGAAGTCAAAAATAAACTTGCTAACAAAATTTACCTTTCCTAGGAAGGACTGAACGTCTTTCTTGTTAATAGGAAGGGGAAGTTCCTTGATGGCTTTCACCCAGTCAGGGTTGATTGAAACTCCTTTGGACACCATGTGTCCTAATAGCTTGCCTTGTGGCACTCTGAATACACATTTTTTTGGATTCAGGGAAACCCTATAATCCTGGGCATTTCTAGAAAACCATTTCTAAGTGATCAAAATGATCGTCCTTAGACTTAGAAAACACAGTAAGATCATCTAAATAAATTAGGATAATCTTATTGATCAGCTCGTTGAAAGCGATGTCCATTTCCCGCTGGAATGTTGCCCCTATGTTGGATAAACCAAAAGGAATTTTAGCATATGAAAATGTTCCCCACTTTGTAGTGAATGTAGTCTTGTGTTGATCCTCTTCTTTGACTCGGATCTGTTTATAACCAGAGAAGCCATCAAGCAGAGAAAACATTTCTAATCCTACTACTATTTGCAAGATTGTCTCCATAGAAGGCAACGGATAATGATCCTTCAGGGATGCTTTGTTCAGGTCTCAAAATTCCACACATAAGTGGATGTCTCTATTCTTCTTTCATACCAAGACCAAATTGGATACCCACGTGTTATGCTTGATTCAGAAGACAATTTGCAACTCAATTAGCTTTGTTAGCTCTTGCACCATTAGTGCTTCAATTTTGGGGTTTACTAGCCTCTGCTTTTGTCAGATTGGTTTTTCACCTTATGTCAGCTTGATTGTGTGTTGGATGATGTCAAGATCATATACCTTTAGGTCATCATAGGACCAGGCCACTACTCCATATTTCTTGTAGAAATTGATCAACCTTTCTTTATCATGGTGTAGGACATCTTTCCCAACTCGAAGTTTTTTGTCACTTTTGTCTGCCACAAAATTTTGTCTATCATTTCTTCCATCATCAAAATCAAAAAGTTTTTCAAGAGTAACCAATCCTTTTGGAAGTTTGCTAGATTTCAATTGCATGATTTGTCCTTCATAAGCCTCTGCAATCTTTGGTTGGATCTAATTGGTGAACTCCCCTAACTATTGGATGAATCAAGCAATATGTTCATCACTTTCAAACACCTGCTAGCTTTGATCATTATCAAGAACCGTTGGTCAAACTATTACTCGTATAGAGTGTTTGTTATGCATAAGGTCAGAAGCAAGATCAAACTGGGATCCAATTGTTGTCATGTGATCCATGTAACCATTTTGGTCTCAGGAAATAGTCTAAATGTTGAAGGCTTCAAAACCCTCAACTAGGTCCCAGACTCAATGCTGATAGGATCTCATGCGAACATTCCTTGCCATGAAAATTCCCTGGACTTGGTTAACCACTAGTTCAGAATCTCCAAACACAATTAATTGCTAAATGCCCATTTTCTCTGCAAGGCTTAAACCCTAAACTAATCCTTCATATTCGACTTCATTGTTCAAACAAGCGAACTGGAAGCGAAAAGACCTTAGTATTTTTTCATTTTGTGGGGATATCAAACATATCCCCGCACTGGCGCCTACTTTGCATCTTGCCCCGTCAAAGTACAACATCCATAGCTCAGGTGCTTGGCCACCTTTGAACTCTTTGGCAACCTTCAGGAGCACTTTATCTTCATCATAGATTACATAGGTGCACTTGATAAAGGTATGCACAGCTTAAAAATTAATCATGGCTTCATCTGCTACATGTTAGAATGTAACACTTCTTATTCTATCTTCATTTTTGTGTCATGCTTGGTTCTGAGAATCAAATGTGACCAATCCAGGGACAGGTATCTACCCATAATTGATATAAATTCTTGGGATAGATAGAGGCCAAACATGGGAGGAACATCTATGATCATAGTGTCTTGCGGCACAGTGATACTAGGGCAAGAAAATAGAGTTAAAATAAATGCCTTGATCATACCTACGGTTTCAACTTTGTTTCCATCAAGCTGCATTACTCCCCTTTTCATAGGTTCATAGCTAAGTCCTAAAGCTTTAGCTATTTTTTTAGGCATAACTATGCTACTAGCACCAGAATAAATCATAGCATTGTGCAATAACTTCTTCCCTATAATGAGAGTTAAGAAGAAGGGTTGGGGATTCAACTTATCTTTGACTTCAGTAGGGGCTTCTCTTGTGTTGTTCGTAAGGACTTTAGCAGGAAATAGTTGATCAACAGCCTTTGCATTGGCTAGCTGCTTCATTGGCATTGCGTTGATATTTGCTTGAAGTGCCTTCTGTAATAGCGTCTTCTACTCCAGGATAGCTAGAATTTCCCATAGAGACACATTATTGTATGATTTCTTCAATTTTTCCACCACGTTAAAAGGTGGTGAACTTGGAGGTTTCTACTCCTTTTCTCTTGTTATGATAATTTCCTTCCGAGTTAGATTTTGGGGCGGCTTAGTGGAAGTGCCAGGTATCTAATTGGAAGCACTCTTAGGTTGTAGATTGGATAGTTGTGGGGCAACTGATTCACCAGTAAATCTCCTCTTTGAGCGAGTGTTATAGTCAAATTGCACTTGTGGCATTTTGGATACGAACATATTATTAGCAAACACCACTTCTTCTTCTTCAATCCACGAGAAGAGCACGTGATTAAGAGCGATGTCGGATTCTTGTTCTAGGGACATTCCTTGCATTTACATAGTAAGAACCGTGCTCTCCATTTGTGGTGAGGCATATACATATAATCCATGTTCTGACGTCACACCTTGGTTGTGCTACTCTGCCACCTTTTTTTGTAAGTTGCCACACAAATAGTTCTGAGGCATGTGCACATCACTGCAAGGGAAGCACCACAGATTGATATCATCAATGAGGTTATTTTGACCAACGGTCAATTCCCTAGTCGAGCTTGGTGAAGCACTCATCAGTGGAGTAGGTGCCGGCACCATTTGGTTGGCTGTCAGAGCTGGTGGATTAGTGCAAGAACCACCTTGGTACTGATTTTGTTGATATGAAGACCGCCTGCCTTCATAATCCTAATAGGTAGGCTTTGAGGGTGTTGATTGGTTTTGCTTGAGGGTGGTTATGTCATTTTCCATAGTTTGCAACATTTCTTTAAGATCACTCATTTCATCCTTGGGAGAACTGGATGTAGAGGCAACATTTTGTGGCACTGCTGCATATGTGTACATTGCCTGGGGAGGTGCGGGCACACTCGTTGACGTAACTTCTTGTGTGGGCATTGATATTTCAGGAAATATCGACATGATGGGCCGAGGAGGAAACTTTCAACAGTCTATCAAATGATTCTTGCCTTTAATGGTGACACTATAAGCATCTGGCAGAGTAGCTCCTCCCAAAGAATTGATCATCATAGAAATGTCAGGGTTGATGGACTTCAGATAAAATATGAATGCCAATTCAGGAGTCGGGCATATAACAATAGGGATCCTCTGCCTCATAGAAATGTCAGGGTTGATGGACTTCAGATAAAATATGAATGCCAATTCAGGAGTCGGGCATATAACAATAGGGATCCTCTGCCAGTTTGTAGGGAATCAGATATTGAAGTCCATCATAGCCTCTTGGGGAGCTCATTTTATGACAGATAATTGATGGTACAGTGAGGAGAAATCTCTGTCATTTGAAAACCTCTCATAGAACGGATCTTCGAGCTCATCCCATGTATGGATAGTGCTATCTGGCAATGTTCGGTACCAATCCAACACTTTTCCTTTGAAGGATGCAATGAGGAGCCTTAGCGCTACATTCTACATAGTGATCACATGCACTAGACACATGTCTACCACATCTTGCAGATGTTCTGCGAGTGTTCTCGAGCCATCTCTGATAAACTTGGGTATAGCTTTCATGGCTAAGATTGGGATAGTAGCCCAGACAGTGAGTGCTACTGGAGCTACTAGGGGACTTCTAGCATCCCATACCATGTAATTTCTATTGGCAGTTGGAAACATGGTTAGAGGAATGGGTGGAGGGAGCGGAACGATTACCAACTGACCTACGGCCTGCACTGTTCTAGTGGCGGTACTAGTAAACTATGGTTTTTTGCAATTTGGGATCTAGTTACAAGCCGATGGCTCATACACCCTTCTAAAGTGCAAATTCATTTAAGTTCTATCCCACCAGGCATTCTAGAAAAAGAATAAACTGTTGATGCCAAAAATTGACAAGGTAACAGTGTCTTATGGGAAACTTAGTTTATGGGGGAACTTTTGCACTAAACTGAGTGACCTACGGATTTTAAAGAAGTTGGATTCTTCTATAATGGGGTTTGGAAAGGGAAAAAGAAACAGATATATAAAATAAAACCTAATCTAAGGCGATGTGCCAAGACTTAATTATAGGCACAATAAATCATAGATCTAAGGGCCCGATTGGTATTTGTAATGTTCCAAAAGGTCAGAAACTGAATATTAAAGTATAGATAATCCATTCATTGACATAAAATAGCATTGCATATATTCCTACTGCGAAGAAGATTCATAAGACATGATCTAGGCCAGCAAACTTGTATTCAATTTATAGAAGTTCTCAAATGAAATATCCAAACAATAGTAGCATAGTCTAAACTTAATCAAATAGCATAAAAGAATAGAAAGGCCAAAAAATTGGCATAGTCTGAGAGTCTTTTCAATAAAAAACAATAATAAACGCCTGGTGTCTTTTCTAAAATTAGTGTTCCTTATCCTAGATCTAGACCTTTCCCTCAAAACAAAGAGAAGTATATATAGCTAAAAACTCCCACCACCTTGGATAGTAGTAACAGAAAAGATTTCATGATCTCCAAAAATGATGCAGAATTGATTGTATATCCAGGTCATTGCAACAAAAAAATTTGAAACCAAGCATCTAGTAATTCTAGGCTCATGTGCATCCTCTACAAATGATGGTAGTTGTCTGGGCAAGGTCAACCAGGCAAGTTTCATCACCTTGTAAAGAAATTATGACATGCAGCAGCTAGTCACATCATTTGGTTCACTTTATTCGTTGCTCAAATACAAAACTCGTTGAAAAGACACATGGTTGCATAGCACAGCCCATGTGAATCTTTATCTTTCACCATTGGAAACTTGCACCAAGGTGACACCTGGTGCATAGGCGGAGCCTTATTCAAAAATAAAGGGAAGTGATCATCGATTGTGTGTAGTGATGACACGTGGAAGCATAGCAAAGATTCCCAAAATGAAAAGGAAAGGAAACCTCTAAGGAGTGCAGAGCAGACACATGGAGGGGGTAGAAGATTCTAACAAAAATACTGAGCAACTTATTTGTGATGTGCGAGCTGATACTTAGAGAAAAATATACCGAAAGGGAGCTTGTTGAATATTTATTCACAGAATCCATGAGAGGTAGTTAAGCCATGTTGTGAAACTAAGCACTATGTTGCATAGCACAAAGAGACCAAG
Source organism: Sequoia sempervirens (assembly GCA_007258455.2). Taxonomy (NCBI): domain Eukaryota; kingdom Viridiplantae; phylum Streptophyta; class Pinopsida; order Cupressales; family Cupressaceae; genus Sequoia; species Sequoia sempervirens. The sequence goes on along the minus strand of VDFB02000013.1, from coordinate 10,056,377 downwards.
GGTGCACACCTTTCAACAATCCCCTCTAGTGCGAGCAATGGGTTCAAACCTGTAACCCAATATTTAATACCAATTGTTGCAAATATGGTTGTCATTGCACCAAAAGATCGACCTGTTAATGCCCAATACAACTGCTAGAGTTAATGAATCCATGGGAGGTAGTTAAGCCATGTTGTGAATCAGATTGATGTGTTTCACAACACAAAGAGACCAAGGGCGCACACCTTGTGACAAGGTCCTTGAAACCCCAATATGCACCCAACAAAAATATTCAAGCCAAAAAACTCTTAGATCTAGGAAGGAATCTGCAACACTAGAGCTCTAATACCATGTAAGAGTTAATGGTGACTCCTCAACACCCCCAGGAATAGTTTCTAGACCAAAATATCTTCCATAAGAGAGAAAATGGAAATAATACTTTCTATGTTAATAGATGCAATATTACAATATTGAATATAGTCGAATATACAAATGTACATAAGATCCCTTGCTTATAAAATCAAGGTGAGAGATAGGATTAGAAAGTATTGTGACATTAATCCTATAGCATGAGACAACTAACTCATAGCAACCTAGGATAATATAAGATTTTCATTTTGATAAGCTTGATTATCATTGATGTCAAAAGTATGCTTAAGTGCATGCATATGCTTTGGAGATTGTTAGTATGCAAAGATATCTAATGGTGTAGGTTAGCATTGCAGTGTTCTGGAAGACTAAGAGTCAACCTAATGTCTTAGTATGATGCAAAGCTAGGTACACATGTCTTAATGTGTTTTAAGGATTCCTACAATGATATTTTTTTAGTTTAGTGTACCACATTTAGTGACAAGTGTTGGTCTCCTTTAATGGTTTAATAACTAAGCCCTTAGAGCTATGACTTAGAGATTGAACATATGCACTAAGTAGTTATATCACTCATCATGAAGGTGCATTTCAATTTTCAACCTAGGGATGTAAACTTGAAATGGGTCATCATTGTATATGTGCACTAGGACTTCATTGCAATCATCCATAAACTAGGAAAGAAACAATGTTGGAAGGAAATTAACTTAAACACTGAGTATAAATCAATATCTGCACTAATCATTAACAACTGGACTGGAAATGAAAGATAGAAATGGCAATCTCAGTAAACAGACATGAAACTACTCTATTTTCCTTGGCTACAGGAACAGTCACAAAATGGAATTTTAGTGGTTGCATGAACAGATAATTGTTAAAATTGAAACTAACTACTAAACAAAAAATGACTTTTAAACTAGATAGGTGGAATTCTCACCAAGTGGGCCCCCTTGGATGAGTCTCCCTTAAACTAACTCAAATGCAGCAACTCAAAATATCATATTATTTCTTGAAAGCATGAGTACAACATCTCAGTGATATGGTTGTATTACTAAAACTAGAAAATGTGAATACAAACTTAGAATATCCAACCTTATCAAAAGGAGCATCTGACCATTATTTATAGAGAGAAATACTACTGACTAACCCTAACTACCTATGAAGTCGACTCCATTAAAATAGGAGGATGTCACTTATTGAAAGCATATAAAAATATGGAGGAAGTTATTCATGCACCAAATTGGTCAAAGCAGACTTGCTTCAACAGGAATCTAGCACAATGCACTCCCTAGATTTTCTCAACAAATATGATGATTAAAAAGGTGGTTACATTCTTTTATTGAATGTGGAATTTCCCTCCATGAGAGTTTTCCTGCCTTTGACTTCCTATGATCAGCTTCTTGACTTCTTGGCAACCGACTAGCTAGCAAGAGTTACTCCCACATAGCAAGCTTTGTTGACATCAGCATTTTAGTGGAAACCTAGACAATAACATTAGCACACACAAACAAATGTATATCTATAATTACCTTAGTAACATTCATTCAACCACTTATAAATTCAACATAGATAATTCACATAGCATGATAATGTCATCGAGGTAACAAAGATAAACTTATGCCCAAGGTCCATGGTTTTAAGGAAAATATCAACAACCAAGTATCAAAGTTGATGATAGCAACAACAAATGTATAATGAACCCTATCAAAATTGAGCCATTAATTGAGCTCATCAACAAGTTGCAAAATTTTTATCCAAGGATTTTACAATATATACTCTAAGAGATATTATTTTGGTCTACATCCTTCTACAAAGCAAGATCTAGTCTTCTGGTTTAGAATTTAAGCTCATGAAGATGTAAAGGTATTATTTACAAATTTTCATATCAATCATCCTTCTATATAGAAAATTACGAGTGATAGAGTACCTAATTGTGTTATGACAGTGTTAGGGAATGAATTGGTGCTTACTATAACATTAAAATAACAACTCTATAGCCTAGGATATAAGGACCAGTATTGCTAACAGCTTTGGAAATATCACAATTACATTTGTGATTTTCCTCTAAATTATTATCAAGGTACAACTCCCTCTTAACTATTTCTATCTTTGGAAATATACTTTTTACCAAAAAGAGGAGAAAGGAAAACAAACACTAATTCATAAATATGAAACTAGTGTGATAGAACTAAATAAACCACTAACACCAAAGCTCAAAGACTCAAATAATAATGGCCAGTGGATAAGATATCAAACAACTAATATGATCACAAATACATGAGTCTAATATCAATTAGTTATCTCACACAGAGGATAAATCCACATCATCACCTCTAGCCAACAAATAGAATTAATTAACACTACAGCTATAACTCAAAATTCATAGATTAAGAGCAATCTAAAATCATAGTTCAACTCCCAAACGTTCCTTCCTTTCTCAATTACATCATAGTACAGATAAAGAAAATTTGGACCCCTACATAGTCGTTTTGATCAAACTTTATAGGAAAACCTTAATCTTGGATCTTGACAGTTAGAGTAATGATCATTGGGTCAAGCGATGATTTCTTACCAACTAATTTCCCACTCAAGAAGGCCAACTGATGAAGGATATAAATGATAATGAAAAATAAACACTACATTTCCTTTTCAATAGGATTTTTCTAGTCAGCTAAAACATTTCTTGCTCAGCATCTTGCCATGTGGCATATCATACTTGCAAAGGGTGTAATTCCTAACACTAACTCATTTGACTACAAAATTTGACAAAAATGTCCGACGAAATATGTATAATTTGATGTATCATCGGGTGCTTGTAAAATTTGATGTGTAATTTTTAATTTTTTGAAATTTTATCCCCGATGTTCGTCGAAATTTTGACAAACCTGGGTTTCGTCAAAATTTGGACTATCAGTTTCGTCGAAATTTCGACAAACATGAAAAATAGAAAAAAGTCAAATTGTGGCCAACATAAAGAAAAGTGAGTTCGCTGATTTATTGTGACAATGTTTTTCTCTACTTGAGACAGTTTGTGGAGAACTAAGGACGATTTTCTTGGGAAAAATCAGAAAAAATTCAAGAAGATATCGCCAGGTTGAGGGTAGTCATTGTCTTTTTGTAGAATTCAATTGTGAAGTCATATTTGTAGTTCTAGGTTTGAAAATCATATTTTAAAACATCTCATCAAATTTCATTTTTAGACATTTAGGGTTTTGAAATTTTCATGTCCAGATTTTGTTGTGTGGAATCACCATAAGATCACAACCAAGGAATAGATTCTTGTGACTATAATTATGTGATCCATAACTCTATTGGTCATGTGGCACAGTTGTGCTATAACAAATACAAATGTATTCATGTGTGACCCAAGTTTAATGTGGCTATGTTGTGATAGAAATGGAGGCACTCATATAATGTAGTTAATTTAGGTTGTATAATGTAGGTGTCAATCATCATTGGGTACATTTAGGTTGTCTCAAGTTTAACAAGTTAGGATATAATTATAGCATGATCGAAGAGTGATTACCTCTTGCTACAATAAAGAGCCTATAACTCTAGTTGATATGCAGAGTGGTTGTGTTATATCAATTATGTAGTGCATTCAAGCACAACCCATGTTTAATGGGCTATTCTAGAGAGTGATCAAGATTTTCTAAACCTTATGAATGTTACTTAAAAGTGTATAGCTTAAACTACAAACCAAGTTTGTTACATACTTGAATGCAGTCTTGGGTTACCGCAAACTATAATAATGTGATCTTCTAATAACCATTATGGAAAGTATTAAAGCAAGACCCATACTATATAGGATACATTTCCCTGATCAAGTTTACATACCTTAATGATCAAACATAAGCTTCCTACACAATTTAGGATACAATCCAAGATCATACCACAACTTTGTCAAGACAATAATTTTCTGACCCAAGATTTAAGGTTGTTTTTTAATACTAATAGAAGCATTGGTAAGAGCATGATTAGGGTACAAACCCTAGGCCTCCATACAAACATAAACAATAACTCTAGTGGATTAGTGAGGTTGCAATACCAGAAAGATTGAGACATTGTAGCTAATAACAAAATCTTGCAATCTAAAGATTGTAGCCAATAACAAGCACACTATGTAGCTTAGTGACATTTGTAAATACAATCTACGGTAAGAAGAATGACAGTCACTTGAGATGTGACAAGTCAAAAAGAGGCTAAGCAGTGACAAGATAATAAAGCTCAAACCTTACATAGTAAAGTGGAGATTTTAACAGTGAGTTTCCTTACCCCCTTGCTAACCTTAAGGGTTTTTCAAATGATTTTGGTAGTGTTAGACAAGGCAAATGCAATCAGGGAATGACTATCCAAATGAAGTAACAGTGGTAATCATAGGTTCAATGTTTCTTCTTAGCCATTAATGTATAATGGAGGAAGTGGATTGCATGTTTGAGCAGTGTTTTGAGACTCATCAAAGATGGGAGAATAGTGAGTAATACCTTGTGGACTGTGAAGTAGTGTCAATAAGGTTGAAGGATCTTAAGATCTACAATACCATGAAATAATGAGTCCCCTGTAGTAAGTAGGCAGTCTATAGGGCATAGTTTGATTTTATAGAAGAATGCTCATGAAAAGAATCTTCAAGTGATAGTGAGTGAGTTGTTTGAGATTGCAGCTAAGGGTGCAATACCCAATCTTAAAGGAAGTTAGCAAAGCAGTAAATGTGCAAGAAAATCAAATTGTACACAACAAACAATTCAAAATGTTATCTTGCATAATGCCTTGAGTTTGAAGACAAAAATCTCACTGTATCTTGATGAAAGTGGTGACCTTAATGGTCAATCACTGGCAACCATGATTTTAAAACATGCTATTGTGCTTATGGAGGCAACATTTTAAGCAAGGCAGTGAGTGGTGGTTTGGAACAATGGAAAGTATGAAGGACTTTCTTTATATGCATACTATGCAGTCTAGCTTAAAACACCGTTCTTAGAAGAGATTGAAGGTGGATTATGGAACTCAAGGGTTACCATGAAAAGGATTAAAGCTAAGACTAAGATCTATTTAAAAGCCATGGTCATGAAGATATTAAAAATATCACATGAAAAACCCTAGTAGTTGGAGTAATGAATACAGTGCCAAAGAGGATAGAGTGTTGAGGCAGATTTAGGAGATCTCCACATTATCTAATTACAGGGAAATACATCATTTATTTATTTTTTTAATTAAAAGAAATCATTCTAAACCCTATATAGGATACATTGATACTTCAAAAGCCTCTGAAGGAATTTGAGATTATGTAAATATATGTCAAGTAAATACCTAGATTACAAATAGTAGTGGGAACAATGTAAGATTTTTTGAGCAAATTAGGAATGAGATAAGCAACAATAAATCCTATGCCTCCTTTCATGCACATCTCCTCACCATTCTCTGTCATTCTTTACGGAAACACTTCTCCATTTTGGCGGTCTATGCTTTTTAACAAAGGTTTTAGAGTATGTTTATTAAAATGAAAACTCCATTCTAGTGGGCTATGCCTAAAAATAAGATTTTAACAAAAGTTTTAGGGTATGTTTATTAAAGTTTTAGAGTATTTTGGCGGGCTATATTCTTGATTCCTTAAATGATTTATTCAAATGGATTGTGACTAAATAAATGACTAACTATTTAGTCAATTTTATTTGTGTGACTAAATAATTTTTAATCAATGACCAAACTAGTAATTTATTTACTTATTTATAGCTGAGTTGCAAAAAATGAGCAGAATTTAGTCATTTTTAGTTGTTGTGACTAAAATTTTTAGTCACCTAGTCATTTATTTTCCAAATTCTACTAGTGTGTGCTTCCTTGTGCAATTAGGGCTCTCTCAATGTTGAGGGCCCTAGGGATAAGCTCGTCATAAGAAGTGACACATTACATCTTTAACTAAAAGGATAAATCTGTATTGACATTAGCAATGATGATTCTGACTTTTTGCTCCTTAGGAATGGGTCACTTGCTCTTACTAGCTCACTACCTCCATCGTTGTAGGAAGTTTGCAATCAAGTTCAATATTCTGATTTTAGGAGTCTTAACGGTTGCAAATCATAGTAAAATCAGAATTTAATAAGTTTTGGAATTAGCATTTTAAAGTCTTTTTTGGGGTTATTAACTTCAAACTATCTTCTCCTTTGCAGGGGTGGTTGCATGCCAAATTTTTTTAGTGTAAAATATCAGAATTATTAGATTTTGTTACTTGTCTATGAATAAAAATTATTGGAGTGTGAGTTTGATATTATTTGAAGATCTAAATAGTCAAGCTTGGTAAAGAAAAATCATGTCAGATAATATTTGTCCAGAACAAAATGAAGAGACAATTGATAGATTGTGGGCTAGATTGAAAAGAAAGGGTGATGGGAAATGTTATTGTCCTTGCAATAATTGCAAGGGCTTAAAGACAAGATTACTTTTAATCACAACAACTGAGAAAAATTGTAGGCAACATGGTCACGTTGAAGGGGGCATGATTATCGTCCATGGGTAAGTTGTTCATTATATGTGTTTATATTGATTGAATTTGTAAATGTTTATATCATTTTAAAATTTTATATAAATATATATATAATCACTTGATCATGATCATGGCTTATTTGTGTCTATCATTATTATCAAGGTGGGGTGCCCTAGGGCAGATGATATGGATTATCACGGCCCAGAGAATGTGGTTTTGCAAGCGGACAAACATGGAGCTGTGAATATTGAAGTTGAAGTTAATGATCCTATGGAAGAAGATGATCATGTGCCAGAAAAAGTAGTTGAAGATGATGGTACAAATACATTGATCCATGACACATTTAGTGGTAGAGTTGATCATGATGATCGAGATGACTTTGATGATGTTCATGATTTACCTGTAATTGAGAAGGCATACAAGCCCCTTTATGAAGGCTCCCAAACAACTCTTTTCTTTGATGTATTGTTGTTGTTGAATTTGAAGGTTATGAATGGTTTATCAAACATACGAATCTCATGGATGTTAAGGTATGTCATATATGTCATCTTTTTTCATCTATTTTAATTGTTGTTAGTTCATCACTAGTAAATAAAAGATGAAATATGTACCATTAATATTCTTTATATTAACAAATTATTTTTGTTGTAGATTGATTGATAAATTTTTGTTACCACCATCAAATATTTTATCTCGCTCATACCAAAATTTATCTGGCATTATGAAATATATCAGAATGGAGTATCAAGCAATAGATGCATGTCCCAATGACCATATTATATGTCATAAACAACAGGAATTTGCAACAGAATGCCCAGAATGTCATATCAATAGATATCGAACAAATCAGCTAACAAAAAAGGTGTCTCACAAGGTTCTTCGTTATATTCCCATTATTCCATGTATGCAACGATTATTTAGGTGCGAAAGCTTAGCACAATTTATGGATTACCATGCATGGAATAGAAGTGGAGATGACATTTTTTGAATGCCTATGGATGGTTCTGCATTTAGGGACATGGAGGAAAAATGGACACACTTTAAAGAAGAACCTCGTAACCTCAGGGTTTCATTAGGAGCGGATGGTGTCAATCCATTTGGAGAGTTGAGATCTATTTACTCGGTGTGGCATATTTTTGTTATCAACAATAAAATTCTTCCATGAATGTCAATAAAGAGGGAGCACATAATGTTGTCAATGATTGTTCTAGGTATTTGTTTACATCAATTTTCTTTAACGTAGTAGCATCTCATTTGTCTTATTTATTGCATAATGACCTATATTTTTTTCATTCAATAGTCATATACATTAATTTATATATATTGTAGTAAAATGGTTATAATAATTATGCAATGTTTATGTTCATTCAAATATGTAAGTACCAAGTTAAAGATATGAATGTATATATCAAGCCTCTTATCAAAGAGTTACTAAATTTATAGAATGGTGTCACTATGTATGATGTCTCTAGACCAATAGGACAAAAACAATTTCAATTCCATGCAATGCTTGTATGGACAATTCATGATTCCCCAAGGCTAACACATTTTTGTGGTATGTTATAGCGTTCGACTACACTTTAACAATATTTAATTTGATGAAGTAGATATCATGCATGCTTTTAAAATAATCTATTCATTATATATAATTATAAAAATTGACATATTTAATCCAATTATATATGATCTTGTAGGTCTTCAAACAAAGGGAAAATTTGCATGTCCAATTTGTGGTCCAAAGATGAAATCTCGTCGTTCAACAAGTTTAGGAAAGGAGGTGTTTGATGAGTATAGGCACTTCCTCCATAGAAATCATAAGTATCGAACTACTGAAAAACATCTTTTCAATGGGAAAGAGGATACTACATCAAAACCACGAAGAATGACACCTCGCCTATGGAAGTTGGAATATAATAGAATTAATCGTCAAGGTTATACATCGATCAAATTTTTTATCTATCATATATGATATGTTATGAATTTATATTTTTATATTGTGTTGTGTTTACTCATGTTGTAATTGACAATAATTATCGTTGTTAATTTGTTTAACTTATATGCTTCATGAAGGTCGTCAAGGCATTAATGGTCGGCTTCCATAGGGACTGAAAAGTTATTCCAGACAATTTAGTAGGTTGCCCTACTATGAGCAGCTACAAATTGTACATTTGTTTGATACAATGCATATCAGAAAGAATATAACAGAAATATTATAGAAAATATTGGATGGAAGGCATGACAAACAAAAAATTGTCAAAATTTGTAGTGACATTCAGAAAGCCAATCATGTAATGAAAAATGTCATTCAATTAAATAGCGATGGAGACCAAATTAATATAAGTGCCCTTCCTTGGTTATTAACAGAGTAGCAAAGCAATGCTATAAAAGAAGTAATATGAAAAATTTGATTTCCCACAGGATTTGCTGCAAACATAAACAATATAATAACAAAGAAAGGTAAATTTGGGTCAGGGATGAAAACACATGATTGGCATACCTTCATTAAGGTAATTATTTTGGTATATTATATACACTTGTATAATGCATGTACTTTTCAATGTATTGTGTTTACTATTTTTGGAAAAATAATGAAAAGGTCATTTTATAATTTTTGTAGTACGTTCTACCTCTATCTCTCCTAGACAACTTTGACAACAATGTCAAGCAAATTATATAATCTTGGAAAATACATGAGGTAAGTAGCGATATTTGTTCAATTCGTTGTATACATCTTATAATTGCCATTTGTTTTACTTGTTATGTAATATACTGTATATTTTTGTTAAATCTCCTTTATATATTTGTGCCTTGAATCACTTGTAGATGGTTCTCATCTAAATAAATCCAGAAAGAAGATATCAATTATTGGAAGAGAAAAATTCCTCATCTAATGTGTGAAATGCAAAAGTGTCTACCTTCGAAATTTTTCAATGCACAAGAACACTACCTCATACACGAAGTTGAGGAGATTGAATTGTGTGGACCTTTACACACAAGGTCAATGTGGATGGTTGAGAGGCACTTGAAATTTTTGAAGGCTTTGGTTAGACAAAGAGCACATCCTGAGGATTCTATGGTGGAGGGATATATGTTATACCAAACCATGGTGTACATTAGTGAATATCTTCCTAAGTTTGTAGCAAAGATCCATGTAGATCGCATTTGGGATCCCAACTCCATTAACAAATTTGAAGGGGAGTACCTGATGGGGAAAGGTAGATTGAGGAAAGTGAGAGATAATTATAAGATGGTCATGGAGATTAATTGGAATACACTTTACATATGGTTTTTATGTATATTGTACTTATTTAATTTTTAATCTTCAATATACATTAATTATAAATTAAGGTCATATACTGTGGTATTTAACTAATTATACGTCTTTTGTGAATTTTATTTTTTTTATACAATTGGTTGAGAGTGGGATGCACTACATTTGTACATCACAAACAATCTTGATTGGATGATAGTATGGATTGAACGATGTCAACAATTTGGTCATGCATTAACATGGGAAGGTGTGGCTTCATTGGTTAAAGAAGCTCATCATAATGGAAATTCCAATGTTACACAAAGGGAAATTGATTTAGCATATGGTTTAAGAGATAAACAGGTATGTATAAATATATTAATCACCCATATTATTTAATTATTTTCAATTATATTGATGTATATATATGTTGAGATTGTTTTCTTTGCATACATTCGGCCAAGAATAAATATGTTTATCAACTGACGATAATTTTTACATGTTTGACATATTGCATGTGAAACACCACAAGGCTATGTGGTGCAATGGTCATAAATTTTGAATCAAAATGTTGGATGACATGAAGAAAAATTGTGATTCTAGTATAACTGCAGTCTTTCAGGTGACTAATGTTTCATCTAGAAGCGACATATATCTAGAAGTCTCAGAAAATCGATACTATGGGATTTTTGATGATATACTTGAGTGTGACTTTAAGTCCATATTAATTTTTTTCATCATCCTATGGTACAGGCTATGATTGAATGAAAATGATCCTAAGAGAACTATTATTTAACATGATAATGGATTTACCATGGTTAATAAAAGGTTGATCGAGCAAGTTGGAAATGAGCCTATGTTCTTCCAAGCCAATGTGAGCATGTATTTTACTTAGAGGTTCTAGGTAAACCGGGTTGGTCATTTGTTGTTAGACATAATCCAAGAGGAAGGTCGGTAAAGTATAATGTGGTGGAAGAAGAATATATCGAAGAACTAGAAGATGATGTAGATGATGATCAAGATCAGCAATTAGTTGATGATGTCCCTGACGAAGATGTCGAAGAGGAGGAACTAGGTCATGATGATGTAGGATTTAATGTTCATGAAGATGATATCTGTGTGGATGATGACATTATCAAAACTAATATCGATGACGATGATGATGATATGACCAATCCTTACAATGTCAAATTTCGATCGGATGATACAGACAAAGAGTTGGATGAAGAAGAAGATCAATGACTTTGAAATGTATGAGTTATGCGATTATATTATCTATTTGATATTAATTTCTTGATAGAATTATATTTGACTTATGTGGATACATAATTAATTCATGATGTTTTTAATTTTTATGCCATTACATAATTAATTTAATGATGTACTTTTTAATGTTTGAAAGGTCAAAAAATTAAAACATTTCAATAGTGATGTTAACAACCTTGAAATTAGTGTGTTTTATGTTTCATGTGATCATAAAAGATTAAAAAGTCAGTTGTAGAGGTGGTTGTTCAGTGGTTGGAATGTAAAGGCATTTAAAAGGAATAAAGTGACCATTGTAATGGTTGTTGATGGTTGAGGATTTAAAATACAAGCTCTTGACATTCAAAAATCTGTGTTTTTCTTCAAAATTTATGTATTTTTCCTATTATGTAGCATTGTGCGGTCACATGCAGCCATATTTTGATGTGAAATCAATTCCAAGTTGTGAAGATATGTGTTAGCTTTGATTTGAATCTGATTTGAGGGCTTAAACGGTTGATTTGAGTTAGAAAGCTTCATTTCTTTGCATACAGCCCGATTACCCTGTTTTTGAGGGTTTTGTAATCCAAACATGATATAAAGGAGCTCTTACACTTTTTTTTATTACTATAACTTGTGTAAGAGGCCCCATGTATACTATTGTAATTGTAGGATGCATGAATAGGGTGTAGGATGAGAAATAAAGAAGGTATAGTTGTTGTCCTCAAGAGTTTTGAGAAGAAAAGCATGTGAAATGAGAGGTACTTTCTGGCCCAATGCTTGTTTGCTCATTCATTTTCTATAAGAAACATTTCAAGGCCAGAAGTACGGGTTGGAAAGTTTGATTATTTTTGGTCGAGTCTAGGTAGAGTTGCAGAGAAAATTGCAAAGTTCGATGGTTTTAGAGAGAAATACAATTTAGGTTCTGAGTTATTCTGTAATTGGTTTTGAATTCATGGGGATTTAATGTTGTATAATAGTATTAGCATTTGAGTTGAAATAATAAATTCAAACTCATGTTTCTCCACTGTACATGCATATCTGAATTTTCAATAAGATGACTAAGGGTTATTTCATTCATCTCACTGTTGTGGCATGTATAATCCTTATTTTAGCTTTTAATTCAAGGAATTAATTAAAATGCTTGAATGGGATTGTAGGTGGATATGTTGTATATAAGGATTTGATAAGTAGTATTGGGTTAGAATACATGTTGATGAAATTGTAAAGCAATGTTCTCAAGGATCTTATATGTTATTTGTTAAATTTGTCATAAACCCTTAGATTTTTATGAATTTGACTCCCTCAATGGATATATGGCATTGATGTAAGTTGTACTAATTTGTATGGTTCAGTATTTTGTTTGTCTTTACCTAGCGCTTGCTACAAATTGCAAATCAATGACTATTTTACACTGCGGAATGTGTTGTAGTTATCTCATGCTCCAAATAGTTGATATTACTAATGAACAGCCAATTCTATTCAGTATTATGCTATTATGTTCAGCTATTAAATGAGATTATTTGTTGTTGTTAATTTTGTTTACGATAATGGTGCAGAGGTTGTAAACGCATTAAGGGATCACCCTCCCAGGACTTGTAGGGCCCAAAGTGTAGGAGGTCTTTAAAATCCTCATTAGTTGGTCCAGGTCCTTCGAGCTTCCCTTAATTGGAATTGGAAATTCCATAGGTAAATTAGAAGACCAACCTAGTTACAGTAAAAACAACCAACATGTAGAGGGGAGAGAGATAGAGGAATTCAATGAGAGAGGGAGGGAGGGAGTGGGAGAGAGATAGAGGGAGGGTAGAGAGGTTAAGGGTAGAGGGGAGGGAGATAAGAGTGAGGAGAGAGAAAGAGACTTGAGAGAGGAGAGGGAGGGAGGGTGAGACTTGAGAGAGGAGGCGGAGGGAGGGAGGGAGGAGGGAGGAGAGAGATAGAGGGTAGGAGGGTTGCCGCATGGTAGAGGGTTTAAGGTTTTAGGAGTTTGGTTGCTAATGGTTTAGGATTAGGTTAAAGGTAGAGGGGAGACAGACAGATGGGAGGAGTGAGAGAGAGAGACCCGGAGAGGAGAGGGGTAGGAGGGAGAGTCTGAGAGAGAGAGAGAGCAAGTGGGAGAGAGATAGAGGGTAGAGGGTTGGGTTTAGAGGGTAAAGGGTTTGGCGCCTTATATTTTAAGGTTAAGGGTTTAGGTTTAGGGTTAAAGGCACAGGAGAGAGATAGAGGAGGAGTGAGAGAGAGAGACCCGAGAGAGGAGAGGGGTAGGAGGAGAGCTCGAGAGAGAGAGAGGAGAGGAGGAGGAGAGAGATAGAGGGTAGAGGATTTATGATTTAAGGGTTAAGGGCAGAGGCCAAGGGGTATGGAGAGACTCTAGGAGAGAGAGAGAGAGAGAGCTGGGAGGGAAGGAGAGGGAAGAGGAGGGAAGGGAGAGAGAGGGAGTGGTACAGGGACAGAGAGACTCAAGGAGAGACGCAGAGGAGTGGGAGGGATAGAGGGAGAAAGGTTAAGGGTAGAGGGTAGAGGGTTTAGTGTTTAGGGTTTAAGGGTTAAGGTTTTAGGGTTAGGGTTTAAGGGTAGATGAGACACATAGAGGGAGGGAGTGAGAGATAGAGAGAGACCTAAGAGAGGGAGAGGGGGTAGAAGGAGATACTTGAGAGAGAGAGGGAGGTAGAGGGCAGAGGTTTGGCTTAGGGTTGGGGAGAGAGAGAGAGAGAGAGGAGAGGAGGGGGTAGGAGGGAGAGACTTGAGAGAGAGAGGGTAGAGGGCTTGGGTTAAGGGTTTAGGGTTAAGGGGGAGGAGAGATAGAGGGATTGAGAGAGAGAGGGAGGGAGGGAGAGAGATAAGAGTAGAGGGTTAATGGGCAGAGGGTAGAAGGGGGTAGAGGGAGGAGATAAGAGGAGGAGAGAGAGAGACCTCGAGAGGGAGAGGGCAGGAGGGGAGACTTGAGAGAGAGAGAGAGAAAGAGGGAGGAGGGAGAGATAAGGGGTAGAGGGTTAAACCCAGAGGGTAGAGGGTTTAAGGGTTTAGAGTTTAAGGGTTAAGGGTTTAGGTTTAGGTTTAGTGTAGGGAGAGAGATAGAGGGAGTGAGAGAGAGAGAGAGAGACCTGAGAGAGGGAGAAGGGGTAGGAGGGAGAGACTTGAGAGAGAGAGAGGGTAGAGGGTTTAAGGGTTTGGGGTTTAAGGGTTAAGGGTTAATGGTTGTGGGTTGTGGGTTGTGGGTAGTGATGGAACTTCAAAGTTTTGTTCTTTGTGTTCTATTTTATCCTACCTTGTGTCTCTGGTCATCTATGGTGTTTGGGAAAAGCCTAAGGATGGGATTTTACCTTTGTCTTCATGTAAAACCCTAGTGTTGATCTTACACCTTGGATGGGATCTATGTGGTTGTTACTTTTTGGGAAGGTTTTAAAACAACTTAAGCCCCATCACTTCGTCTAGGTTGGGCCCCCTTTTTTTTATCATTTTATTTCCTTCGCCTGACTTTATTTTTCCTAGGTCTTTTGTTGGTCCCATGTTCCCTCATTAAAACAACTTATGTCATTGTTTTTCATCGACCTATTGATGTCCCCTTATTCCTTTAGGGGAGAGGGCCCAGTAGTCAAGCAGGCTAACTTTCTCAGCATGTAGCAATTGACTGGAATATCATAGAACCTTCATTTTTTTAAATGTAGACTGGTCTCTTATTTATCTATAACTAAGGTTTGGAGGAACGACTCATCATGCAATTCACCACATCGGCATATCTTTTGAGAAGTTTCTAAAATTTGACTTTTTAAAGGTTTGACCAAAACTTAATCATGGAACCCCCAATAGTTGAACCAAAAAAATATCATTTGTTGCTTGTAGAATATGATATTTTTATTTAAATTAAAATTAATATACAACCTAAGTGGACCAAATACTTATTGATAACCATAAATCTTTGATATCTCTACCTTTTATATTCAACACATATGGACTAATAGTTGAACACAAAAAATCTATTTGTTGTTATAAAAACAACACATAATGATTTAAAATACAACTTATATTGAACAAAAATGGACCAATAGTTGAACACTAAAACTTTTTGAAAATCCTTCACATTTAATGGGAAAATACATGTTATTTATTGTGCTCACCTTTTATATTTGTGATAGGACAAACTATTAATATAAAATTATCCAATGCTTGTACATTGCTACCCCAATTGTTGTACACATAAGAACAATATTTTTCCACTATGATAACAATACTTGTTTAAATGAGTGTCTTATTTTATTAAATGAGCATTTTATTTTTTAAATGATATACTAATAGTGGAGAGTTGTGATATTTTATTTGAAACAAAAAAATACTTATTTCACTTCTTCATGAATGTATTTATGTTTTTTTCTTATAACATTTAGAGGTTCTCATGTGTTCAAGTATGGGTCCTTTTTTTATCAACATTTGGTTTTTTCTTTATTTACATTTGGAATGTTTATTTACAATATATAGTATAAATATGTGGTAAGACTGGGTATTATCATCACAATTGAGTGTGCAACTATTGGACCCTGCATGACTACTAGGCCCTCTCCCCTAATAAATGTTTTTATTTAGCAGAGGGACAAGTTTGCATGGTCGTAGATCAATCGTCGTGTGATCTCAGCCGTTCCCCGCCATCCTGCGATGACCCCACCACACTATCTTTGTTGATCGCGATATCACGGGTGAGTGCCACGTGTCTCATCTGATGAAGCCAAAGGAATGATAAATACTTTGATGTGTCTTTAATACATTATGTCGAGGGTTACTAAAGCAGTTATAAGATGCACGTGTTTTAAATCAACGGAGATGTTATAGTCTCGGTAGAAAGGTGCTCGATGGTTAATAACAAGGTTAGCGAATATTTTGAACGAACAGCATTGTCGATGGTTGAGATCCATGGTTGCTCACCATCGCATGATCAAAAGTTGTGAGGTATTTATTGATTGTGATATCACGGGCGGGTGCCACGTGGATCTCCTATGCTAGTACTTGTTATACAACATTAAATCCCCATGAATTCAAAATCAATTACAGAATAACTCAAAACCTAAATTGTATTTCTCTCTAAAACCATTGGACTTTACAATTTGCTCTGCAACTTCACCTAGACTCTACCAAGAATTATCTAACTTACTAACCTGTACTTCTAGCCTTGAAATCCTTCTTATAGAAAATGAAGGAGCAAACAAGCATCGGACCAAAAATTACACATGTCACCAGCCAGTTGTCACACCTCGTGATATTCCAAAAATTGTTACAACAACCATCACCTTGGAGAATATTCTTGTTCATCATGTCAGCTGAGAAAAGTTGATGCAACAACAAAAAACCACAAGAAACCCGCGTTGAGAATGCCATCAAAGCAAAATTGGAAACCATTGTAACTACAGCATCTGATTTACCACCTATTAGTTGTCCATTCCTTTTACTCTTCCTCAGTTAAATATTTAGTTACCCATTTCTGGTATTCTTCATCAGTTCGCCAGTCAAAATTAATTACCTCATTCACCTTGGCATTATAAGGTGTGTATTTTACACTACCTGATTTGCATCTCTTTCAAAATCTTTCAAAAATGAGCAAGTACTAATGATTTTATCCATATAGCTCACCAACAAGTCATAATCTGATTCATCACAAATTAATTTAATTTGATCATTGATGACTTCACTTACTTGATCCTGCCACTGCTGGAGTGACCTAATTTTCCCCTGCTCATCAATTATATCTGGTAACAATGTGTTACCCCAATCATTAAAATTATTCACCAATTCCCTAATCTTCCTACTCAAATCATCTAGTAGGGTCTGAAAACCTTGCAATGATTTAACCAACACTTGAGTAGGCTTTAATCATTGGGTCCTATTATTTGTATCAAACCTTGAAGCCTTATAGATGACATCCAAATCATTGGCCCTAGGGATCCAATTTTCAATCAATGGTATCACTACTTCCTGATCCCTATCAATATTCTTTATTGCATCTAACAACAAAGAATATAAAGAATGTATAGATAGCAATTTACTATCAACCTTTTCATTTAAATGCCTCAAGACAGTAGTAACAATCTCCTTTTGCTTTGAAAGAGATCCCTCCTCACTTACCTTCAATGATGTCTGCAATTCATCAATTCTTTGCAAGAGTTGCTTATTTGTAGGATCAACAGAGCACTCTGTTTCTTCATCAATTTGTTCTAAAGGAGGGGTGAGAGAAAGATTCTGACTGGGAGACCCTGGTGTGGAAACAATTGGAGAAGCAGGAGGCACTGACCCTACTGTGGAAGGTAATGTACTGATCCCTAGAGCACTTGATGTCTCCCCAATCTGTTTATACCTAAACCTTTCCACCTCAGTCTGCAACTCAACATTCCTCTATTACATCTTGTTGTATTCCTCAATCAAAAGGTTATAGTTCTCCATTAGGCTCTTCTTTTCAGCCTCCTCCCTTTCAGCATTCTTTTGGGCCAATTTGGTCACATTCATAGTCAAATTAGTGGCCTTAGTGGTTGAGGTCTCTGAAGCTATCTTTATTATTAATCCTCCTCTGAAATTTGGATTAATATCCGTAAAATTTGGCTTTCTTCCTTGAGGGGCCAATGCCCAAATTTCCAAAGTTTCATATTCCTCATTGAAGGCAGAATCTTGCAATGTTTCCTTGACTTCTTCTTCAGAGTCTTGTAAAGGATGCTTGGAATTTAAAATAGCATTAAATTCTACAGCATCTGCAATGTCCCATTTAGGTAGAATCAACACACCAGCCTGACTCACCAGTCTTCTTCCCTCTTCAGGAGTGATGTTCTTAAATTCCTCCATTAATTAAACTTTTACCTCCTCATCACTATCCTGGTCTGACCTGCCAAGCCTTAGTTCTCTTCTCTTCTTACATTTCTCTTGATATTCTTCAAATGTCATCCTCCATACCAATTGCAAGAATACAGGATTTTTTACAAATGTATTGTCATCTAGAAACTCCTTACATGCTTCCATTCTTGCATCTTATACACTCTTTCCTTTCATATCTAAATCAAATAGAACCAATTCAGTTGGCCTAAGAGGGGAAGGCATACCAACCTGCATGTCCTAATCAGTAACAATAATTTCATCCATCAGATCCTCCTGTGGTTGATCAATTCTTTGTCTTTTAGGGCTTGGATCGGATGGTGGTGATGAGGGACTGTCTTCTAGTGATGATTCTAAATCAATGATTTTAATTGCCCCAGGCACTTTGAGTTTTGGACCTTGTGAAGGCAACTTCATTATTTGCTTTCCTTTCCTGTCCACTTCCTCTTCATCACTGCTATCATCCTTTTTCCTCCTGTAAATAGGCCAACTTTCTGTAGGCTGGTATATTGGCCTTGTTTCAATTGGCCTGGAACCTTGTTCCTATACACCCAGACTCAGTTCTAAATTTATCTTTTTGGTCCTAATGTGCCCATAATTTCCTTGAATTTCTCTATTAGAAAGTCAATTTTCTTATGGTATGGATTAAACTCCAACAATGGATTATACTTTGGATCCATCTTATGCACAATATCTAATAGCTTATCATAAAATATCCATTTCTCCTTTTTCAACTCCTGCCTATTTAGATCAAATTCATTTCTGATCAAATCCTCGGGAAAGTTGAACTCATGCACAAATTTTCCAGCCTTTATTCTTTTTTCTGAAAAGGGAAAAGAAACCCTCAGGATCATGTTTCCGCTTTGGACTACACCTCAAATGGTAATCATCAAAGAATTTCTCAAAATGCACCCAGCCTCCTTTTGAAAAGGCAAAATCAGACACCACTGTATAATCAGGGAAAAATGTTCCCTTACCCCTCCTTGTGAGGTTGTCCTCATGGATACAACCCATTTGTCACATAACTTCTGCAAACCCCACTCTTGGTGTCACATTGTATGGTAGTATATGGAGGGTTCCTTGAAAACTGTATACTCTCAAAACAGTGATGACTGGGTATGGGATAATGTCACCCCAGTTATGGAAAACTTTCAATTCTGGCTTCCTCCCTTTTGGCTTGAGGAAATCATGCAATTCCTCAAGGATCCTGGGTACATTCACCATCATTCTATCCCTCAATCTAGAAGCAAAGAAATTATCAAATTGCACATAACTGGTGCTTTCCTTATTGCAAGATAAATCTGTAGCCCATAATTGTACTGGCAATCTTTCTCCATCAACCGATTGCCTTAATTCCATCTTTTCAAAGAAAAAGTCAGCATTCCTAAACAAGAACATATGCATCAGCATAGAATACCTAAAGAATTGAGTTTCGGTATCATTTTTCTGCAACTTTGACAACCCTTCATGTATCCTCTTAGCCAAGAAAGAAGCAAAGTCATATGTCACAGAGAAGTTAGGGTGTTGTATTTGGACCCCCATGAACATGTATGCAATAGGCATCACCGCACCAGGACTGAAACCCAAAATCTGACACAATGAATAGAAAGTGGTCAAGAAATGATTTGCAAAATAGTTTAATTTGAAAGGTTCCTGGTCACTAGGGCTGATATGAAATCGTGAACCTCTTGCCCTAGCCAGATGAGGTGGAAGCAACTTAGCTCTAAAAAGAGACTTCAACTTTGCATATTCATGCTTCATTTCCTCAAGATTGATAGGAACCAAGTCTTCACTCAATTCACTCAAGTCAAAAATCTGTTGGACCTCTTCTCTATTAACGCTCAACAGAACCTTTCCATCATTATCGCTGATTACCTATGTGACAGGGTCATATCTTGTAGCCACTGCCCTAAGTAAGTCTATGTCATGGAACACGTTTGGGACCACCAGCTTTCCCAAATCATTCATCCAGCCATTTGAAAAGGGGTGAGGAAAATTCCTCTGTCCATACCATAATCTAAACATTTCCAAGCCTGTGAGAGGAACCCTAGCATCAGCAATGTTAGAGCAATTATATACTAACCCTTCCCCCAGGATTTTCCCTCGCATTAGAACCAATCCCTTCTTCCTATCATTCGCTAACGAGGGCAATTTATCCAGGAAACCATCATACAAGTTTCTTCCTAAATAGTCAACTTGGCCAAAATGTTGCTTTAGCGGTGCCATCTTGGACAAACTAGGGTCTTTTTACAATTTCACACTTTGAATAGCTAGGACTAACCAGAGATAGAAAATTACATAAAAAAACACTGCAATTTCTCACAACTATAATTAAACTATAACCCTAACACGTTTATCAACAAGCTCAATGACAAGCATAGCAAATCTTTTCCCAAATTCAAGTGCAGAATGACAAGGAAGCACATAAATTAACTCACGGCTTTGTTTGCAGAAGTCCCAAATTCTGGCTGCAAAGATTCACAACTTCACTTTCAACTCTAAAACTACTCCACAAAATGCTTGAATGCTCTGTGGTACAAATAAAATAGGAGAATTGATTTTATCTCGATCAAATCATGCTAGAAAATGTCTCATCCACCATTAAAGCTCACTCGCACGTTGTACGAACAGCTCCAACCATATTTGACACAAATTTAAATTTTAGTCGTCGATCCTTCAATTAGATCAAACCATCAAACAGTCGTCTTCAAAAAAAGTTGACACAATCGCCAACATGGCAATAAGGGGCCCACCATACCATACGTTTCCAAGGAAGTCCACATGTCGGTCGCCTGCGATATTGCAATCAGTAAAGATCCTGAAACTTTGGATCACACAATGGCGGGCAACCGTAGATCTTGAGCATTCATGATCTTCTTCCTTCAACACAATCGCCAACCTTATTATTAACCGTCGAGCAGCTTTTTCATCAAGATTATAACATATCCGCTTATTTAAAACATGTGCAGCTCAAGAATACTTTAGTAACCCGCCTTTTAATGTATTAAGGTTGGATTAATTTACCACAATATTTCCTTCATTCCTTCGGCTTCATTAGATGAGGCATGTGGTGCTTGCCCGTGATATCGCGATCAGTAAAAACCTTGCAACTTGCGAGCACGTGATGGCGGGAAACCATTAAGATTTGATGATAATTGATCGACGGTCAACCAAACTTATCACCTTCGGCCTCACTTGATAGGACACATGGCGCCCGCCCGTGATATCGCAATCAACCAAAGTGGTGTGGTGGGGTCATTGCAGGATGGTGGGGAGCGGCTAAGATCAAACGATAGTTGATCAACAGTCGCGCGAACTTCATCCTTCTGCAAAACAAAACATATATTAAAAGGACAAGGGGACATCACTAGGCGGATGGTAAACAATGACATAAGTTGTTTTTAAATGATGAAACACGGGGCCAACCAAGACTTAGGAAAATAAAACCATGCAGAGGAAATAAAATATTAAAACAAAGGGACTTAGCCTAGACGAAACAATAGGACATAAGTCATTTTAAAACCCCTCAAAAAGTAACATTGAAATAGATCCCAATCAAGGCATAAAATAAACACAAGGGTTTTATATGAAAATAAAGCTAAAACCACAAACCCAAGGAAAATTCAAGGGAATTCAAGGCTCATTTGTAGGGAGAGAACTGATGAAAGCTCTAGCTAGGTTTTGAGTTGAATATATGGGTAGAAAGATAGGAATAGAATAGATAGCCTGTTTTGAGTTTTGGATGAATATATGCAAATTATCTTAAATTGTATGCAGATATGACTTATAAGCATGAATAAATGTATAATTCTAATATATTTTCTCTCCTTACATGGATTTGAGTGAATCTTGAATGAAATGTTAATGATGTTGTCATTCTTATTTTGAGAATTTGTTCAATTGTGTGTCTATGTTTTTTCTTTGATTCAAGAAAATCAATTAAATGCTTAAATGGAGTCATAAGTTTACAATTATTTACAAAGGATTTGATAAGTAGTAATATATCATAGAATTGAGGTCCATAATGCAAGGTATTATATGAGTAGTCCATTCTATTAAATTCTTGGGTCATTTCTACTAACGGTAAATGGGTAACTAAATATTTAATATGTAAATGGGTCACTCACTCACTCCCTCTATCTCTCTCCTTAACCCTAAACCCTATGCCCTTAAACCTCACCCTCTACCCTTAACCCTCCCTTCCTTTATCTCTCTCTCTCTCTCTCAAGTCTCTCCTCCTAGCACCACTCCCTCTCTGGGGTCTCTCTCACTCACTCACTCCTCTATCTCAAGTCTCTCCCTCCTACCCCTTCTTCCTCTCTTAGGTCTTTCTCTCCTCCTCAATCCCTCTACCCATAACCCTAAACCCTTAACCCATAAATGCTCTACCCTTTACCCTCTGCCTCTACATCCCTCTCTCTCTCTCAAGTCTCTCCCTCACCCCCTCTCCTCTCTAGGGTCTCTCTCTCTCACTCTCTCTCTATCTCTCTCCCTCTACCCTTAACCCTAAACCTTAAAGCCCTTAACCCTTAAAATATAAACCTTAAACCCTTAACCCTTAAACTCTAAACCCTTAATATTAGGTGTGTATTAAAACATTATAAAAGTATAAATTTTTGGAGTTCATTAGGAATTGAATGATAAATGAGATGAATGGGAAAATCTAAGGCACTTTAATATTTTCAACTAAAAAGTTAGAGTTCAATAAGGATTAGTGTTCACTTAGGGTTAGGTTTAGGGTTCAATTAATGTTCAATTTAGGTTAGGATTGAGGATGAGGTTGGGGTTTAATTAAGGTTATGAATTCAATAAGATTTCAAATAGGGTCAAGGTTAAGGTTAGGGTTGGGGTTAAGGTTCAATTAGGATAAGAATTAGTGTTAGGGTTAGGATTAGAGTTCAACTGTAGTTCAAAGTTAGGGTTATGGTACAATTAGGACTAGTGTTCAATAAATGTTCAATTAGGGTTAATACTTAATTAAGGTTAGTTTTAAAAGTTCAATTAGGGTTTGGGTTAGGGTTGGGATTATGAATCAAGTAGGTTTGGGTTAGGGTTTGATTAGAGTTAGGTTTAGGGTTTAGTTGGGGTTAGGGTTAGGGGTAGAATTCAATTATGCTTAGTGGTCAATTACAATTAGATTTAGTGTTCAATTAGGGTAAGGGTTAGAGTCCAAATGGGTTAGGGTTTAACTAGGATTAGGATTAGAATAGAATAAAGTTTTGTGTTTAATTATGATATCTAGAATTTAGTATAATTTTAGAAAATGAAATGATTTGGACACAAACAAAAAAAATAGAAAAGTTGATTTTATATAGATCTTATTTCTTAATTTATTCTAAAATTCTAATTAATAATTGTTTAATTAATTTAAAATGAATATTTAATTGTATTGTGTTGTATTGTATTAGATAATTAGTAAAACTAAATAGATAATCAATATTTTATGGATTTTAAAAATTAGAATTTAGTTTAATTTTATTTGTAATGTCAAATATTAAAATTTTAGATTGAAATACTTATTTTATTTTAAAATATTTATAATTAATGTTGAATTTATAAACTAATATTAAGAATTTATAAACTAATATTAAGACATTAATAAATACAACCCTAATAATATGTTATTAGGATTAGGGTTAGTGTTAGTATTAAATTAGGGTTAGAATTATGGTTCAACTGTGTTAGGGTTTAATTAGGGTTCGTGCTCATTAAGGGTTAGGGTTTAAATATGATTCAATTGGGGTTAGGGTTAATTAGGGCTAGGATTTATATGGACTTAGGGTTAAGGTTAGAAATAGTGTTTAATTAGTCTTAGAGTTTAAAATAGGGTTCAATTAGGCTTAGGGTTAAAATTATGATTCAATTAGGGTTAGGGTTCAATTAAAGGTAGGATTATATTTCAATTAGGGTTATGATTCAATTATGGTTAGGGTTTTGGTAAATTATAATTATCTCACATATATGAGTTTGGGGTTAGAGCTAGGATCTTGATTTAATTAAGCTCAGGCTTAAGGTTAATGTTAGGGTTTAATTAAGCTCAAGGTTAGGGTTAAGGTTAAGTTCAGGGTTTGATTAGGGTTATAATTAGAGTTAAGGTTGTCATGAGAACTATGGTTAGTGTTAAACTAAGGATTATGAATAGCATTAGAATTATGGTTAGGGTTAGAATTATAATTAAGATTATAATTAGGGTTAGAATGAGAAGGGTTAGGATTATAATTATAGATAGACTTAGGGTTGGGATTAGCATTAGGGTTAAGGTTAGGTTAGGTTTACCATTTAATTAGAGTTGGGGTTCTAGGATAAAGCTTGGGTTCAATGATAGGGTTAGGGTTGGGGGTTAAGTTAAAGTTCAATTACAAATAGGGTTGGGTTCAATTAGGTTTAAGGTTAAGGTTAGATTAGGGTTATGATTCAATCTCAACAATAATTCTCACTCTAACTCTAACCCTAAACTTAATTGTAAAACTAACACTCACACTATTTTTAACCCCAACCCTAACTAAATATATATCTAACCCTAACCTTAATTCTATAACTAAAAGTAATTCTAATCTTGTCTTTCATGTTGTGTTGCAAATGGTACTAGCATATATATATTATTTATTAATATATATAAAATACGCCAAGAGATATCTTTGTCGAGGCACCTAATTTATAATAGTACAATAGACAAATCAAAAGGATATCTCTCGGCATATTTTATATATATTATTAATAAATAATATATATGCTAGTAAGTATTTAATAAATAAAATAAAATAAATGTATCAATTTTTTACAATATAATTAATAAAATAATTTAAAAATGAATGAATATTTTTTTAAAAAATTATATATATATATCAATTTTTTATTCATTAATAATTAATTCATTTTATTTCACAATTATTTTATTAATTGTATTTTGAAAATTGATATATTTATTTTATTTTATATATTAAGTATGAAACATTTTTTATCCTTCAAAAAATTATTTTATTACATATATTTTAAAACTTGATATATTATTATATTTGTTTTATTATATGTATATATCAATTTTTTTAGTGTATAAGAATTATTTTATTCATCATATTTTAAAAATTGACATTTTTATTTTATTTTATTTATTAAATGTATATAACAAAATATGAAACAGTTACTTCAAAATTATTTTATTAATTATATTTAAAATAATTCAAAGTAAAACAAAATTATTTTTTAAAGAACAAAAATGTATTCTATATTTTTAAGAATTTAAATATACAACAGTTTTTTAAAGTTTTAAAAAGTAGAGAATAATTTTTTAAATAAAAAAAATTATATTGAACATACTAAGGAAGTACGCAACAGCTAATTAATGAAATGTACATTAACTGACACTGACAACCATTAATAAAAGTGCGGTAGGAATAAGCCATGTGGATGCCCATGCCTTTTTGTAGGCTAGGTAGCCATTGCCCCACCATACTACTCATTGCCAAGGAGATTCAGGTGGTGCCCGCTCGTGATATCGCAATAAATAAAGACCTTGCAACTTTTGATCACGCGATGGCGGGCAACCGTGGATCTCAACCATTGGCAACCTTGTTCGTTCAACACAGTCGACAACCTTGGTATTAACCATTAAGCACCTTTCTACCGAGATTATAACATCTCCATTGATTTAAAACATGTGCATCTTATAACTACTGTAGTAACCCGCGACATAATGTATTAAAGATGCATCAAAGTATTTATCATTCCTTCAGCTTCACTGGATGAGACACGTGGTGCTCACCCATGATATCATGATCAACAAAGACAGTCTGGTGGGGTCATCACGGGATGGCGAGGAACGGCTGAGATCACACGACAATTGATCTAAGGTCACGCGAACTTGTCCCTCTGCAAAATAAAAACATTTATTAAGGGAGAGGGCCCAGTAGTCGTGTGGGGTCCAATAGTCATGCACTCAATCGTGATGATAATACCCAGTATTACCACATATTTATACTATATATTGTAAATAAACAGTCCAAATGTAAATAAAGAAAAAACCAAATGTTGATAAAAAAATAGACCCATACTTGAACACATGAGAACCTCTAAATGTTATACGAAAAAAACATAAATACATTCATGAAGAAGTGAAATAAGTATTTTTTGTTTCAAATAAAATATCACAACTCTCCACTATAAGTATATCATTTAAAAAATAAAATTCTCATTTAATAAAATAAGACATTCATTTAAGCAAGTATTGTTATCATAGTGAAAAAATATTGTTCTTATGTGTACAACAATTGGGGTAGCAATGTACAAGCATTGGATAATTTTATATTAATAGTTTGTCCTATCACAAATATAAAAGGTGAGCACAATAAATAACATGTATTTTCCAATTAAATGTGAAGGATTTTCAAAAAGTTTTAGTGTTCAACTATTGGTCCATTTTTGTTTAGTATAAGTTGTATTTTAAATCATTATGTGTTGTTTTATAACAACAAATAGATTTTTTGTGTTCAACTATTAGTCCATATGTGTTG
>VDFB02000013.1:9797403-10017442 GCA_007258455.2 Sequoia sempervirens | reverse complement strand
AAAATCCGATTTTGTAGAACCCGAAAATCTGGAAGCTTCTAAGCTTGGTAAAAAGGGGTTCGGATGGGTATTTTTCAGTATGATGAAAAACGCGATTATTCGCAAGATTGTAATAGGTTTTTCACTGGATAATAAAAGTATTGGATGGCTGCGGTTTGGTGGATGTAGCCCAGAATTAGGTGAACCACGTTAAATTCTGTGTTATGATTTATTCTGTGAATGTTTTAGTTTCTCTGTTTTATTTATTAAATCTGCATTTAATTGTTAGATCTGCCATCTCTAACCCTAACAAAGTTAGGGATTGATGCTTACATGCATGGAGTTTAGTTTAGTTCAATTCAGATCAATTGAGTTCAATTTAATTCAGTTCAGTTCAGTTATGGTTCAGTTATCTTCAATTGCATGTAGTTAGTTTCAGTTGAATGCTAGTTGACTTTAGTTGACTTAGAATGCATGACTAATGACTTGAGTTGCATGACAGATAATAGGTGATACATTCAATTAAGTGGGGATCATCAATCATGCATGATTTTTGCATGAATGGTGGAGAGATATGTTTCAGTTAACAGAGATTGACTTGGACCCACCCTAGGTGCCCAAGTTGGCATCTTGGAGTTAACACTTTTGTATGATAAGATATTTTATAAGGCTGAATTAAGTAGGCCCATTCTTGGGCACCAAATTTGAGGATAAGCTTAGAAGATATCTTTGGAATCAACGTTGAGTTATGACTTCAGTTTGGGACGTCCAAATGGATGAACGACTTGTTTTGACATTGTTCCTCATGGTAGAACTCTACTTGCAAAGAATAGGCATGGGTTTTGTGAGATAAGCATTGTGCTTTGTAATTGTAAACTCTTTGGAGTTTACAAAGCTCATTATTGTCTATATATTGCAACAAGTTGAAGAGAGTTTATCAAATTTTATTGCAAGTTGTGAAGAAGAATTGTTGAAGGAAAAAGAAGCATCTCAAGCACGGATTGGAATTATTGTAATCTTATTCTAAGATTAAATAATACATTGATTTTTGGTGGAGTTTTTTCCTGAAAGGGTTTCTCCACGTTATATTTTGTGTCACCTCTATCTGCTGGTCTTATTCTTCTACACTCTTTTGTCTACTTCTACAAATGGTAAAATGAATTAAATAGATAATCATCCACAAAGAAATTGTAACAAAGAACACTTAATTAGATCTACAATATAGTATTTTTACAAGTTTTAAAGCTACATAATTATCTCCATTTTCAACATTTGGTATCAAACCTAAGTTTGGGTAGAGTTTGGGATGCCTTTCTCTTAAAATTTTGAAGGTTTTTTGGCTATATTGGGAGCTTTTACTATTTTGTTATTGCTGATTTTGGAAAATAAGTTTGTTACAATGAGTTTCAATTCTTGTTTAGATATTGAAAGACTCATTGGATCTAATTATGGGATGTGGAAACTAAAAATGGAGGATCTCCTTGAAGAGAGAGATTAGTTGTTAGTTGTTGATAGTGAGACAAAGTCACCTATAATGATCTCAGATGAGGATTGAGCTAAGCTTGATAAGAAGGCAAGAGGGACCGTAAGATTATGTCTTGCTGATGTTGTTCTCTTGAATGTTTCAAAAGAAACTACTGCATATAAGTTGTGGAAGAGAATAGGTGATATCTATCAAACCAAAAGTCTTACTAATAAGTTGTATCTGAAAAGACAGTTGTATTCTTTCAAGATGAAAGATGTTGATTCTTTTGCAAATCATTTGAATTCTTTTAATTTGATTCTAAGTTAATTAGAATCTATAGATGTAAAGCTAGAAGATGAAGATAAATTCATATTGTTACTTTGTTCTTTACTAGAATCTTGGGAACATCTAATTGTTACTATTAGTGGTAGTGGTGCAGATCTGAAGATGGACAATATAATTCATACTCTCCTATTAGAGGAGATGAGGAGGAAATTTAAAATGGAAATCCAAGATGCCTTGTTTGTAATAGATATGCCTAAGAAAAAGGAACCTAAGGGAGACAAGGAAGGGGAGGGTAAGTCAGAAGGATGGAGTAAGGTAAAGTGTTGGAACTATGGTAAACTGGGACATATGAAGAAGGATTGTAAGAACAAGAAAAAGAGTTTAGATTCTTTTACAAAGGAATCCTTGGATGACAGTAATCATGCATTGATCATTTCATGTAAAAATGTTAGTGATGACTCTTTGCTTGATGTTAAAGAGTGATTTTCATGACGAGGATGGTAGTCATGATGCCATGTATAGCTCGTACCATGGTTAGTGGGAGTTGTTGACAGTGACGTGGATGCATCATTGGTAAGGTTATCTTCATGTGATAGGGATATGATTTTTTCTTGGGTTAGAGTGGTTACTATTATTTCATGGTTTACTCTTGATATGCATTTATAATTTGGCATGGTACTTGTTCTCTTGAGGCCAAGATGTATATATGTTATGGTGCATGTGATCTCCTCGGAGGAGATGGTTAGATCATGTTGTCATGTTTATGTTCCTGATTCATGATTGGAGCTTTGACATTGATCTTGTGTAGTTTTCTTATGTATTTGGTACATTAATCATTTTCTTGATTACTTCATGATAGTGCTATGTTGCATTTGGAGTTTGGCATAGATTGGTTGGTTACAGGTCCTCATGGATAATTGGAGAAATAGGTGAGGCTTGAGTTCTCTTATGGTAAGAGATATATGTTGGAATGGTTACTTGTAAGAAAATATTTTTCAACAGTAAAGACCAAGAAGCCTACACCTTGGTTGGACATGTGTTCAACACGCTCAACAATTTCACATGCCTCCAAAGAGGCGGTTTGGTTACAAATACTTGGGAAAGGTATTGGTTTTAATTGCAAGTAAGTTAAACTTGAATGTGATAGTCAAAGTGCTATGTGTTTAGCCAAAAATCCTATGTATCATGCTTGTACTAAGCATGTTGATGTTCAGTATCACTTTGTGTGAGAAATGGTTGAGAGTGGGAAGGAATCAATTGAAAGTTTACACTTTAATTAAAGTTGCAGATTATCTCATGAAACTAGTTCCTACAGATAAGTTCTCTTGGTTTTAATCATTTGCTTGGAGCTTCATGATTATGCAGGTTGCATTTGAAGTTGGCATGGATTGAGTAGTTGGTGCAAGAAGGCCATTGGCCTTGATTCATGTACTTGATTTATAATAATGATTCCTTGTTTAGACTAATTACAATGTATAATGTCAAGTGGGAGAATGTTGGGAATAGGATGCCATTTAATTGCAATCCTAAACATATTTCATAAATCTCCTAAGTCCTTGGAAAGTGTTCCCCAACACTAGGATTAGAAAGAGATTAAATTTGAATGAAATAAACATGTAAATTGACATTTGTAATTAATTCTAAATGATAGGAACATGTGGGGATTCCCATGAAGAAATCTTACAAAATAGGAGCACATGGGGCACCCACATGGAAGGTGGAACCCACCTTGAGTTAAGTTAACTATTTGGAGAAAAACATAACACTTTTGTAATTCATGTAAAGATCCTAGAAGTTAGGGATTGATTTTTACACGCATGGAATTCAATTCAGTTCAGTTCAGTTTAATTCAGTTTAGTTCAGTTCAGTATTAGTTAAGTTCAGTTCAATTTAGTTCAGTTATGGTTCAGTTATCTTCAGTTGCATGTAGTTAGTTTCAATTGAATCCTATTTGACTTCAATTGACTTGGAATGCATGATTAATGACTTGAGTTGCATGATAGATAATAGGTGATACATTCAGTTAAGTGGGGATGATCAATCATGCATGACATTTGCATGAATGGTGGAGAGATATGTTTCAGTTAACAAAGATTCACTTGGACCCACCTTGGGTGCCCAAGTTGGCATCTTGGAGTTAACACTTTTGCATGATAAAATATTTTATAAGGCTAAGTTCAGTGGGCCCATTCTTGGGCACCAACTTTGAGGATAAGCTTAGAATATATCTTCGGAATCAACGTTAAGTTATGAGTTCAATTTAGGACGCCCGAAATGGATGGAGGACTTGATTTGACATTGTTCTTCACGATATAACTCCACTTGCAAATTGCAACAAGTTGAAGAGATTTTATCAAATTTTATTGCAAGTTGTGAAGAAGAATTATTGAAGGCAAAAGAAGCATCTCAAGCAAGGATTAGAATTATTGTAATCTTATTCTGAGATTAAATAATACATTGATTCTTGGTGGAGTTTTTTCTCCAAAGGGTTTCTCTATGGTATTTTCTATGTCACTTCTATCTTCTGGTCTTATTCTTCTGCAATCTTTTGTCTATTTCTACAAATGGTAAAATGAATTAAATAGATAATCATCCACAAAGAAATTGTAACAAAGAACACTTAATTATATCTACAGTATAATAATTTTACAAGTTTTAAAGTTACATAATTATCTCCATTTTCAACATGGAAGGGGTCTATTAGTTTTGGGGACAATGCTTTTCAGGATGTTTTGTGTGTTCCTCATTTGATGAATAATCTTCTTTCCTTATATCAAATTACACATGATGGAGATGGGAGGACTATGGAGTTCACACCTAATTCAATCATCATTCAAGACTTTGAGAGTAGAGAGATCATTGCTACTAGGATGGTTGATCATTCATCTCAATTGTATACCTTTTCAGATTTTTCTTTTGATGGTGACATTGTTCCTCCCATTGTTGATCACACTTCAAGTATGAACCATGATTCAGAGGAGACTTTTGGGTACTTGAACTTGGGAGTTCTCACATCAGATCCAGTTCTTGATTCATCTACTGTTGCATTTGATGATGCTTGTGTTACTACAAGCATGGCTTTTTGTGATTCAGTGCAGCAAAATCCTCACTGTCTTTCAGATTTCACTACTTTGGATGGCTTCTTGACAAGTATTTCAAACTTTTTTTTGGACTCTCATATTGCATATTTGGGAGACATCATTGGTGACATTCATCTTCTCTTTGATGAAGATGATCCTTATTCAATTGTTGCGAGGGAACACTTTGACCCTCTTGTTCAATCTCTACATGATCATTCTTTGTAGTTTGGCGTGACTATGGATGATTTTGGACAACATTTGGAGGAGGCTTCTTTGTCTTAAGAGGGGATATCTTTCTCTTTGGATCATGTTCCACATTCATCCCTAGGAGATTATGGATTGTCCTCTTCAGCAGTGTGGCCTAGAACACTTATTTGGAGTGTGTCAGCTTTTGGCATCAACATGGAGACACTTGAGTGTGCTTCAAAGATATCATACATCATCTATCTTCCTTCATCTTCCTTTCAGAAATGGTAAGAACTCTTGCATACATTCATGGTTTTGTTTCTTCCTAAGGGGAGGAATATTTTTTGACAAGATTGAATCATCTTCAACATTCAATGTTGAGCTTCTACCATTGCAGGATACTCAACATTGAGGGGGGGCTACATTGTCTCTCTTCTTTTTCTTTCTTATGGGTGGTTTTTTTCCTCACATTGGGTTTTGGCCTTCTCATGCATCATTGAGAGCATTTCATTTATTGTATTTTATCTCTCTTTTGGGGAGGAGTTTTGTCCCACTAGGTTTTCTCCTTTTCTCCGTTTCTGAGAGATTTTATTTGCATATGTACATGGGTACCTAACATGGACTAGTAGTTCGGACCCATCCTTGCATCTTTGTGTCATTTACATAATAATATGCTACTCCCTAAGTTGCACTTAAGGGGGGTATTGGTGTAAATAAAGTCTTGTAGCTAGTCAATTCAATACTAGGATACTTAGGGGACTTATTTACTTGTTAAGTTTACTTAGGTCCTAGGAATCTTTTTAGAATTTGTTTAGTTGTCATTAGTTTTTATCTTATCTTTTGACTTGTAACACAAGTGACCTAGGTAGTAGTGATAAGTTGTCTCATGTCATATGATTAAGACACTTGTCATAATATTATGACATCTTGTATCTCATCTTGGCTATATAACCAAGGGGTCTCTCATACATTATAAACAACAATTGAATCATAATTGGTATGAATACAGTTTATTCTTGTCATATTTGCATATCCTCTCTTTATGCTTTCCATTTTGCCTCTAGATCTTGGTAGGTGTTGTGCCGTTTTTGCACACACACCCCGCTAAAAGCAGGGACCCTCTTTCGCTTTCGCTTTTGTGTTTTGGCCCTTTCATTTTGAGGATTTGCACTGCCTTGGCATGAGCTTAAAATTTTTCTTGATTTCCTAAGTGATTCCCCCAAGTTGCATATTGTAAATCTTAAGTTCTGAGCAAAATTCGGGTTTTTACCTCATTTCAGGATTTTCCGCCCCGTCTGAATTTTCTCGGATTTCATTCAAAGTCCGACGAAGCAAATTAACACTGCAATTTGAGAATTTCTAGTCTTGGCGGAATTCCACCTAGACCGAACTTTTTTGAAATTTCATCTTGTCGTTGAGTTTCTAAATTTAATTGATTTTTGGAGCTTTATGCCATTCTGCTTTATCATTGGTGTCCTGATGAGTTGAGATATTTGATCCTGAGGTGCTTGGCTTGCTTTGGCATACTAAATTTGTGAATTGTTGAGTCTAGTTGTGATTCCCTCGGCGTTATCATCGTTGTTGCTTGCTTGGACGTTCAAGATTGTTATTTGTCTTTGCTAGAGTCGACAGGAATTTCATTCATGGTATGTGTTTATTGCCCTACTTTGATTGTCGAATGTGAGTAATTCTTTTTGTTGGGGCGTATTTCTAATTCATAGTCCTGTATATTTGAGTGTCTAGGGCTAGGGTTGCTTGATATTGCTTTATTTATGGTTTCCCAAGTAATTTTTGAGCTTGTTCATTCTTTTGCATCATTAAGTAGCCTACTTGTGAAACATAAATAACCCCTAATGAGGACCTAGCAGTCGAGTTATCTGAGCACCAAGCTTGCTCTGTGCATAAGTGGTTGAAGTTTAGGGTTTCACGCCTAGGGCATCACCATTTCATCTTAATTTTCTTTTGAGTGAGCCTAGAATTCAAGGAAGATCTGTAGCAAGTTCAAGTTTAACTGGTTCCATACCTAGGGACCTCGAATTTGTGATCATTCAATCGATTTGAGTGAAATTGTGAGAGAACATCGATATTCAGGTTTTCTTTCAACCTCGGGATTTTCCTGCGCTGGCAGATTTCCCTGATTTTCTTAGCCCTCTCTATTTTCCTAGAATGTGTTGAAAATCCGAAACTCTTCCTTTTTCGTGGAATTCCGATTCGGTCGGATTTTCCCAGATTCTTTGTGATGCTTTGTGGAACTAAGAAATTGGGTGAAATGGATGAGTTAAATGATAAATGCTTAATGTTGCATGCTTTTATCTGATAAATTACACAATTTTTTATGCATACTTCTTTCATTTTGATAATCTATTGTTGATTTTGTGCCTTCTTCGGGAAAATCCGCCTGGTCTGGAATTTTTTGATGTTCCTCCCAAATTGGTTTTCCCCAGTTAGCTTGAAATTTCAAACTATGAAGAAAGTGCTTTAACGATATTTCTAGCTTGATTTTGATCTGTGCTTGGGTTTATTTGGATGATGAATACATTATTGATGATGGGCTAATTCTGATCCTCATGTTATAATGGATATTATTAATGGCGGTTTTTTGCTAAGTGCAGGCTGAATTTAACAAGGTCGTCAAGGAGGTTCTGGAGATGAAATTAATTCTATGGAAAGGAGGATTCAAAGTATCAATTACTCCACTATTGGCCGACTTCGAGAAGGCATTCTTGATAGTATAGGACAAGGAGAGGTGCACTAGGGATAAAGAGTGAAGCAGTTAATACAATGTTGCATTGGAATTTGTGCTTCCATATTATTTTCCTTCTCCTTCACATGCATTGGTTTGAATTATATTGGAGATCCTAGGCTAACCTAGATGGATCTCATGCATTAAATGCAATTTTATCTCATTTTGAATTCTCCTTGGGCCAACTTGTTTGTGGCTATTTATTATTGTAAACCCTAGCTAGGCTGACATGATTTGAGGGTTTTCTATAAATTTGGCATTTTGCCTCATTTGTAAGAGAGAGATACAGACAGATAGAAAAGATAGATTTTTGATACAAGAGTGAATTAGGCAGTAGAGCAGAGTTAGAAGTTAGTTCATTTTGAGCAGGTGTTGTAACACAGAACATTGGAATTGTTGTTGTCATTCGATGATTCAATACAATTGAAGACATTGTGATTTTCTGGTGATCTCTTTTGTGTTGACTTATCTTGCATGGTTCTTGTGATTCTATCTTTTGAAATTGCTCAAGGTTATTAGATGTATGTTAGACTTAGATTTAGATCCAATTCAATGGTGTTTATGATTTGATGCTTGAAGTGTTTACAGCAATCCCTGGTTCATACTTTTTGCAACTAGTTGATTGTTAGTTGCTTTGCAAAGTTAGCCTGGACCTTTATATTGATTGTGCTTAGTTCAATTGTGAAGTTTATCCATTTCAATTGCAATTGGGTTGTCTTGGATGAATGTTCATGATCTGAAAATATTTAATACCTTAGAAGATTGCACTATTTCTGTAAGATTGCAGATTCATCTAGGTCAAGCAGGGATTAGTTTGTGAGGGGTTGGTCCATTTCAAGTATTTTATCATTTGCATTGTTAACCTTAAGAATAGTGTTAAATTTAGGAATCTCTTTGAAACCCTAATCTTTTGTTATTTCTTTGTCATTTAGGTTAGATTTAGGATTGAAGTATCATCATATTGCCAGATTTGATAAATTAAAGATTTAGTATTTGCTTGTAGTAAGGTATCTTTGTGATTACCAACATTTTCACATTTATCACTGAGTTGTTTATGCATTGTCAAGACCTGACATTAGAGACCTTGGGGTTATCTCTTGAGGCTTGCTAATAGAGATTTACCTTTCAAAAGAGATAGGATTTCATATTTTTTCTGAGTTGTTGTTGTACAAAAAACATCATCAATAGATTGGTGCTAGGAGGGCCTGAATAAGCAAGCTGAATCAATTTTTGTCTGCCATCTCTTGTTAAAGATTTAGAAGAAGAACTTGATCTACTCCAGGAGAGGAGGAATTTAAATAATTACCATCCCCTACTAGGTCGAGAAAGACTAGAAGAAGGGGAGAATCATCATCCACCCAACAACCTCCATCATTTCCATCATCCCCATCTTCATCAAGTTCATCTTCATCTAAGTTTAAGGACATTCTCATTCAACAACCTCAGCCAGCCATAAATCAGCCATTACCACCCCCACCTCCACCAATGGCTTTCCTAGCTAATAACCCATCTCCATTGGCCTTTGCCAATTATAATGTCATGCCCAAGAACCCTGAACACTTCTGTTCAAAGTTCCATGTTAATGACTCCAATAGAACTATTGAGGAACACATCAGGATCTTTCAGACTTGCCTTAAGGATAGAGGAATCAATCATGAGGATGTAGCATATAGACTATTTCCTTATTCTTTGGGGGAAGATACATTCTATTGGTATAATCATTTACCTGTTGGGTCCATCCAAAATTGGAATGAACTGGAGACTGCATTCTTGCAGAAGTTTAGGATTCCCATTAGTCCCAATGAGCTTTATCATCAATTCACTAATGTTAAGAGAGAGCTCAATGAGCCCATAGGGTCCTTTAATAATAGGTTTCATCATGCCTATACCAGACTACAGGCCCCCTATGTTGTTGATGAAGCCACTGCTTTAGAAGTCTATTATGAGGGACTTGAAAGTCTGACAACTACCTTCATGAAATGGAGAAACAACCCTCCTAATTCCTTACTTGATGCATATGTTGAGGTTGTGAAGGCTAGCACTACTTTAAGGCAAGACTTATCTGGCCCTTTGCCGTCATTAGGAACCGCTACTCACCCTGGACAAGTCCCAGCTCTCAACCAAGCTCTCGCTAATCACACTCTTGTCATGAACCCAATACCTTAGTTGCCTCTGGTCCCTCACCCAGGACCTCATGTGAGCCAAGTTCCACCCACAATCAGCTACCCTCATCAAAATGTAAAATAGCCTCTTCATCCACAGCCTTAGGCTAGTTTTCCCACGTACCTACAAAATTCTAAAGTATTAATCCAATCACTGAATGCCAATACTGCAGTAGGATATCCTCAAAGTAATGTGAACCAGCCTCCATACGAAAATCCTAATAAGGAGAGACTAGATCAATTGACTGAACAAGTGAAGAAGTTGAATATGGAGGTAACTTACTTGAGGAACCAGAACAGTTAGTTCCAAGCTGCTTAGAGAAATATGCAGACCAGTCATAGTAGAGAAAGTTGAGAAAATCAACAAGGACAACATTTTGATAGGGGGAAACATCCTGACAGAGGATATAACAGTGATAGCGGATATAACAATGACAGAGGATATAATAATGACAGGGGACGGAATTATGATAAAGGACAATCCTCAGGCCAGAACTTTGACAGAGGGCAAGTTGGTGGACAAGGATTCGACAAGAGAAATCCACCAAGACAAACAGGACTTGAAATACGAAACCTAATAATGGAGGTATTCCCACCCCATTGGATCAGCCGGTTAATCAGCCGGTTAGCCAAGAGAAACATCCTAGTGGTGTATATTTAGTTGAGGCTACTTTATTAGGATGGTGTAGGCTCCATAAAACAAGTCAACATTCTGAATTAGATTGTCAAGAGTTCCAGACAGCAGCTTCAATTTTTCAGTATGAGGTGGAGAACAATGCAAGTGGTCAGGAAATGGTACCATCTACTCCCTATGATTCATCAGTGTTAGTACTTAATCATGCTCCTTTTCCACAAAGCAAAAAAAATGTGCCTGAAGAAAAATCAGACCAGATCAAGGAAGAGGCGGACCAAGTGTGCAATGGAGATGAGATTACACAATTGTTTGATGAAAATCCAATGAATGAAAATGGCCCCATAGATGAAGAAGAAGCTTATGTTGAAGAGGTAGAGACCTTTTAGAGACCTGTTAAGAAGTATGATTTGAGGGACATGCCACATAGACGTCCATAGGCTGGAGGTCCCTTCACCACCTCCATTCCACCAAAAAACTTCACAACACCTCCAGATCCTAATGCCAGCAATAATCCACCATATCCTCCGGTGTCGAGGCAGTATTTGTCTAAAGATCATGCACAAATGAATCTATCAAAGGGAAAGAGTATAGAAGCAAGCAAAGACAGGGTGGTGGAATACCCAAAAGAGACTCATGTTGATCTAAGTGAAGAACAACTGGCCATCTATGTTGTAGAAGAACTCAAGAAGTTATAGGTAAGCCTCTCTGCATTTGAATTATTGAGAGTTCCAGCTATTAGGAATGCAGTTCTAGGAGCTTACAGTGTAAATTCTATATCACCAGATAAATCAGTTAGTGAAAGTATCAACAAAGCATCTAGTTCTCAAACAATAGGAAGGAAAAATCAAACTCATAATCAAGTTCATGTGCCTCCTGGAGATAAGGAAAAGAGAAAGATAGGACTCAAGTTGCTCAGGTGGATACTCCCTTAACCCTGTTTCAAGGGAAAATGGATACTTCTCCATTCCTAATCTCTATTCGTATATTTGGTAAGAACTTGCACAATTGTTTGTTAGATTAAGGTGCTTCTACCAATGTAATGCCCTTTGGTTTCTGTAGAGCTTTGGGTATTACTCTTGTTGATTCCCAAAAGAAAGTTACACAATTGAATAGAATTGAAGTTAATGTTGTAGGAGAATTAAATATGATTCATATGCAGGTTGCTTCTGACCCTAGGATTTAGCAGGTTATTAATATTCAGGTGGCTGATATACATAATGCTTACGGTCTAATCTTGGGAAGAGACTTTACCAATCCCTTGAATGGATATGTATCAACTGATCACTCTCACATGTGGCTTCCCTAGAAGGGAGTTCCAAACCATATCAAAATTGAAAGAGAAGCCGGGATGAAATACGTGATCATAGAATATCAAAATACCTCCAATGAAATTCTGATATTAGAAGTGGGCATGGGGATTATGTGCTTGTAGCCCCTTTTGAGGAGTCAAATGTCGAGGAATTCCTTATGTTCCACACAGCACCTGTCGACCTTACAACATAATCCAATGGTACTGAAGCCTTGGCAGAACCAGTTGAAAATGAAGACAATCTTGAAAACAGTCAGCTTAGTTTACTGGATAATTTCCAGGAATTCATTAAAAAATGCATTGAGGATCAAATTCAGTTGGGTAGGGAGATGAATTTTGGAGATTTACTCTTGCCAAATTGGTGCAGGGTCCATAATGCCTCCCATTCGGAACTAGATTGTTGCTTGTGATCATAAAGACCCTAAAGGGAAGAAAGTGATGTCTTTTGAAGAACCTTCTAGCAGCAACAGTGCAAGAGATACAACGAGGAAATCTATAGTTGCTGGCTGTTGGACTTTAAGGTTTGATGGATCAAAATCAAAGCAAGGAGCTGGAGCAGGATTTGAGTTAATCAGTCCCAAAGGTAAGACTTTCTTTGCTACTCATAGACTTTAATTTCATTGCACTACTAATGTAGCAGAATATGAGGCTTTGATCCATGGGTTGTTAATGGCACTAAAGAAAAAGGTCAAGATTTTGCAAGTTTTTGGGGATTCTGAGTTAGTGGTTAAACAAGTTAGGAGACAGTACTCTTGTCATGACAGAAGAATGACCAATTATAGACACAGAGTATGGGATCTTATTGAAGGATTTGATGCCTTCAACATTTAGTTGATCCCACGTAGTAAGAACCAAATAGCTAACTCCCTTGTCCAGACAGCTAGTACATTTCAACCTCTATCTCTCTTTGGATTGAAGAAGTTTACGGTGGAACTGACCCCAGTACCTTCAGTGCCTGATAATGTCACCAACTTCTAGGTATTTGAAGATGATAAGCATATCCTGGATTTCATCACAAGCTCAAATGTTTTTGCTTCACAGATTATAGATGAAACTGAACCTCAAGAAGCAAAAATGGATTTGCAAGGAGTAATTAATTTGAAGACTAATACTATTCCTAGAGGAATGGTGCAATTAGAGAGGATTTTTTATTTGGATAAAGTCAGAGATTAGGAACAAGAAGCCAAGAAGGAGTCCATCAATGGACAATGTGAAAACTATTTGGATAATATGGGGACTCAAGATGATGTTAAGAGTGTCTTCATTGGCAAAGTATGTACTCTAGAAGAGAGGGAAAGAATAATTAATGCATTGCATAGATATCCAGATGTGATAGCT
Source organism: Sequoia sempervirens (assembly GCA_007258455.2). Taxonomy (NCBI): domain Eukaryota; kingdom Viridiplantae; phylum Streptophyta; class Pinopsida; order Cupressales; family Cupressaceae; genus Sequoia; species Sequoia sempervirens. Next base: position 10,004,261 of record VDFB02000013.1, on the reverse strand, counting down.
TGGAGTTACGAGGATTTGAAAACTTATGACACATCAATTATAACTCACACTATCCCTCTAAAGCCAAGAGTAAAACCTTTCAAGAAGAGGCAGAGGCCAATCAATGCTTTACTGGAACCCATAATTCAGAAGGAAGTGCAGAAGCTATTGTCTGCAAGGATCATATTCCCAATCAGAAATTCCACCTGGGTGGCAAACCTGGTTCCTGTAAGAAATAAGAATGGTGAAATCAAGTTGTGTGTCGATTTTAGGAACATTAATAGAGCGTCAAAAAAGGATAATTATCCAGTACCCTCGTTGGATGAAGTACTTCAGATTGTCAATGGATCTTAGATGATGTCTTTCTTGGATGGCTACTTGGGATACAATCAAGTTATGGTGTAGTATGAGGACAGGCATAAAACTTCTTTCACCACCAAGTGGGGAAATTTTGCCTACAGAAGAATACCTTTCAGTTTGATTAATGTTGGAGCCACATTTCAGAGGGCTATGGACATTGCCTTTAAAGAAATAATTGGTAAGTGCATAATCATTTATATGGGTGATCTGACAGTCTTTTCAAAGAAGAGAGGTGATCATATAGCAGATTTGTGTAAAGTGTTTCAGAAGTGCAGGGAATTCGGTATATCTCTCAATCCAAAGAAATGCATCTTTGGAGCTACAAAGGGGAAATTGTTGGGACACGTTATCTCTGAGAAAGGAATTTTCATTGATCCAGAATGAGTGGAAGCTATACTCAAGATCCTGCCACCTGCTAGCAAGAAATAAATGAAGTCATTCTTTGGTAAAATCAACTTTGTAAGGAAGTTCATCACTAGATTCGTAGAAATAGTCAAACCCCTGAATGCCATGTTGAAGCAGGAAGCCAAAGTTGAATGGAGTACAAAAGCTAACAAAGCATTTGTAGAGATCAAAAGGGCCATTGTTGAAGCTCCGGTTTTGGTGAGTCCAGATTATGCTAATCCATTCTATATATATTTGTTTGCTTCTGATCACTCTTGTGTTGCTATGTTGACCCAAAAATATGATCAAGGAAATGAACACATAGCATTTATGAGTGTACAATTGAAAGATGTTGAACTAAGGTACCCAAGTGTGGAGAAGCAAGCTTACGCCTTAGTCAGAGCTGTGAAGAAATTTAGACACTATATCCTCAGAAACAAGGTCTTTGTAATAGTCCCTGATCTTGCAGTCAAGTTGTTGTTGATGTAGAATGAGCTAGGAGAGTGCAGAGCTAAGTGGGTAACTATGTTACAAGAATATGATATTGAGATTCAACCCATGAAGTTGGTAAGAGGGAAAGGACTTACAAGGACAAAGGCAGAGATGGGCCCTGATCTTGTGGCTCAACATTACAATCTAGAAGATGTTTCCCCTAAAGAATGGTATGATGATATTGTTCATTATCTCCTGAGTCAAAGGTGTCCTGACCATCTTAATACAGTACAGAGAAGGGCACTACATTTGAAGAGTGACAGTTTCATGCTAAAAGGAGTTGTTCTATATAAGAAAAATCATGAAGGTATCTACCTGAGGTGCTTAGGGAGATGGGAAGCTGAAAGAATCATGGCCGAATTTCATGATAGATATGGTACTGGCCATGGATCTGCACATGCCACTGCAAATCAGATTTTGAGGGCTGGTTATTATTGGCCTACATTGTTCAAGGACACACACAGTCACGTCAGAACTTGCCATGTGTGCCAGACCGCAACAACCAGAGAAAAGTATGCAACTCTTCCACTTCAGCCGATCTTTGAGGTAAAACCTTTTGCACAGTGGGGGATGGACTTCATAGGTCTCATCAATCCACCTTCCTCTACAGGGCACAGGTATATTCTTACTGTTATTGATTACTTTACACGATGGACTAAAGCTCTTGCATGCAAACAATGTACTTCTGAAGTGGTAATAGATTTCATTGAATCAGGTATTCTCAATCGCTTTGGATGTCCTTTATCTTTGGTTTGTGATAATGGTCCTACATTTGCATCGTTGAAATTTTCTAATAGGGCTTTTGATCGTGGGATCATAATAAAGTTTGCATCTAATTACTATCCACAAGGTAATGGTTTGGCTGAGTCTTCCAATAAAAACCTCTTAACAGTCATTCATAAGCTACTAGAGAAGAATCCCAAGGATTGGCACACTCAGCGTAGATTTTCTCTATGGGCAGATCATACAAGACATAAGACTTCCATAGGGACCTCCCCTTATCATCTTGTGTATGGCCTGGAACTTGTATTTCCAATTCAATTGAGGATCCCCACTTTACAGTTCATTAATGAATATTATGATGAAGAAAACAGGCATCAGGCTCACCTACAGGAGTTTTTACACCTTGAAGAAAGAAGAGACAAAGCCTTAGAAAACTTTGCCAAACATTAAGGTGTAGTCAAAAGGTGGTTTGATAGAAGAGCCAAGATAAAAGCCTTTAGGATTTTTGACTTGGTTCTCTACTGGGATAAAGCCCATGACCGTAAGGGGGAGCATGGTAAATTTGACAAACTTGGGCTTGGCCCTTATTAGATTTCAGAGATCCTGGGAGAGAATGCTCTCTGCTTGAAAACTCTCACTGGGGAGAATATCCCACTACCTGTCAATGGGCAGTATTTGAAGCATTATTTCCAGTCTTGAGATGTTTTCATCTCTTTTCCTGTACATAGTTAGAGTAGGATTTCCTTTCTGTTTTTCTTTTCTTTGCTTTGGTTAGATTAGGTTTCCCTTTCTGCTTTGCTTTTGATTGTTTTGGTTAGTGTAGGTTTGATTTCGGTTTGGTGTGTTTTTTTTGCTCTGCTCTTGCTTTGGAGGTCTTCTTGTTTTCTTCTGGATGTGTTGCACCTGCATGGAAAATATTCTTTTGTCTGGGACTATTCTGAGTATTTCCTTGATGAACTTTAATTACGTGTCTTGAATGGATGGTTGAGGTCTTTGTTATCATCATGCAGTCTAAATGTTTGATTTAAGGAAGATAGGTCACTGGTTTGATTCGAATTTGAAGTATTCTGAAATCTTATATCTTTTATACATCTTAAGAATCCTGAGGTTCCGGTAGGGTCCTTGTGAGGTCTTGCCAGGTGAAAAATTTTATTTCTGCTTTAGTGCCACTGTGGTTCTCAGCCTTGAATGTGAACTTCATTGTTCACAGGTTGAAATGAAAAAGTGAAAAGAAATTAAATATCAACAAGAAGAAGAAAATAAAATATTGAAAATAAAATGAATTCAACTTATCAAGGGTATCTGAATATCTCTATTGGGGCTATAGACGCCTGGCTGGCAATAAATCTATGTTCGGGAGAGTCACAGCGATAACCTCGTCAGGGCTATAGATGCTTGACTGGCAGCAAGGCTCTATCCAAGTTTCTTTTGGAGTTAGAATATTTACATAGCCTAACCTAATTGAACTTGGTTTATGCAGTAGCTCAAGGAGGGAAATGAACTCATGTGCACACACTTGGATTTTCAGTTTATGGAAGGTTCAATCCTGCCATTGGTTCTGATTCTTTAATTTTGCATTTTTATTTGTTTGTCTGATAGTGAGATCGAAACCAGATATTTTGGATTCATGATTCTTATCCATCATCAAATGCTTTGAGCATTTTCCCAGCAGAGTCGCCATTTGTTGTCCATTTTTTGCACACATGCCCCACTGAAAGCAGGGACCCTCTTTCGCTTTCGCTTTTTTGTTTTGGCCCTTTGATTTTGAGGATTTGGACTACCTTGGCATGAGCTTAAAATGTTTATCTTGCTTGCCTAAGTGATTCCCTCAAGTTGCATATTGAAAATCTTAAGTTCTGAGCAAAATTTGGGTTTTTACCTCATTTCGGGATTTTTCGCCCCGTTCGGATCTTCCCGGATTTCATTCAAAGTCTGGCGAAGCAAATTAACATTGCAATTCGGGAATTTCTAGTCTTCGCGGAATTCCACCTGGACCGAATTTTTCTAAAATTTTGTCTTGTCATCAAGTTTCCGAATTTAATTGATTTTTGCAGCTTTATGCCATTCTACTTTATCATTGGCGTCCTGTTGAGTTGAGATATTTGATCCTGAGGTGTTTGGCTTTCTTTGGCATACTAAATTTGCAAATTGTTGAATCTGGTTGTGATTCTCTCGGTGTTATCATCGTTGTTGCTTGCTCAGGCGTTCAAGATTGTTGTTTGTCTTTGCTGGAGTCGACTGGCATTTTATTCATGGTATGTGTTTATTGCCCTACTTTGATTATCGAATGTGAGTAATTCTTTCTATTGGGACGTATTTGGAATTCATAGTCCTGTATATTTGAGCGTCTAGGGCTAGGGTTTCTTGATATTGCTTTATTTATGGTTTCCCAAGTAAGTTTTGAGCATGTTCGTTCATTTGCATCATTAGGTAGCCTGCTTGTGAAACGTAAATAACCCCTGGTGAGGACCTAGTGGCCGAGTTATCTGAGCACCAAGCTTGCTCTATGCATTAGTGGTTGAATTTTAGGGTTTCACGCCTAGGGCATCGCCATTTCATCTTAATTTTCTTTCGAGTGAGCCTAGAATTCAAGGAAGATTTGTAGGAGGTTCAAGTTTAACTGGTTTCATACCCAAGGTCCTCAAATTTGTGATCATTCGATCGATTTGAGCGAAATCGTGAGAGAACATCGATATTTGGATTTTCTTTCAACCTCAGGATTTTCCTGCGCTGGCGGATTTCCCTGATTTTCCTAGCCCTCTCTATTTTCCTGGAATGTGTTGAAAATCTGGAACTTTACCTTTTTCGCAGAATTCCGGTCTAGTCGGATTTTCCCAGATTCTTTGTGATGCTTTGTGGAACTAAGAAATTGGGTGAAATGGATGAGTTTAATGATAAATGCTTAACGTTCCATGCTTTTAACTAATAAATTACACAATTTTTTATGCATACTTCATTTTGATAATCTATTGTTGATTTTGTGCCTTCTTCGGGAAAATCCGCCTGGTTTGGAAATTTTTGAAGTTCCTCCCAGACTGGTTTTCCCCGGTTATCTTGAAATCCTGAACTATGAAGAAAGTGCTTTAACAATATTTCTGGGTTGATTTTGATCTTTGCTTGGGTTTATTTGGATGATGAATACATTATTGATGATGGGCTAATTCTGATCCTCATGTTATAATGGATATTATTAATGGTGGTTTTTTGCTAAGTGCAGACTGAATTTAACAAGGTCATCAAGCAGGTTCTGGAGATGAAATTAAATCTATGGAAAGGAGGATTCAAAGTATCGGTTACTCCACTATTGGCTGACTTGGAGAAGGAATTCTTGATAGTACAAGACAAGGAGAGGTGCACTAGGGATAAAGAGGGAAGCAGTTAATACAATGTTGCATAGGAATTTGTGCTTCCATATTATTTTCCTTCTCCTTCACATGCATTGGTTCGAATTATATTGGAGATCCCAGGCTAACCTGGATGGAGTTCATGCATTTAATGCAATTTTGTCTCATTTTGAATTCTCCTTGGGCTGACTTGTTTGTGGCTATTTTATTATTGTAAACCTTAGCTAGGCCGACATGCTTTGGGGGTTTTCTATAAATTTGGCATTTTGCCTCATTTGTAAGAGATAGATACAGACAAATAGAAAAGATAGAGAGTTTTGATACAAGAGTGAATTAGGCAATAGAGCAAAGTTAGAAGTTAGTTCATTTTGAGCAGGTGTTGTAACACAGAACATTGGAATTGTTGTTGTCATTTTGTGATTCAATACAATTGAAGACATTGTGATTTTTTGGTGATCTATTTTGTGTTGACTTATCTTGCATGGTTCTTGTGATTCTATCTTTTGAAATTGCTCAAGGTTATTAGATGTATGTTAGACTTAGATTTAGATCTGGTTCAATGGTGTTTATGATTTGATGCTTGAAGTGTTTGCAGCAATCCCTAGTCCATACTTTTTGCAGCTGGCTGATTGTTAGTTGCTTTGCAAAGTTAGCCTGGACCTTTATATTGATTGTGCTTAGTTCAATTGTGAAGTTTATCCATTTCAATTGCAATTGGGTTGTCTTGGATGAATGTTCATGATCTGAAAATATTTAATACCTTAGAAGATTGCACTGTTTTTGTAAGATTGCAAATTCATCTAGTTCAAGCAGGGATTAGTTTGTGAGGGGTTGGTCCATTTCAAGTATTTTATCATTTGCATTGTTAATCTTAAGAATAGTGTTAAATTTAGGAATCTCTCTGAAACCCTAATCTTTTGTTATTTCTTTATCATTTGGGTTAGATTTAGGATTGAAGTATCATCATATTTCCAAATCTGATAAATTAAAAATTCAATATTTGCTTGTAGTAAGGTCCCTTTATGATTACCAACATTTTCACATTTATCACTGAGTTGTTTATGCATTGTCAAGACCTGACATTAGAGACCTTGGGGTTATCTCTTGAGGCTTGTTGATAGAGATTTACCTTTCAAGAGAGATAGGATTTCATATTATGTCTGAGTTGTTGTGCAGAAAACATCATCAACAGTAGGTTGTCTCCATAGCCAATTCTAACAGTTTGTAGGATATTTTTTCTAATGGAGGGTGTAAGATGGTGCAAGGTGATATATTGTTTGCTATTTTTGTTCATGTAGGAAATCTATTTCAATTATGTGCATGCATAGTTCAGTGTAATATTACTTCTATTCTTGTAGTGAAAATATCTATATAATCTACACCTCTATTGGAACAAATAGCAAAGAGGAGGGTTGCATCTAATTTTGATGGTTGTGCTTTCCAAGTACCTTGGTTTGTTCATGCTTCAAAGACAAAGATACTATAGATAAAATGTTAGAGTGAATAACCTAATAAATGTCAACTGTAGAAAACCTTCACAAGAAACGAGAGATACAACACTTCCATTTCACCAAATAAGGATTGAATAGAATGAGATAAATAAATTTACATAATATGCAAGCTTTTAAAGCCATGAAAAATTTGACGACTGTAAAAACTACCCACACATGAAAAACCAACTAGGATGATTAAATGCAAAAATAATGAACTAATTTGCCTAAGTTGAAACTTAAGATGGTAAATGTAATTTATTCTAACACCCCCCCTTAAGTGAAACTTAGGGAGAATGAAAATGAAAAATGCAATATGGGTTCCAGCTACACAACCATATTAGGTACCCATTTACAACTACAAAACAACCAAAGAAAAGGAGGAAAACCCTGTGGGAAAAAACCCCTCTCCAAGAGAGAGAAAAGAGAACAAGAAATAATGCATGGATGGAGGACTCAATTACACCCCCCAAGGACTACATACATCATGTATATACAATCAATAGCCCCCCAACAAGAGGGAAAGAGAGAGACTATATATAGTCCCCCCCCCCACAATGAAGAAGCTCTTATGCCAATGGTGCATGCATGAAGAAAAAACACTATCCAATACTTAAAAACAATATTTATCCCCTTGGGAAGAAACCAATCCATTGGTGTATGAAGAAAATCCAAACCAAGAGATGAGGAAGGAAGTATCAAGAAGTATGAAGTCCCTGTAAGCTACTCAAATGGCTCCATGTCAATGCTAAATGATACTACAATCAAATCAGGATCTAATGAAGACTTAAACACATCAACCTCCAAAGACAATAATTCCTCTAGATGTTGCTCAAGATACTCCAACTCAATGCCTAGCTATGACACTAGAAGAGAAGAAGGAACAAGAGGGTATGAAGGTTCCCTCATCACATCTGAAGTAATGAAATCAACTCCTTCAAAGAGGAGATGAACATCATCAATCATGTCTTCCAAATCATCAATGTGAGACTCCACAAACAAGAATGATATGTCTACAAGATAAGAATCCCAATGAGGTGGATCTAGAAAACAATATGCATCTTATTGATTAGGATGATGGGAAGTAGCAACCAATGAATGAGAAGGCTCAATAGGTATCTCTGTAGGAGTGGAAACCTCATCATCTTCATCATCAATATGTGCAAGGTGTTCCAAATAAGCAAACTCATGTAGTGTATCATAGCCATATGGTATATTATCTGAATCATCAAGAGGTACAAGACAATCTGAAGCAGGATCATCTAGGAAGGGTGGAGTATCAAGATCTTCATATAACTCCCAAATTTTGGTCCATTGAGCACGAGGACACTCAATGTCATCAATGAAACTCAATGTGTTATCATCAACATGAAGAGCAATCACTCCGAAAACATGATCTCTTTTGGAACACCAAACAAACTTCTTTCTCCAAGACATACCAATTTGAGGAACAAGACCATATAGGTATGGTAAAAGATGAAGCCATCGCAAATGTTTCAATATACCATCTCTCCATTCTATATAGTTCCCCCTTTTCAAGATGATTAGAGAAGGGTGAAATGAAAAACCCACAATGAGTATCGATTCTTCAAAAAATTACAGAGATAATACCTTCAATGAAGACAACTTTCAAATGCAATAAATGTTGTTAGACAGTGAAATCAAGTGGATTGACCTATACCATTGTGAGCTTGGTGAAGTCAGCTTTCCGATGATATGTGGAACACGAAAATAAAACTCCAGATGCCCAAGATATGCTCCGTGGAAGAAATTTGTCGATGTGCAGACTCAATGCAAGAATGAAAAGCCAAATTAAGCCCTTGGTCACCCACATGACCACCTACCGCAAGTGAGAAAAAAGAGGGAAACATTATGTATTGCAAAAATATCAAGGCTAGTTGTGCCAACCAATCTCTAAGTCACCAAGCCAAAGATGCAATACACTACCCACAAAGCTTTTCACAACTTCACAACACAATGGAAGTCTTGGTGTATATAAAGTGCAAAAAATATCTCCACAGGATGAATGTGGGATTAAGGATCTTAGAGAAAACTTCAACCTACTCATGCTAGTCCCACCACAACAAACCCTAGAAAAAATATTTAATGGAGAACTTTATAATGTATAAATTTTTAATAGGAATGATGGCTAATCAAATTCCTTCAAAAAATATGCAGCAATGAAGAAATGCCTCCACCAAACACATCCTACCAACATAGAATCGATGCCTTTGAAGTTTCAACACCTCCAATCAGAGTTGGTCTTTCTTAGCAGGAAAAAATGTGCCTCTTTCAACAATGAATTTAGTCTTCACAAAAAGTGTGCCAGCAAAAAGATTAGAAGGTTGTGAACTGCACTAGAAAATCACGCCTTTGATGAATCGTTCCTCCAAAAAGTAGAAAAATGCCAGCAAGAAAAAAGAACGTCCCCTCATAAATGCCATGACCAGCCACAAAGAGGGAGTATCCCTGCCTCCAATGAATTCAACAGGCGCTCCAGATTATGGCCTATCAAATGACAACCAGTGGAAAGAATTTTAGATGCCTCTGCCCTCCTTTCGTGTGGTCTGCCAAGGCTCCAATGGTTGTAGGGAGCAGTTAGTTCTCCTTCAACATAGCAAAGCACCCCTTTTAAATGCTTGCAGTAATGAGACAACAATGAACGGTCGGAGAGTAATGGAATGACCTCTGCAAAAAAATGCATGCATCTAGTGAAGAAGAACATGCCTCCCACAGTCAAATGCCAGAGTGTTGGATCCTTCGCCTTGCTTTTTTAAATGCCTCCAGAAGGAAATTGTTCCCTCTCCAATCAAATAACAGGTCTGAATGGCAGCCTCCAAATTGCACAGATCACCTTCAAATAAACATTTGGAGAAATCGGCTTCTGCAATGAACCAAAAATTGGCCTCAAATAAAGAGAAATTTTCCTCTAGATACAAATCATGCTCCAATAGAAAATCGGACATTTCAAACACCAAAATCGAATGCCTCCTTGCTAATTGCAACCTCTGCAAAATCAACTAAATCGAGCCTCAACCACAGAATGAAACACCCTCTCTTCAACAAGCACGTCCCCTCAAACAGAAATTCACCAGCAAGGATTCAAACACTCGAACAATAGGGAAATCGAAAAAGAGGCATCTTTGAAATTTAGAAAATTTCAAATGCCAAAAAATAAATCGATCTCAAGTACTCTAGTGAAAACTCTCAGGAAGGATTCACAAATTGGGTGGCTCTAATTTCATATTAGAGCGAATAACCCAAGAAATATCAACTGTAGAAAACCTTCACAAGAAACGAGAGAGACAACACTATCATTTCACCAAATAAGGAGTGAATAGAATGAGATGAATAAATTTACATAATATACAGGGTTTTAAAGCCATGAAAAAGGTGACAGGTGGAAAAACTACCCACATGGGAAAAACCACCCAGGATGATTAAATGCAAAAATAATGAACTAATCTACCTAAGTTAAAACTTAAGACGATAAATGTAATTTACTCTAACATAAAAAAATGATATGGAACCAAAGGTTGGGCCATTTCAATGAGAAAGGCCTAAGGACGCTAAAAGAAAAATATTATATAACATTTAATGATTGTGCTCTTGAGTTTGATTTGTGTGAACATTGCATATATGGGAAATAACATTGTGTTCATCTTTACTCAAGTTCTCAAAAATCCTCTATTATGTAGGATTTGATTTATTCTATGTATTTGGTCCTATATTTTGTCTTCTATGTCTAAATATTTATATTATGTATCTTTCATAGATGACTATTCTATTGTCTGGGCTTTGACTCGTTCAATGTATTTGGTCCTATATATCTACCTTCTATTTTTAAATATTTATATTATGTATCTTTCATAGACGACTATTTTATAAGGGCGTGGATGTAATTCCTTAGAAGTAAATCTAAACTCTTCAATCATTTTAACAAGTCTAAGGATCTTGTAGAAAATTAGAATGATATGAATATTAAGGTTTTGAGAACTAACAATGACAATGATTTTTGTTCAACATATTTTGGTAGCTTCTATAAGAAGTATGGGATAGAGGCATAAAACAACTCCACATACCCATCAATAGAATGGAGTTTTAGATAAAAACACAAAAAATGATAATTGAGAGGGCTGGGAGTATGCTTAGTTATTTCAATTCAAGCCATAAGTTTTTGGTAGAAGTTATTGTTGTGGCTTGTTATCTAATTAACAAGTCCTCTACATCAACTTTTTTGCATAAGACTATTATGGAAGGTTAGACAGGAAAAAATATCTCATTACATCTTCCTATTTTTTTATTATGAAGCATATGTATGTGTGCCTAAGGAGAAATAATCAAAACTGGTGGAAAGTGTAGTTAAATGTATCTTCATTGACTATTGTCTTGGTGTGAAATGGTACAAAATTTTGGACCCTATGTTTGAGAGAATTCGGTATGGTAGAAGTGTTACTTTAAGGAAATAAGTCTCCTCCTATAGTGTTGTAAATAGAAGATGTGGTCCACCTGCTCCCTAAGACCAAAAAAGTTGAACTAGAAGCTTTTGAAGGACTTGAATAAGAGAGCTCAAATAGTTTAGAAGAGGTAGAACCTCCACCTAAACTCTCAAGGAGGTCCACTTAGCCTTGACAACAACCATGTTGGTATAATCCTCCTAATTGGAGATAGATTTTTTATTTGATTACTAATGTAAATGAGCCTAGAATTGTGAAGGAGGTGATGAGTATGGATGATTCTAGATCCATGATAGTGATTATGGATGAAGAGGATAGTTGTATTGAAGAAAAATGACACATGGGACTTAATAATGTTGCTTGATGGATAGTTATAAATGGGTGTTCAAAAGCAAGACCAATTTAGATGGTAGTGTTGAGAAGTACAAGGAAAGGTTGGTTGCAAAGAAATATTCCTAAATTTAGGGGATGGACTTTGGTGAGATTTTTTTTCTAGTTACTAAGCTAACATCTATCAAATTCCTATTATGTGTACCAACAAATTCAAATTCAAATTTAGAACATATGGAGATGGCGTTTGCAGGAGCTTTTGGTTCGCGCAGGTTAGGTTCTCTCTAGCCCGTGCCTTTTGATTGTTTACTGTTGTGTGCTCTGCGGGGGGGGGGGAGGGGGGAGAGGGGGGCATTTTCTGGTTTGGGGGTTTGTCTTCTTAGTTGGTGCTATTGCAATTGTTTTGTCAAGTGGATTTATTTGTTGGTGGTTTCTCTTTGTGGTTTTTGTTCCTTTTTTTTAATGTTTGCTTCATGCAGGGGCAGCGAGCTTCTTCAAGTTTGGTAGTTGTCGATGTTAGAGGATAGAGTGGTGCTACTGGTATGCATGCAAGACCTTTGGATTCTTCTTGTGGTAAGGAGGTTCCTTTCTATGAGGGAATTTCACAGAAACTCAAGAAGGTTAATGGATATTTGGAGAGGAGTCAAGATCATCCGATTTTGGTTATCTAACCGGAATCAGTGGTTGAGGATGTGTCTTATTTCAGCAATCATGCCCTTATTTGCAATTCGTGGGGATTCATATTTCTTCACCTACATTGGAAGCATGGATTCGTCGGAATTGGAAAATTGAAGGGGATATGGAGATTATTCTTGCAGAAAATAATTATTTTATGGTTGTTTTTTCTTCTATGGCTGACTGGAACAAGGTTTTTGAAGGGGGCCCTTATTTATTTTAATAAGATTGGTCTGTTTATTAAACCCTAGCATGTGGGCTTTAATTCTATGGAGGAGATTCCGTCGAGAGTTCCTGTGTGGGTGTGGCTTCCACGGCTCCCATTCGAATTTTGGAGGAATGATATCTTGCTCAAGATTGCTTCCGCTTGGGAAGCCAATTGGGACAACCCAACAAACTTTGGACAGGAAGGTAATTACTTATGCCTGTATTTGTGTGGAAATTGACTTAAATAACCCTTTGTCAGATTCAATGGAATTTTTTTTAGGTTCTTCTTCCTAGATTCAACAATTAGATTATGAAACTCTTTTATTTTGCTACCGAATTTTTCATGAGTACGGACATCTTCAACGAAAATTCCCTAGGGTTAACCATTCCTCTACTACAAGTAATTCTTCCCCTTCCCCAGCTCCATCGGGGGATAAAGGGAAGGCTTTGATGGTTGGGGGGTTGTCGATAAGGAGGGTTTTGTTCTGGTCAAGCCTCGTAATAAAGGGAGGGGCCAAAAGAGAACCTTCAAAGAGAGACAGAATGATGAGGTCTTTAATCGTTTTGATGCTTTGGACGTTATGGCTTAGGAGGAGGGGATTCCAGTTGATTTTCATTTTAAGGTTAATTCTATGGGACTAGATGAGGTGCATGGCATGGAGGAGGAGAATGGTAATCTACCTTTGGTTACTTTGCCCGACTCTCAGCTGCCAATTAAGGCCCTTGTTGATTTGGTGCCCCCTGGATCCTTGGAAGCGAAGGATGACATAGTTTTGGCTAACTTGGATAAGGAGGCTTTGGTTTCTACTAAAGGTAATGACTCTTGTCTTGTTTTGGGGTTGTAGAAAAAATCTTTCAAAAAGGCCCTTTCAAAGAAACCTTCTAAAGTAGGGTGCAAGAAGGATTAGGAGAAAGTTAAATTGGTTGGTAAGACATTGGTGGAATCTAGATCAGTGTGTACCATTGCCTCCCATTTCTCCCAATCTTCAAAATGATTGTTCTCTCATGGAATGTATGGGGATTGAATAGCATCCCTAGGCAAAAGGCTATTCATGATTTGATTGTTTCTCATTTTTCATATTTGGTTTGTACTCAAGGAACTAAGTTATCTATAGAGGGAATTTTGTAGCATGCTTCTAATATTTGGAGGCATGGTCAATGCCAATACATTGGGGCTTCGGGTGCTCTGGAGAGGTGGCATGTTTTTGGGACCCGAAGAAGATTTTGCCTATCTAGTGGATTTCCAGTCGGTCCTCTATCTCTTTGGTTGCCTCATGCTTGGATTCTAGTGAGCTTGTTTTACTTTCTAATGTGTATGCTCCGAATGGGTTTTAGGGAAATCTTTGCTTTGGGATCATTTAAGGTATGTTTGGGCTCTTGCTCCTTACCTTCCTTGGATTATTATTGGGGAATTTAATTATGTTCTTAGTTTGGAAGAAACAAGGGGTGGTATTGCCAGGTTGGACCCCTCTTCAGGTATTTTGAGGGATAATGTAGAGCTTCTTAATTTGATTGATGTGAAACCAAGTAATGGTATCTTTACTTGGAATAGTCGGCGATGTGTGGGCATGATGCTATATCTAAGAGGCTGGATAGGTTTACGGTATCTTGTTTTTGGATTGGAGATAGGTGGACTACCAATTAAGAGATTCTTGACTGGTGGGGATCAAATCACTAGTTGATTAAGTTGGAAGCAAATTAGTTATTCAGCGCCCAAAAAACCTTCATTTAAGTTTCAACCTATTGGGCTTAGAGATTCCTCGCTCCAGGATTTGATGAGTGAGTGGTGGCATCAAGGAAGTTCTGCTTATGGAATAGCCATGTATTCTTTTGTTAAAAAGCTGCAATTTGTGAAATATAAACTTAAGAGATGGAATAAGCAATGTTTTGATAATCTTTTTGCTACTAGGAGGTTGCTACAGGAATAGTTAGATCATATTACCCGTCAGATTCGTGATCATGGTCTTACTAAGGATCTAGGTAGAGATGAGGCTCAGGTATTGAAGGACTTGGAGAAGTGGGAGCTTAGGGAGGAAATTTTTTGGAAGCAGAAAGCGAGGGTGGATTGGCTTTAGGAAGGTGACAAAAATACTATCTTCTTTCATAATTTTGTTAAAGCTAGGCGGCAAGGGGGTCATATTTCTTCTCTTGTGACTTCAAAAGGGGTTTGTTTGTCCTCCTTAAGGGAGATGTCTCATGAGGCTACTCGCTTTTATTTTACCTTGTTCTCGAAGGATTCTCCACCTGCCTAGTGATGAGGAGAATTTGATCTTGAATTGTATCCCCTCTTTAGTCTCCAGGGAGATGAATGCAGCTTTACTTCAGACAATCTCTATGTCTAAATTAGAAAAGGTTGTTTTTGGTATGAATAAAGCTAAGGCTCCTGGTCCTGATGGGTTTCCTATTGAGTTTTTCCAAGAGTTTTGCGAGATAATCAATTCTGGTCTTCTAGATGTCATCCAGGAGTCTCAATGTAATAAGTAGATGCTTCGGGCTCTGAATGACACTTTTCTAGTTCTTATCCCCAAAAAGGAAGGAGATAAGAGTCTAGATCAATTTTGCCCCATTGCTCTTTGTAATGTGGTGTATAAGATTATTACTAAGCTTATTGCAAAAAGGTTGAAGCCTTGGCTTAATGACTTGATTTCAGAAGAGCATGGAAGATTTGTTGCTAGTAGACAGATTCTTGATCAACTGGTGATTGCGATAGAGGTTATTCATTCCATGGCTATGTCTAAGGAAAAGGCTATGTTTGTTAAACTTGACATGGCTAAAGCTTATGATACGGTTAAGTGGTATTTCTTGCAAAAAATTATTTTGGCCTTTGGATTTGATCAAGATTGGGTGGATTGGGTCATGAGTTGTGTTACTTCTTCCTCCTTCTTAGTTATTATCAATAGTGAACCTTCATATCTGTTTACGGTTTCTAGGGGTCTTCATCAGGGGGATCCTTTATCACCTTATTGTTTATTATTTTGGTTGAACATTTAGGAAGATTCCTCAAGGCTCGGGTTTCTCATAAAGTGATTCAAGGGTGGAGTTGGGGCTCTGGCTTGCCTCCCCTTTCTCATTTGCAGTTTGTTGATGATACTGTTTTAATGGGGCTTGCCCATATTCCAGAGGCTGAGGATTTTAGAAGGATTTTGGACATTTATTTGGCTGCTTCAGGTCAAAAAATCAATGATCATAAATCTTCTATTTATTTTTTTAACACCCCTATGCATATTCGAAAATGGATTGTTGAGATTCTGAGGTTTCAAATTGGTTCCGTCCCTATGATTTATATCAGAGTTCCTCTTGGGGTGGGTTCTCGGCTTAGGGATTCTTGGAATGAGTTGCTAGAAAAGTTGAGGTGGAGGGTTACTCACTAGACACACAGATGGTTGTCTATTGCTGCTTAAGTGACTCTTTTGTGTTATGTGATTCAAGCTCTTCCTATTTACAGGTGCTTCATTCATGTGGCCCCTTCAAAGTTTCTTAAAGACTTTGATGCTCTTTCTCGCAAATTTCTTTGGAGTGGTAATCTACTTGCTTCTAAGTGGAGTTTAGTTAAATGGGAGTTAGTTTGCAGGCCTCGGTGTGAGGGAGGGTTTGGTCTTCATTTAGCAACTCTGAATGGACAAGTGCTTACTGCTAAATTGTATTGGCGTTGGTGTACGAGTCAAGATAAGGTTTGGGCTTGTATTCTCACTTATAAGTACCTTGGAGGGATTGATGGTGTTGATGTCCCCAGATGCAGTTTGGAAGGGAAAGGCTCTGCAATTTGGAATACTCTTAAATATGGGGCTTGCCTTGTTAAGTAGAGGCTTTTTTGGATCTGTCAAAGGGGCTCTGAAGCTTTGTTCTGGGGGAATTCTTGGGATGGTCGCCCTCCTCTTCTCTCGATATACCCTCATTTACGGGCTCTCAGTGATAGTTTTATTGGTGTTGGTTGGTGTAGGGTGGTTGATTATAAGTCAATTCAACACTTGGGGCAAGGTTTTGTGTGCAATTGGAAAGATCCTCAAGAAGGGCATCCAAGGGGTATTGAGGAGCAGCGGGATTTAGCTAGGATTCTTGCTAATAGGGAATGCTCGTCTCTTTTGGGCATGGATACTTTGGCTTGGCGACAGGATTCGACAAGGAAGTTTTCGGTGGTCTCTTGGTACCTTCAATTGGACAAACAACTTTTTGGGAGGATTGGTGTTCCTTGGTGGAAACGGGTGTGGAACAAGTTCTCTTGGCCCAAATGTAACTTTTTTCTTTGGTTGCTAACTAAGAATCAATGTCTCACTTGAGATAATTTACGAAAAACAGGTTTTCATGGCCAATCTATTTGTGTTATGTGTCATAATAGTGAGGAGTGCTCTTCTCACTTTTTCTTTCAGTGTTCTTTTGCTAGGGAAGTCTGGCATCTCCAGTGGGGAGTTTGGAACTAGCCATGTTTGCATGTCTCTTCGCTAGTTGAGTTTTGGGCTTGTTTGGGTTTGCTACCAGTTGAGACTTTTTTTCTTCAGGTTGCTTGGGATATTGGGCCTTCCTTTATTCTTTGGAATCTTTGGATGGAATGGAATTGTCGAATATTCCAGGGGGCACAATTGGTTGTCAAGCAACTGTGGTAGTGAATTGCTTGCGCTCTCCAAGTGATGGTCATGGTTAAGTGTGATCTTGCTAGTCCTGTGGATTCTACTGATTTGGATATTTTTAGAAAGTTGAGATTCCCTGCTCAAGAGAATGGTATTTCTGTTAGACAGAGGCGTAGACGGGTTGAGGAGAAAGTTGTTAGGGAAGGCAGATGGCATCCTCCCCCTCCTGGGGTTCTGAAGATTAATACGGATGGCTCTTCTAAAGGGAATCCTAGTCCTACGAGGATAGGTGGTATTGGTAGAGATAGTTCTGGAGATGTTCAATTCTTCTTTTCTACTTATAAAGGGTTTCATACTAATAATTTTATAGAAGCCCTTGCTATTTGGTATGCTTTGGAGAGAGCTTTTACTCTGGGTTGGATAAGGGTCCTTTGTGATTCTGATTCACAGGTGGTGGTTTCAATGTTGACTGAGAGGCGATTGGACGTTAGCCCTGGTTATTGGTCAAATTCTTAGTTTGAGCAGGTCTTTTGACTCGGTTTTTTTTTTTCATATTCCTCGAGAGTGGAATGGTGTGGCAGATTGCTTGGCTAAATGGGCGTCTGATTAGCTGGAAGGTTGGAATATTGTTGACAGGATTTCTTTGCCTTTGGATCTTTTTTGTATGTAAGATAAATTAATTGATAAGGATAAGGTTGGTTAGTGGTTGGTTCTAATTTGGGCGTATAGGTTAGTTTTTGGTAACAATAAGATGTGATTTATGATTTGAAGTGTTTTTCAACATAGTTTAAGATGGACTTAGGGTCACTAGACATATCTTAGATATAAATATTATAAAAGATAGAGTGAATCGAAAGTTTTGGTTGGGCCAAAACAAGTATGTGAACTTAGCATCAAAGAGATTTAGCATGTCAATATGTAGACATTTGAGTGTTCTAGTTTCAATGGAGACCAAGTTATCTATAGAGTAGTTTTTTATTTCACCATTGAGATAGAGGACATGGCCTATGTGCCTTATACTAGTGTTGTTGTATTGGTTGTATGCTATGGTCTACATCAGAGTGAATGCTTCCCAAGTGGTGTCAGTCCTTTGTCATTTCATGACTAATTCTAGATGAGATCATTGGGTTGTAGTTAAGATGCTCTTTAGATATTTGCAAAGTACCTCTAAGTACACTATTTGTTATCATGGTGATTCTATAAGAGACTAACACGTAGTATATATTTATAAATGTTTGGGTTTAGACTAGGTAGAGAATATTTTTAGCAAGAGGTCCATTAGTGGTTATGTTTTCACTTTGGTGGTGCTGGAAAAAATGTGTTGCACACCTTGCATAATAATAACCATAATGCTAATAATATAAAATTAAATATTTAATTGTGGTGCATCTTATAGATGTGCATACCACATGGGTTAGGCATTCTTGGGAACACTTGTATGTTTTTTAAGGCACTAGGATAAACATTTAACGTGGGTGTCACATTACAAAAATATTTAATATTGGAAAAACTTATGATCAAATATTTACTTTAGGGTCATATTTAATAAACTCACGGTTTTGAGGCACATGATTTATGTAGTAGTATATAGTAGTTTTGTGCAAGCTTCTCTTATAAAAGAAAGCACAAGTAGTTGAAGTTGGCTTGTGTAACCTTAGACTTGTCGGCTAAGGTTGGATTAAGCATCTCTTATAGGTTGCATATGTGGAAGCATGGATTGGGATGGCTTGAGGCACATGATTTATGTAATAGCATATAGTAGTTATCTTATAAAAGTAAGCACAAGTAGTTGAAATTGGCTTGTGTAACCTTAGACTTGTCGGCTAAGGTTGGATTAAGCGTCTCTTATAGGTTGCATATGTGGAAGCATGGATTGGGATGGCTCTAGGAAAATTCATCGCCAGCAATTCAAAATTCACCACCATGACAAATTCACTGCCAGCAATTCAAAATTAACTGCCATGACAAATTCACCGCCAATAATTCAAAATTAACCACCATGACAAATTCATGGCTAGCAATTCAAAATTCACCGCCAATTCAAAATTAACCGCCATGACAAAAACTTTGATTTTTTTTTTTCAAAAGAATACTTTGGTTTATGATAATAAAAATTTAATCGTATTAACTTTAGAGAATTTGATTTATGATAATAAAAATAAAATATTTTTCAATATATGATAATAAAAATAAAAATATTTTTCAATATATTTTATGATAATAAAAATAAAAAATAAATCAATTAACTTAATTTTGATATCATAAATAAACACATGGAAAAATATATATTTTTAATATTTGTGCAATGAAACAAGGAAAAATAAAAAAATTGTATATATAATATTTTATATAAAATAAAAAAAAATCCATTGTTTCATGATACAATATTGTATAATATATATATTTTAAAAAATATATATTTTATGTTTATTGTATAAAATAAAGGAACACACAAAAATAAAAAATTGTATATATAAATAAACACATGGAAAAAAATAATAAAAATAATAATATTTGAAGTAGAAATTAAAGTAAATAATTTATTTTTCTTTTAACTTTTTATGAAAATTAGTGCATAATTTTCATATCAAAATAAATATAAAAAATATTTAAAAAATAAAATTGTATTGTAACGCAAGTGAAAATTATTTTTTTTAAAAATTCAAAGTTTTTGAAATATATATTAAAAAATATTATTGCCGTTAATTTTCCGCTTCGATGAATTTGTCATATGCCAATTGGGATATGTGGCTACATGGTTCTCATTTGCTTGTTTACATGAGAGAATGCAACTAAAGTACTTGATATTTCAAAAGCTTACATAGAGACTATGCAAGTGTATTATAATCTTGTTTCTTGAGATAATATAT
Source organism: Sequoia sempervirens (assembly GCA_007258455.2). NCBI lineage: Eukaryota > Viridiplantae > Streptophyta > Pinopsida > Cupressales > Cupressaceae > Sequoia > Sequoia sempervirens. The sequence continues at coordinate 9,984,385 of VDFB02000013.1, read as the reverse complement.
TTACTTGTTTGAGTGCTTGTGAGATTGGATTTTTCCCTTGAGAGAGTTTTTCTAGGGTGCATCTAATATTATCTTGTAACATATTTGTTATTCTTTTACATTGTAAATTATAAATATTTATTTTGCATACTTTTTCTCATGAGGAATATGTGAAGATGGTTTATATTACAGCACATTTCCTTTCAATCTTTTTCATATGTTTCAATAAAAACTTAGCAAAACAAAGAAGATATACATTTTACACTTTATTCAGTTAAGTATAAGGAGTGGATTAAACTGAAGTAAAACGACACCACTGTATTAATGATTGCCAAATATACTATAGAATGGTCTTACTAAACATTTTTTAATAGATGCCTGGAAAGGACTCTTCAAAGCTCTATCATCTGTATTAGGCAAGCCCTCTTTATGAAAGTTGTCTTCTAGGTTATCATAAAATAAATTATCATTGCCTTTATGAATCTTCCTATGTGAAAACCCAATTTTGATTGATTATGTGTTAACTCTCGTATTTTATTCGCTCTCAATAAAAGAACTACAGTTTGTCAAATTTGTCGTCAACTTCAATAATCAATAAAATCTTTGGGTTTCGAGGCAACAAACCTGTTGTGTCTGAGTATAAATACATTTCCAGCATATCTGGATTAAGTCTGAACAGAATCGTACAATCTTATAATAAGATATCAGCAAGACAACGTAAATGAAAAATATTGCAACACATAGATGGTTTGCTTGCATTCTCATTTGAAAATTTTACATACACAATAGACAGGCACCAAATATTATTATACAGAGGGACCAAATTAAAATGTCAATAAAATGCCATTATTGCTGAAAGAAAGCAAATAAAACCATAAAATGGCAAAACTTATGCCCCACTATATTGTGGAGTGGGCTCATTCTATGTTCATGGTCGTCAATGCTATTGCTTTAAGAAAACAAAAGATGAATGTAGCAGTCCAATTTATTTAGCCTACTTTAGAGGGGGCTATTATATACAGGAACAGTCTTCATGGACGACTATAAACAATAGAACACTATAAAACGTAATTCTGTCATGGTCCTAAAGCAAAAATGGAAATATTTACAGGACTACCAAAGCAGATCAGAATCCATGACCTTACATTTTAAAGAGCTTTGTGATCCGATCAAATGTGTGGAAATCGGTGGATTTAAAATCAGAATTCTCTGAACATTGGAGTCCTATGTCATTAGTTTCAGAGCAGCGTTGCCATCCACTGCCTGAAAGTTTGAACAAATAATAAGATTGATGAATGGAAGAAGAAAAAATTAAATGTAATTTAAAAGAAAACTATATTAACTGACTTCTTGACTAAAATAAATTATAGTGAAAAGTATAGCTATTTAGGATACAGAAGGATATGGCATTTAATGGTTAAAGGCAAGTGGTGAGGAACGACAAGTTTATGTTTCAATCCCATACTATAATCTAAAAAGAAAATTAAAATCTTAAGCATTCAATTACAGTACAGAGCCAGTTTGAGGGAGCCAAGGGCATATACATCTTATTGGTAACTTCTCAGAAAGAGATACTTTAGTAAAAGACTAAATTTTAATCAGAAATCTCATCCCTGTAAAGAAGATGCAATGGCTAGTGATTACGCTGAAGTAGAAATTTTTGTATGAAACCTTTTATTCAGTAAACTCAAAAACAGAAAAATGGTCTATTAAAAAAATAGAAATACAATGATTTGTACATAAAAAATAATTTATAACATAATTAAAAAGAAAATGGATAAATTTTACTCAAAACTACCAAATTCAAACTTAATTATGAAACAACATATTTATTATTAAAAATCAGTTCCAAAACCTCTCTTATTCTGCTGCACAGTCATTGAAATTATCTATTTACTATTGTTAATGATTTATAAAATACATTTTATATAATACACATCAAATGTTTTTAAATATATAAACAACTTTTGACTGGAGCTAAAAATTGGAAGAGGTTTTCAAAAGACCCTAAAACCTTGTACATCAAGATAAGGCAACAACATGATAGTAGAACCAACAAAGAGATGGGCCTTGAAACCAAAGAGGCTTCTGAGAAAAAAACCACAAAACCACAGCAAAAGGGCAGCCATAACAAAAATCATGGAGGTTTGAATTCAAACCTCACCAAAGAACTCTGAAGTGGAGTAAGCCCACCTCGTATGGACCATCTTTCCTTTGAAATCATGGAGGTTTGAATTCAAACCTCACCAAAGAACTCTGAAGTGGAGTAAGCCCAACTCATATGGACCATCTTTCCTTCTTTCAAGGAAGATTTAGGCTAAGCAAAAAGACAAATAAGCACAAATATGGTTTTCTCTTGTCCTTAAAGGGAGACCCCACATTCCCTACAAGACCCTCAACTATAGTGTTCAAATCCTTCCCTTCATTCCTCTAGAAGAATACTCATTAATCTCTAAATTGCCCTCGACATTCTGAAACTCTTTCCCACTCCTTAATGATGCTTCTTGTTGGTTAACAGTTTTGTCTCTGCAAGAATTAATCAACTTGCCTAATGAGCAGCGACGATGTGCACCAACAAATAGAGAAATTGCTATGAGATTAATGATTCTCCTTTGGGTTTGAGAGGGACAGCTCCCTCATATGATTTAACTTTAGAATTTTGAGTGCCTTTAATCAAAAAGCACGAAAAGGCGAACTAAGGAAACAAGTAACAAAGAAAGGAAATTTAATCATGAACAGAAGAGCGCAGCAGATATTCTCTTTAAAAAAACGGAAAAGAAAGGATTACGAAAGTACAGAAGCACACAGACTTCTGAATCATCTACATATCAAGAACGAGAAGCAGGGAAATAGCATAAGGAAACCGATTATACAACAGAATGATCAGTTTTGAAAAGAAGTATTTAACATCAAAAAAAAATCTTTATTTGAATCAGAGGAGCACGCAGACTCCAATTTCCCCTGTACAACAACTCTCAATTGCAGAGCAGCAAAAAGATCCCCTTTCACAAATAAAATCTTATTTTTATAACTTTTTCCATAAGCCCCATAATTGCTTCTTGAAATTCATTTCTTATTTTAATTTCAAAAGACCATTTGAATTTCCCTCGACCTTTTGTTATATCTCCTCTATGAGCTTCTTCGAACAAATGACACTTCAAATTCCAAAATCTTCCTTTGATTCATTTCTTTTCAAAGGTTAATTGCATACTTCTCTTACCCATCGATCTTAGTTTCTAATTCATTAGGGAAAATTACGTTGGGATGACACAAGCATTGGCAACTTTAATAAAGGATGACACCTTGTAAAATATATCCCGCCTGTACAATCCACATTGACAAACAACCGCTTAAAACATGCACTTCTTTACTCCAGTTGATCGAATTTCAAACGTAGGCCATTAGAGGTGTCAAGCATTAAATTTTCTCACTGGCTACTAGTAGGTACATCACGGTGATCCGAATACTTTGGCATTTCTCTTGTGATTGATTCCTTCTGAACACCCTTGAAGCTGGGTATGCAATTTACAAGGAGTTATTTTGTCAACCTCTTCTTTTGTGTAGATGAAAATCTTACGCACAATGCTACAGAACTCCTGCCATGGATCATCACCAATAAGCTTTGTGTCCGCTTTATTATCTATGTAAACAACCTTCCAACCCTTGCTAGGATCTTGTAATTCCCCTTCAATATTGAACAGATGTTCAAGCTCGTAGATTAGGTTATCGTAGCCTTCAATATTTGTCAAATCAACAACTCTCCCAAGAGCAATCCCTTGGTTATGTGCCTTGGTACAACTCCTTGTTTGGCACTAAGTGACATTGATAATGGTTGAGTAGTAGGTTATCGAGCAGTTTACAAGACTTGTCTATAATGTGTAGCTTCCACCTACACTTGGAACAAACTTAGGATCCTTTATCATGTTTTGACAACAAACATCGTATCCGCAGCAAACCCTTGACAAATTAGAGGAAAAAAATCAATATTAGTTGGCCTGCACTTTGATGCATTTGGTTGATCTGAACTCTATAATCCTTTTCATCTTCAATGCCCAATTCACATGTCCATATGCTGGGAAACCAATGATACTAACAGTATTTTACTTTCTTTGCAGCAAAATTCAGGTCATCACATGCTTCTGCAGTTATCTCAAATTTTAAATGGTGCTCTTCTGTCAGTGAGGTGCCTGGTATGGCAGAAGGTGAAACGTCTCTCTGCATGTCTAACTCTGGAGGAGATTCTAGTATTGTTGATTCAATCATTTTAGTGTGCTTCTCGAATACTAATGCAGGACCGAATCAAACCTCCTTGTTCTCATGGGAAAAATTTTCCGCAATAACTTCCTCAATTTTGAAAACACTCAAAGGTTGCTATCTGTCACAATAGAAGATGTGTCTAAACTTTCTGATGCCTACCTTTAATCTACTGTGATTTGAATATATCAAGTGTGATATAATTGAGGTCTTCCTAGACAGTTGTTTTCAAACCCATAATGTTAATTATGGCTAACTTTGAAATCTCTTCAATTTCAATTATATCTTTGTCAATGTAGAGTCGGTAAAGATGAATTTCCAAATATATTTAATGTTGCCTTCTCACTGTTTGTACATCTTCAACAACTGGAGAACATTGCACATCGACACATCGAAATAGCTTTGATAAGATCCTCTTAATTTTCGGAGGGAATAAAGTGTGACAATTTCATTGTTAACTAGGAATATAACCAACGGTTAAGGCTCTATTATGCATGGCACCGATCTCCTTTCTATCCAATTTTGTTACATAGTCTGACTGTTGATACTGCAAATATAGGAACATTCGTAGAACCCGTGGATAAAATGTTGTTATGGGGCATTTGGTAATTCATGAAACAATATGTATCTTTCCTTTCAAACAGGTTTATATTTGTCTCTCCTTTAATGCGCAATGTTTGCAAATGGCAACTTCTCCCACGTCGTAACTTTGATGTTGACATTTATCTTCTTCATTCCTATTCATTAGCTCTTCGAGACATTGTTAAGCGACCCACAAGCTCTATTCTGTAGTTTTTAGAACCCGCGGCTTCTTAACAAAGAAATCGAAGGAGTAAATATCCTTCCTTGACCAGTCGACCTGGAATGTCAACACATTCAACCAATATAACATTTTTTAATCAATAACACCGCTTGGATTATGTATAACCTGTTTAATGGGTTCGGTTGACACTTGACACCACTTTGGTGCTACGCTTCATATTTCTCTTTTGGTATTTTGACAAATAGCTAAGGTTCTGGTTTGGTATTTTACCTTCTGCATATACCGTAGCACTTTCAATGACAGTATAAAAGAATCGTGTTTACAGAAGACCATACTCCCATCCAACATGGGTGTAAAGAATGGTGGACATGGGTGTAAAGAATGGTTGGCGAAAACATGAATTTAACTTTCAGCGGCCTATTACATTGCCCTGGAATAAACCAACAATGTTGTACCCGTCCTATTCTAGCATTGATTTCACCTTCTCACATGCAATTTCAGTTTGTTCCAAGAATGGCAATCCAAGCCCCTTCTACAAGGATCCTTCCTTGAATTTTTGTTTTATTTCTATTTTCCTGAGACAGATCTTCTATGGAGAGCTTTTCCTTTAGCACTATCTTGCTTTCTACTCAAACCATCTCCGTGGTTTTTTCCGATGCTTCCTTGTTTGTGTATGTTACTCTAGTACTTCTACAGTATATCAATCAATTTGACATTTTAAAGCATCCTGTGTTGCCTGGTTTTCTCTTCCTTCCTAGATCTAAAGGTTCAAAATCATTCAGCAATTAACCATGCTTCTTGAAAAATCCATTTTCACCAAGAAAGCATTGGTCCCAAACCCATTGCAACAGTAAGCATTCTCAAAATATTTGTTTTCTTCTAGAAGATGGGCATAATTAAATCAATTATCTGTTCATATACTGCATGTTCCAAAACCATCCAATGCATAACTTGATAAAAGAAGAACACCCGTAGGCATGGCAGGCCCTAAAATTGCATTACTCTAAAGCATTATTCCAGAGTATTCACATGCACTGCCTAGGCTTCTATCTTTGCATATGTCTACCAATGTAGCTTTGGTGGATGTCCCTTCGTTTTTACTAGATATTTGACACAGTGCACATTATTATAGTGCAATCCTATCTTTCAAATTGTTTCATTTAGCATCACCCTTAATATCCACGAGTGTCCCTGTTTTAAATGATGGAAATAGTTTGCATCTTCTCAGAACAATCCCTCTTGCAACAATCTGGGAGGTGAATTTAGATGTAGTGTGGCAAAACATACTCGAAGGTTCTTAAGAACTCATATAGTTGTTCCAAGGGCCATGTTTAACAGACCAGATGCATTTATTAACATAAATTAAATATCTTGAATCTGGGAATACCCTGCTACCTTCATTTGCCCAGCCAAATAGACCTTTATCACTTGAACCTCACCACAACTACCCGCTTCTGCATGGTTAATTTAGAGAAAACATAAGTTACAGCATTTTTAGGATCCAACTGGAAAATTAGTGTTGCTGGAAATACTCAGTCTATATTCATAATTGATCCAAGAAAATACATCTGCACAACCACCACAGGTCTAACTGGCCTATTGATAAGGGAATTTTTTTTTTTAATTTCATGATTAAAACTGGGCGTAACATTTTTGATATCTTGACATGAATGGGAGAAGCATCCATGGCAATGAAGGCAGACCTACAAGGAGGACTTGTATTGGATTTTCTACTCCCAAATACCAAGTTTGGAACACAATTTTATGGCATTTGGCAGCACCTTCTCAATATCAACACTCACAAAATCTAGCAGAAACCAAACATTTCATAGATTTCATCACATCATCAATAGATAAAAAGTGACCAAGTGAATTGGAAATACCTCATAGGATCTCATCATCCCAGTATTCTAATGGAAGCCTTGAAAGCCTAACCCAAACAAAGACCTTATTAAAGGTTTCCTTGGCAGCATCAAATCCAATAGACCATTTTTTCAAAAAAAGATCAAATTTACCAAGGACCAGCTAGCAGAATCTTCGTGCTATCATCAAGGGTTTGGAAAGAGAACAACAAAAATCCATTTGTCATGGTAGCCACCCGAATCTAACTAGACATTCGCCATCTTTTTAAAACCCAACTTCAGACAACATCAATATTCAAACAAAAGCCCGAGAATCTCCCAATAAGCACAATCCCCATGCAAGTAGTAGCTCTGTCTACAACAAAATCATGAACCTTTAGAATAGTGCATGATTTTTCGAAGGTATATGAAGCTTCACCTAGGTTTTGATCAAAAACATGCACGGTTCAAATAGAAGAGGAACACCCACCAACGACACACCGAAGAAACCCCAGCTTGCACAAAATTTGGAATAGTAGGCCTATCAACATTTGCCTCAATGGCCAAATCAGAAGAGTCAACTTGTAGATTCAAATCAGAAGCCTAGAAAGTTGGGGAAAAAAGTGGACCCAAAGTCCCAAGATCACTATTACCAAGAGAAGGTATTGTAAAAGACGAATATTTACCCTCACTAGAACCTCCTAGTTGCATCCCCAAGCTCAGTGACTAGACAATAACCTTGATCCCTACTGTAGCCCTTTCAGGCCTCCCCAACAGGCCAATCTGGTCCCCATCTTTCACCAAGCGATTAAAAGAGATTGGGACCAAAAGAATCTCCTTGCAAGGGTTGACCAATGCAAACCGAAAATGGATTAGGGTTGCAAAAGTAGGGGAATCTGTAGGAGAGAAGAAAACCCCTACACAAGAACCATGTAGGACCACTATTCAAAGCTCCTGTGGAATCCTCCTCAAAATCATTCTTATCGTCAACAAGAGAGGTAGGCCATTGCCACTTTAAATGAATCTCAAGGAAAAAATATAATAGCAACTCATCTTCCAAATGCCAGTAGCCATCCCATTCATCCTCATCTTCATCATTTGGTTCAACCTCAACCTCGTGACCATCAATGGTCTTCCTGCTCAACGAAGAATTGAATCTTCATTGCTCCCACTCCTCGTCTTCCCACTCATCACTTCTTTGTTCCCTCTCCGTCTTTAACACATTTCCTTTTAGTGTTTTATACACATCAAATGTTATAGTCCATAGCATTTATTAGTATATTTATGGGGAAATTTTGCATCTGTTACATAGAGATACAATTGTCATCTATATATTTTACCTCTGAAAGAAGCTTTGGATCCCTGAATTATATATGGAGTTAGTTCTTCAATTTCAGCAATTATTATTAGAGAAAGATAGTAGGATTGATCAAAGAGATATTTGCTAAATTTAAAAGACTGCAGTAATTTTGTATGAAATTGAACAGCACTAATATAAGCTTGTCATTGAGAGAAATAAATTTGTGATTCTTAGTAAAGAGAACCCACAGATTGAAATAAATTTTTGGTATTAATAGATATAAAAACAAAGAGAAGCTTATGCAAACATTATTAGTAAGCCTTGTCTTAATATAATTAGGAATAACTTTTGGTGAGCAAACAGTTTTTTAAAAGTTCTGTATAATGGCAAATAATATATTGGGTCCTATTTCTATTAAGTTGACTAGTGTTGACAACCATGGATAATGGCATCATCAAATGAAAAGCATTTTCCTCTTGTCAGACTTAACCTCCATTGTCGATAGAACTACAACAAGAAATCCCACAAATGCTCATGTACAAGAAGAATTTCACAAGAAATCATGCCAAGCACTGGCCATGATAAACTTGTTTTTGGTGGTACATTGATTGAAAATGTGCAAAATGAAACCACACCAAAGGAAGCTTGGGATGCAATCACTACAATCTTTGAGCATAAGAATGATGCCTGAGCACACATGCTTTGAACCCAATTATATAATCTAAGAAAGCACAAATCAGTAATTGAGTATCTTTCAAAGCTCAAGGGTATTTTAAATCGTCTCATTAATGTAGGTTAGACTATTGCTAGTAAAGATCTCATCTCCAAAACTCTGAATGGTTTGCCAAAGTTGTTTGGGAATTTCAAGACTATGCTCACATTGAGTGGTAAATTGGCAACCTTGAAATTTAAGGCCTTGGAGAGTCTATTATTGCAACATGAAGAAATACTATAAAGATGATGAAGTTGAATCATCGTATACTTTTGCCTCTGATTTCAAGGGGAAGAAGTCTCAATGGGAAATACATCTTATTATGGATAATGATGAGAAGAGGAAAAAAAAAAGGATTGTTATTATTGCAATCATCATAGTCATTTTGAGTATCAATGCTTCAAGAGGAAGAAATATATGAACAAAGGTAAACAAGGAGGTATTGTTGGCAAGATATAGAGGGCTGTGAGGCACCACATATGTAATTTTGGTCATTTCTAGACCCATATATCCATTATGTTATCTAGCCTTAAAACACCTCTAGTATGCCTAAATAAGCTATAAAAGTGTAAATATTATAAAGGAAAATGTAAATTCGTGAGAATAAGATAATTAAGTGTTACTATGAAGGGATATGATGGAAAGGTATTATAAAAAGACATTAAGAGGCTATATAAAGAAGGGAAAAGTAGGAGAAAAGAGTGTGAAAGAGTGGAATCGTGTGGAGTCATGTGAATTAAATATAAGTGAGAATAAGGAAGAGTGAAGCAACAGAAATTAATTATAAAACATGTATAAGCCACGAAAGTATATTAATATATGATTGTATGTGTGTATACCGGTTTGGCGTAAACAAAGGAGCACCTATGGTTGAAGTTTGAGCCTGCAATGCAGGGATAGGGGCGTGGGGTGCCCTAGTCCTAGGGTTTTTGGTTGTTCAAAAGCCAGATCACTTTGGTACAGTCTGTTTTGTCTTCTTTTGCAACCTATCTCTAACAGAAGCTCCAAATATGACTTGTACACACAAAAAGAGGGAAAAGATTGTGTTGTATAGGAGTTTTCCTAAGTCAAACCCCTACGTTGGTGTTCCCACCTCTACAACAGCAATGATAATGATGGTATAAATTGTGTGCCCTCACTAGGGCAAAGGCAAAGTAAATAATAATGACTGCAATAAATGAATAATATAAGATAAAGTTACCTTAGGCATGAAACCCTTGTTGAACTAATGTCACACCGTAGGTTGCCACAAAGAGTTGATGAAGAATGAATGAACTGTCTTGAAGACTTGCAAGGGTTAGTCCACCTAACATAATATAGAGTTGTAGCAAACATGTAGAGGAGAGATCGCATGTATTTTCACAATTTGCACATAATAATTGCTCATCATTCATAATAGATCATAGCTTCATAAAAAACTGCCCAAATGAGAGGGAAAACTTATTTGTATATGCATCCTAATTAACTTTTTGGACCTAGGCCAACCAGGCATCACTTTTAAAACACCACAGGCACTAGAATGTGTATTAATTTGAGAGCAAATTCCTAGGAAGGGCACCCAGCACCCTAGTCTAGGTCTTTTTGGCTCAAAAAGCTAGAGATGTCAGGGAATTAAATATATTTTCGCAGTTTGATCCCGAAACGAACAAATTATTAATATAATTAATTGTACATGCACAATAAGGTGCCAAATCTAGTGAGAAATTGTTAGGGGTAACAATTTACTACACTACAAGAAGAGAAAGATGGTAGTGATACATCATGATACTCACCCAAAAAGGTTGAGCTAGAATAGAAAAGTAAATTGAATCCATAGAAGAAAGAAGGAATTGATGAGCCAAATTCAACCTCATTGTCCACTCCACAATGTTCCTCTAAGAAGATTAGAACAAGCAAGGAAAACACCCATCAAATTACAAGACTATAAGATCAATTAGATGTTGATGACAACTATTATAAATGCTCATGAACCAAGTCTTTTGAGGAAGCAACAAAGAAGAAAAATGGTAATGCTATGAATCAGGAGATGGATTCAATTCATCAAAACCATACATGGGAGTCAATACCATTACTTTTTTGTTAAATAAGCCATTGATTGTAAATGGGTGTTAAAAATCAAGTTCAAATTTAATTGCTCAATTGGCAAGCACAAGGCAAGATTGGTAGCTAAAGGCTACAAACAAATCGAAGATGTTGATTACAAGAAAACCTTTTCTCCAATTGCAAAGATGATCATGGTGAGAACATTGATAACACTTGCTTTCCAACATAATTGAAAATTTTACCAAATGGATGTCAATAGTGTGTTCTTGAATGGAAATTTGATAGAGTAGGTATATATGACACAAACTCCTAGTTTTGTTGAAAAAGAAAAATAACATATGGTATGTTGCCTAAACAAGGCATTATATGGTTTGAAACAAGCTCCATGAGTTTGGTATTCAAATATTGATAAGTACTTTCTTTAAAGGGGATTTCAAAAATTTGATGCTAATTGAAATTTGTAAATTAAGATTTTTTATTACAAGTTATTGTTCATTGTGTTATATGTTGATGATTTACTCGTTACTACAAATAATAAATCACTTATAAATGACGTGAAAGAAGATATGGAAACCAATTTGGAAATGTCTAATCTTGGATTACTTCATTACTTTCTTGGAATTGAAGTGTGGAAAACATTAGGAAAGTTATTCCTCTCTCAAATGAATTACACCTGAGAAATTCTCACGCAGTTCAAAATGCAAGACTACAAAGCTTCACTAATGTTCCAAATGAATTAAAGTGTGTTGAAGGTATCCAAGAATCTCATGTTTCATGCTTGCACAAAGCATATTGAAGTACATCATCACTTCATTCATGAGCATGTCCTCAATAAGATGAAGAGCATTCCGTTATACTAAGAGGTTGGGGGGAGGGGAGGCGCAAAGGGAAGGGAAGTGGTGAATCGGTACAACTACAATCTTTATTTTTTGAAACTTAACACACAAGCAAGATATAGCAATCAAGAACACAAGACAAACACATGATTTATGTGTCAACCCTTGTGGAAAAAAACCACGGCAAAATATTGCTTATATGTAGATCTTGTAGGCACCAACCTACTTTTACAAAACGTTTTTCGTAGGCATCAACCCCCACCACTGAGCACCAACTCAACAAGAGACACCAATCTCTTCTAATGAGAGGCACCAACCTCTAAATCTCCTTAGTTCAAAGGCACAAACCTTCAAATGGACAATATAATAATTTATTTGAAACTTCTTCTTAGATCTGCCCTAATTTACCTTCAGAAATCCGCTCACTGGTCCATCAAAATCTGCCTTTAGGATCTTCAAAACTCCTTCATAAATTCTGTCATGAAAACGCTAATAAATCTGCTAATATATCTCTTATAACTCTGCTCATATGTCTTCAAAATTCTGCACTTATATTCCTTTTAAGGCTGCTTCTTATACTAATGATATTCAATGAATTGCTTACTTTCAAATGATCTTCACAATCTCTTTAAATATTTTCACCAAGGGAGGCAATTTTTCGAAGCAACACACACTTTCAAAATGGATGCAACCCCTCATATTATATGCACCCTTTCACCCTTAATTTGGGCACTCCAATAGGGGTGAGCCTCTATATAAATTAAATATTTTTTATTTTGAAAACATAAACCCCAAAAAAATGGGGTGCACCACTTAAGAGGGTCAGCCCTCTTCATAAAAAAATAATTTACAATTTTTAATTTATTTTTTTTAATTCACCAAGAGGGGTGCCAACCAAGGAGGGACACAAATATTTATTTCATTTTAAATTTTACTCCAAAGCATGGCCACCAACATCCAACCACAAACTCCTTCCTCGACCTTTGACATCAATGACAACAATTTTCCAACAATAGGGAATTAAGCTAGTTTATAAACCAAGCAATGAGCAACTTGCAGATGTCTTTACCAAACCTTTGAGCAAAGATAAGTTTGTATACTTTCAAGAAGGTATTGGTATTAAATGTTCTTCATTTGTACATGGATAGCTAATAAGCTTACTTGCTATAGGAAGCTCCCATCATGTAATTGCTTTGTCTGATGACATAAAGTTTATGGGGTAGTGTAGGAAATATAAACTCTATTTAACCACACTTTCTAAGCATTTATTACATAGAGACACAAATGTCATGCAAAGACATGTCTATCCATATATTTTGACTATTTAAAGGATCTTTTCCCTAAATTATATAGAGCAAATTTATTTAAAACTCTTCAATTTCAACAATTTTCTACATACATTAAAAATAATAAATATATTTTTAAATTTGTTTTCACCATACGGATATCTTTAAATCCACCATATTTGGTACATATATGATAACCTTGGTTTAAGCTGTTTTTCTCCAACAGTTCTTAATCTAACCACACTTCTTAGAAGGCATGTGTTACTTCATGAAGCTTCTAAACTTAATAATTAAGAAAAAAAAATCTGAAAAACCTGTGATATTTGATAAGAGAGTGATTTATTCATAGCTAATTTTATTATTAAAGAGATTTTGGATCTCGCTGCTTGTTAGTAACCACTTTACCCAGCTGATGAGTTCCCAAGGGCGGCCCAAAAATATGAGAAGTTGAACAATACATAAAGGCAGATAAAGAAGTACTTAACAAGATCTAGCATCTTTAATCCATAAAATATCAAAGAAAAACTGAAAGACGGAGTTTAACAATCATACCAACTATCTCTATAGAATTCATTGGCTCAAGCTGCTCGGTTGGCCATTCAAAGGACTGAACAATTTTACTTTTCCCCAAAATAGACTCACTTGCTGCATATTTTGAGACTGCTATTGATAACAGAGAAGAATCCAAGTAGTCTTCAAGTGCTGTTGTTTTAACTTCTTCAGAATCAATGTTGTTATTGATTTCCCTCTTAATCCTTGCCAATCGTGGACTTGGCGTGCATATTCTCGAACTGGAAAAAAAAAATTATATAAAAACAAAGAAGATAAATTATTTCAATTTTTACTGAAAAAATATTTTAATGGACTGCATTTATAAAATCACACTGTCGAAGGGAATGAACTCAAATGATAAACCTTATTTATATTTCCTGGAGACATGATACATATTAAATATACAAGATCAGTTGCAAGTCTGTAATAAATTTAATCTCACCACAGAAATATTCTTCGTCCAGAACTCTATGCCTTAGGACATCCAATAAAAAATCTACAAAATTAAATGAAATTCTAAAGAAATTTCAGCCAAAATTTAGTCGAAAGAAAGATATATATATATACACCTTACAATTTGCAGCAACATTGATGTAATTTGATTATAATTCTTAGGAAATTGAGACTATTTGAAAAGATTATCCTGAAAATTTGGGAAAAAACTCAAATAATACATCCTTGCTGCGGCAAATAGAAACAGAAGGCAATTTTGGGAACATGAATTACTCTTTTAAGAGAATTTTGACGAGACCTCCTGATGGCGCCTCACACACACAAAGCAGCACCAAAACTAGTCAGCTCCACTTGTTACATTCACAGCTTGGCAGCTCTTAGGCTGACCTCAATGGACTCCCATTTGTCTTTTCTGCTGATGCAGGTTAAAATGAAAGTGCACACACACATACGTATATACTTATACACTATAACAGTCCACTCGAGCAACAACCTAAGCACAGAACAGAGTAACCAGCTTTGCAGACAAGAAAAAATCAACCTGAGTCGAATGGAGATCAACACATGAAAAGAGCAACTTTAGAATGAATGGTCCTTCCTTCTCATTAACTGAAAATGAAGTCTTGATTACATACAGTGAATGGGATTACACATAACAAAAACATAAATTATCTTCCCCATTTTATTTTAGTTGACAGACTTGGACAGAAGATCAAAACACAGATTAACTATGGGATTGGTGCCTCCTCTGACTCACACAGTCTTACGTCTCTTCCTCTTTGACTATCTTTGTTCCTTGCTGCTCGTCCCTTGTCTCTACCTGTTTTTCATTCTGGTAACTCCCACCTTCCCAAAACTGGACATTTTTTGTTTTTGTCCTGCCCCTTAGGCTGGGGTCCCATGGATGGGGGCTTCCTAAAAAAAATTCAGTGGTTGCTGCTGAGATTTTTTAGGAATATTTTTAAGCTGGTGGTCTCGTGAATTTAGTAGTGCAGTTCAGCTTAAAAGTTTAAGCTCCAAATTTTAGTGAAGCTGGTGGTCTCATGAAATATAGAGACAAAAATAAATAAATAAAGATCATTTTCCTTCCAACTTTTTTCTTGGCAGGAATGTAATACTTCAGATGATTGACAAGTGTCAGACAAAATCCTCTATACCAAAATCTAGAAATATGTAGCACCTCACACAATCATAAAATGGATCAGATATTCTTAAACAAAGCATAGCAATTCAAGGAGGAAAGAAACCACCCACATACATGAAAATACACAACAATCTTATATTTATAGATAAGAAGCTTTACATGGGCTTTGTCTCCTCTATACCAAAATCTAATTCCCCCGAATCTATTCTTCCTAATTTACTTCAAATCCTCCTTTGCTCAGGAGACATTCTCCTATTTGATCTCTAATTATCTATATTTAGTAATCATGTTGCAACAGTTCCTAAAAGACTGAGTCGCTAAAAACCATTTCTAAACACAACAACTATAGTGACAATCGCCTCCTACTTCTAAGGAATCAATTGGTGGTCAGCCTCCTGATTTTGAGGAGTCAGTTTGCATCATTCTCCCCTTTTTATTAAAAATTTTGAACCTCCTAGTTCAAATCTTATTTAAATGAAAAGAAACTTCAACAAATCTAAAACACTAAGAATCTTAACAACCAACAATTACAATTTTTTTGTGATGCAAGATTTCCTTTTATCCTAGGACCCTACTGCATCAAACATCCAGGTAAGAGTTTAGAATAGATGTTATAACCATCCTTCTAACTTGAAGAATCAAGCCACTGTGTTCCCTTCCACCAAATTAGGTATCTTTGCAAATCATCACATTTTTCCTTCTTTTGCTTCCAGCCACTTGTTGGAATAGAGATCCTCCTCCTCTGCCAATTGATTCTCTTTCTCTTTTCCTAGTTCCTTGAAAGCTTAGTAGTTCCCGTCCACTATAAATCATCATTGCTCTTTCCATCACTTGTACCCCCTTTTGTTGCACCTGCACATAATTTATTAGAAACAAAAATCAAGTTAAGCGAATAAAAAAATCCCATGTGATTTCTCCTCTGCATTATGCCATTTAGGCATGCTGTCAAGTTCTTCTTTCATGAGATCTTTGTTTCTTGACTCAGCATGATGTTGTTCACAAGTGAACTTATTTTTTTCATTGTTCTTGTTTGCTGCACAACAAATGTCTATACTTCTATTTCCTCCCTCAATCGCCCTTGTTCCTTCTTTAGGAAAGTGATGATCTACTCCTTTTTCATCACTAATGGGATTCTAGAGACATTCCTTTAGCTGCTTCTGGAAAGTTGTGTTCTCTAAAATGAAGAAATCTTCATCACATATGGGGCTCCAAAGATCTCCGTCTTTGCTACAGCTTCCTCTCTAACATGGACTGCTTCCACTGCTACAACATTTTGGGCCTCCTCTCGTGATAGGCTGCATTCCTCTTCATTGCAGTCTTCCAACTCTACTCTTTTTGCATTGTAATTTCCTCTTCTTTAGGGTAACACAACTCAACAGCTCCATCCAACTCATTTATTTCTTCATCTTCATCCCATTCATCTATCTCTTCTCTTTGAAACTCTTGGAAAATCACATTTAAAGGTCTTCGATCCACTAATATTTCTGCCAACTCTTCAAGGGATTTAATCTTTCCCTATTCTGACAGTTCTATCCCTTGGCTGATCCTTAACCCTTTGGCTTTCCTCTTTGAAAATAGCTCTTGCTCACAAAGTGAATATTTGTCCTTGCCATTATTTTTCACCTTCTCACAATCCTTCAAGGCCTTTGCTATAATTTTATTTTTCTTTGATTTCTTAATATTGTAAGCCGCATATTCTTCTATCATCCACCATAACTCCTCCAACTCATACTCTAGCTTTTGTAACTGCTTTTTCTGATCTTCTGTTTTCTTTTGTCTCCATCTTGATCCTATTCTTTCTTCTATCTTAATTATCCTCCTTTTCATATCATGATATAATTCCATATTTGCATCCACTGCCTAACAAAGTGTCACTTGTACTAGCTACATTCATTTTGTATTAGCAGAATAACATCATTCATGAACTTCATATTCAAGCACATGCAATTATGCCTTAACTACAATTTTTCACTCCACAACTCAACCCAAATAAAATTATCCTCCAGAACCAATTTTACTTCTATACACAGCTCATAATGCATTACAAAAGCAATCTAACCCATAATCATTCTTTATTCCACAAATTTTAATTACAACCTTGTCTAACAAATTTTGACTCTATTGAACCATTTCTTATGCTCTCCGCCTGCTTGTTCATCTTTCCCCACTTGGCCATGTTTCTACTAGAGTATTGTTTCCATGGTTTCTACTTCTAGTTTGTGCCTTTCTTTTCCCCTACAGCTTCGTTGCTACTTCCTTTACACCTAGTAGTGAAGATATGTCCCTATCTCATATCTTAACACTTTAAACCCAATCTCTTACAACTTCAATGATAGATCAACACATGAAAATCTAACTCCCCCTGAATCTATCCTTCCTAATCTACTTTAAATCCTCCTTTGCTCAACAGACACTCTCCTATTTGATCTGTAGTTCTCTATATTTAGTAATCATGTTGGAGCAGTTCCTAAAAGTCTGAGTCACTAAACACTATTTCTAAACATAGAAAATACAGTTACACTCACCTCCTGCTTCTGAGGAATCAGTTGGTGGTCAACCTCATTCTGAGTTGATTTGCATCAAAAATCTATTCTAATGTCATCTCATAATCTCCAGTATGGATAACATCTGATATAGTCCCATGTTTTGAATCCTTCCTTTGGCATATCAACGAATTTTGCATTCTTGCACAATTTTTTTTGACTTCACTCCTCATCTTTAGCCAATAATACATCTCATTGAGTTGTGCTAAAGTCTTATTAAGCCCAAAATGCACAACCAATCTGCCACAATGCTTCTCCTCTATTAGGTTCTCTCTCATCAATCCTTGAGGTAGGCATAGCTATTGTCCTTTAAATAATAGTTCAGCTTGGATGAACTAATCCATCCACTATGTTCTATCCATGCCAAGAGGCTCGGTACAAGCTGTCCACTCATCCTTAAAGTTTGAATCATCCTTGTATAGCTCCTTCATGGCATCAACACCAACTACTTCAGCCCTTACCTCTATCAATAATGCTGCTCTCCTACTCAATGCATCTGCTACTTTGTTTGAATTCCCACTATGATGTTTGAGAACAAAAGTATAACCTTGTAGGAACTCCACCCATTTCATATGCCACTAATTGAATTTGGTTTGGCTATTAATAAATTGAAAAGCATGGTAATCCATGTAGAGCACAAATTACTTAGGAAGCAAATAATATTGCCAGATCTTTAGTGCCTGCATTATAGCACAAAACTCTTGATCATAAATGAAACACCTCCTCTTGGAATCATTAAGCTTCTCGCTATAATAAGCTATGGGTCTGCCCTCTTGGCTGAGAACTATTCCTATGGCTGTCCCACTAATGTCACAATCCACCTAAAATGCTTTTCTAAAATTTGGCAAAACTAACATTGGTTCTTTGTTGACTTTCTTCTTTAACAGCTCAAAGCTCGTATCCATTGTTGTTGTCCACTTGAACTCTTTTCTATCTTCTCTTGTAGTTTCTATGATGGGTGCACAAATCCTACTCAAATTTTAAATAAACCTGCAGTAGAAGCTAGCTAGACCATGGAAATTTCAAACCTCATGCACACTCCTAGGTGTAGGCCATTCCACTATGGCTCCTACTTTTTGGATTGATTTATAACTCATTCAATGAGATAACAAATCCCAAACAGACCAGCTTCTCCTTTACAAAACTACATTTATTTAAGTTAATCAGCAATTTCTCCTCCTTGAACTTTTTCAAAACTTGCCTAATATACAACAAATGTTCTTCCTTGCTGTTGCTAGAATTCAGAATATCATCAAGATAAACACTTGCAAATTTTCCCAAGAATGGCCCCAACATTTTATTCATTTTCTGCATAAATATGCTAGGTGCATTTGTCAATTTGAAGAGCCATCGCTAACCATTCATACAACCCCTCCTATGTCTTAAAATTGGTTTTCCATTCATCACCACTTCTTACCCTAATTTGATGGTATCCACTTTATAAACCAATATTACTAAAATACTTAAACTTCCCAAAGCAGTCCATCAAATCATCCATTCTAGGTAAAGGAAACCAATACTTGATAGTTATCTTGTTGATGGTTAGTGAATTTGTGCACATACACCATTCATCGTCCTTCTTTGGTGCTAACACAATTGAAACTATGCATAAGCTAAGGCGTTCTCTAATCAAACATTTTTTTGATAGCTCATCTACTTGTTTATCTACCTCTTATTTTCTACAGGGATCAATCTATAAGAAACCTTGTTGGGTAATCTCACGCCTGGGATTAAATCAATGTGATGACGGATGCTTCTCATAGGTGGCAATTATTCTCACAACGCCTTCGATACAATTTCATCTAATGCTTCTAGCAACTCCTTCACTTCCAAAGCTACATCACTATTGTCAACAACTATCCCTACTTGCAGCACCTTAAGAACTACTGTTGAACATAGATTTTCATTTTAAAATCCTTCAAAAAATATTTCCAGTTACTAGTAGTATCATTGGACTATTTTCCTCCTATTCTTCCTTAGTTGTCAATGATGTAAGAGTATGCTTTTGGCCATTCTTCTCCAAAGTGTAAGTCTTTGCTCTCTTGTCATGGATTTCTTTCCCATTGAATTGTCATGTTTTCCCTTAGAGCAAATAACACGCATCCATAGTTATGATGTCACACCACATCTAATCCTCATAAGCACCTATTAGAAAATTTATTAGGTGTAATGTCATAAATTGCATCCTATGCAATTTCACGTTACATATGCCTTCCTCTTTAGATAAACTAAGATAATTATGCTCTCATTTAACCTAAAACCATCTCTCGCCATCTAGCATGCCAAGTTCACGACCGTTGAGTTCAATTTTCTCACAGACCCATGCGCAGTGCAAAGACGCTTGTGAGCCACGCTCGCATCCCGCGAAAATGCTTGACTAAGTTGGTTGTTGAGACGTTACACCTATCACGTTTTGGCAATGTAACACCTCTACCACCCTGCAACCTCGTCGAGAGTCACTTGGGCAGGCCATTTGAACCAAAAAATTACCTCTCTCTTGAGGATTATCGATTCATTCATTTGAATTCATTTAATCTTGCTCTCTTGGAAAAACACACATAGCTCTCTTCTTTTCTCATTCTACAACATTTTCTTTTATTCACAGCAGTCTCCTTTCTATATGCATATCTTCTAGAAAAAACTCTTCTAAAGCTTCCAAAGTAAACTCCATTATTGCAAACATGAGCTCACCTTGCAAAGAGGCCATTGTCATCTTGGAGTTTCTTGTTACTTCTTCACTGCACCACCAAGCTACATAGCTTCTCTGCTTGGGAGTGGTAACTATTCAAGTCTTTCCATTCAAGTATATTATCTTTATTTTTCAAGCATATTGTTCTCTTTATCATTTTATGTTTATTTTCATTATCTCATCTAAGGCTGTCAATGGAGGTGGGAACACCAATACTTTGACTAAGGCAAACTCCTATATAGCCATCCAAACCTTTCTCTTTGGTCTTGTGTGTGTAGGTGCAAGTGGAAGAACTACTTGGAGAAAGCTTGGACTTCGGAAAACATTTTCGGTGATGTCTTCAACCTCTCCTTGTCGTTTTCGTCTAATTTCCACTTAGCATCTTTATTTTTGTCATTTTATATTCGTTGTACGCTTGCATTTTGCACCCCTTTTATATCCAGAAACCTGTGCAAAGTACTTTGTGTCTTCCTATGGCGACTTCTATTCTTTGTCCGTACGAAACACCGACGTAGCACGATGTCGTCCTACAGTTGCACATCCGTCCTAGACAGAGAGCTTACCCAGTTGTCCAAAAGACCTTTGTACCCTGCACTTTCGGTCTCTGATGTTTGAAAGGTCTAAATAATTTCTATAATCTGTTAAATCTCACATTCCTCCATTTACAATTCACTTGAGCCGTGTCAATTGAGGTAGTTGAGAGATAATTGGCTCCTTGAGATCCTGTTACCTTGAGGGTAGCAAATTCCCTCTACATTCTGGTGAACCTAACATGAACTCACCTTCTTGCAAAATCTTTCCAAACATCATTAAATCTTTTTATCCCCTCTTACATTTTATTTTCTCATTTTCTAAACTTTGTGAGGTTGTGCGTTGTGAATACTCCCTTATGAGCTTCATGACCTAATCCACAACCTCTAGTATGTAGTCAAAAGAAGTTCAAGAGCTGCCATGCCTCCATATCAATATAGTCCTACTAGACCTAGCCTAATGTTTTCCGAGACCCCCGATCCTTGTGGCCCCCAGCCAACATTTGAGAACTGTTCTCCTTCAAGCTCTAAACCAAATTCTCCTCTGGGGTTTCCACCTTCTGTAGACTATGAAACTACTCTTAGGGTCCCCTTTGAGCAAGTCCAGTCTTTGGAAGAGAACCTAAAGCATTTCAAAGATTTTTGCAACCATGATAACTTGCTTTCTCAAGCTGCTCCTGTTTTCGGTAATCCGAGAAATCTACTCATCTCAGATCACAAGGGCCTTGAGTTGCTTTGTGCACTAACAAACATAGTCGAGACTCATGTGCCTTTGTACACATCAGTCTTGAGTCGACCTCAAGATGCCCAATCGGAGTATCATTGGCACCTAGTTGAATCTTCTAATGCCTAAGGTGTCTATGCATATGGTAGATGCCAATCCTGTAGTGCCCCTATGTCTTCTACTAACAACACAAATGTTATGTCTGTGCCTCCCATTACTCCTGGGATTAGTGTATCTCAGAATCCTTTAGGGTATCACATCCCTCCGCTTAGTTTTGCACTCCAAACTCCTACAATGCAAGTCTTTGCCACGATGGCTAATCCACCTCCCCCGCCATCAAATCCCATCTTGAACACCCTCTTGCAAAATATGGATCATATGCAATCTCAGCTCACCAACCTAACTAACGCTGCCACACAGTCCACTCTTACTCCATACTATTGTCGTAGTCCTCTCGCTTTGAAAATCTTAAACAATCCCATGCCCCAAGGGATCAAGATACCAAAATTCAATAAGTATAATGGTAAGAGAGATTCGCAGACACATGCCAATTCCTTTACCGCTTTGTGTGGTGACTTTTTATGTCCGGATTATTTGCCAGCAAAATTGTTCCAACGATCCCTTAAGGAGACCATGTTGGAATGGTTCTGATCATTGCCTGATAATTCCATCTTTTCTTTCAATCAACTTATGAATCAATTCTTACAATGGTTCCAAGCGAGCATTGGCTCCAAGGTCACTATCACTGACCTTGTCCATTGCAAGCAACAATCGAATGAGAAGTTAACTGATTTCATTTCTCGCTACCAATCTATCTCCTCGCAAATTCCATATGCCTTGCCTAACCATGACATCCTAAGGATGTTCATGGGAAGTCTCCAACCGGAATTGAGGGAACAAGTCTCCTTGATGAAATATCCTTCCTTTGCTCATCTATGTACTACACTGCAAGACTATTAGCAGATTAGCTCAATATGGGGCTTCTACCTCATCCTCACATCCTGATAGTTTTGGGGTTGTGTCTTCTTTCAAAGGGTTGAAGAGAAATAAAGCAATAGTTAATGTGGTAACTGTCCCACAAGCAAATGAAAACAATACACTAGGGTCAAAACATAATCGGGTCTTTACAAAGCTATCTGATTCTTACTCAAGTGTACTTCAAAAATTATTAAAAGACAATCTAATCACCCTTCCAAAAATCAAACCGCTTCTTGACAACAAGCCATACCCTAGTTGGTATGACACTTCTAAGTTCTTCCAATACCATTGAGTGCCCGGACATGACACCTAACATTGTGTGCGCTTGAAACACGTAATTCCCGACCACATAGATAGCAGTAACATCTGCCTTGATACCAAAAAGCAGAATTCTAACAAGTTTGTTGCTAAAGCCAACAACCAGCTACAAATCTACATAGATCCCTTCCCACCTCACTCTTCCAATTTTATTACTACTTTTTCGTCTACGCCATCTGATGATGTCACATATGTGAATATGGTGTCTATCACTCCAATCTCCCCTTTGAGTTAGAAGGCCAAAATACTTGGCATATCTTTTACGCCTAATGACTTGCCCTATCATGGAGAGCACTCTCCCCTCTACATTCCCGCTCAAGTCAATGGTAATGTCATTATTGGCATTATGGTTGACCCTCCTAGCAGGGTCAATGTTATAACCAAGGAGACACTCTTCATCAATGGTTTGCATAGAGTGAGATATGATGAGTGCAAGGCTACCATTTGCACACACAATGGTCTTTCTCTCTCCCCTTTGGGATTCATTTCTATATAGGTCCTTGTGGGACCTAAATCCGTCTCTACGACATTTGTTGTGATACCGAAGTTCGACTTGTTCAAAGTGAAACTAAGCATTCCTTTGTTGGTTTCTATGAATGCAATCACTTTTGTTGTCCATAAGTGTCTAAAATTTCCTCATGAGGGCACTGTGCAAACTATCCAAGACACTAGGTACAAACCACTAGTGTCACGTGGGGGCTTCTCTCATGAACATTTTTGGCCTAATCCGGTGGGACCTATGCTACCCTATGGTGACTTGTTATATAAAGAATATTATAAATACAAGGCTAGGGGCTTAGCACCTTATTTGGTTCCACCTCCTTCTTCAATCCCCTTTCAACCTACTCCTGTGCAGCAATGAGCTTCATCCTCTAGGCCTCCTTATCCAGGGCTAAAGACAAGCACGCTCCCTTGAGTAGACCTCCGCATTCTTCCAAGACCTTGCAACGTCTAGCGGTGTTTTTTGTTCCTTTAACTATGTCCAACACAGGAAAAGGAAAGGCCCCCGCATTGACGAAGTCAAATCCCATGTCTTTGAACTTCCAATTCTTCCTAACATCCCTCGCCCTACTATATGTAGTAAGGGTGAGCAGTCTTCTTTGATTGGTTCTTTGCGTGTTGCTCCAACATCTCGACCCCCGAGGGTTCCTCCTGTTCCTCTCCCTTCCCAAAAAGCATGAGGAAAAGTGCCTACAATCGAGGTTAAGGATCCTACGCCCCTGGTCTCTTCGGCCCCTCCTATGGAGCTTGTCCTTTTGCCATTAATGGCTGCAAAGACAATTTCACTAGATTTGCTCCAACATCTTCTAAGGCCCATGTTCCTAGGCCCCATCTTCGTCAAAACCAGCTTGCATATGAGCATAAGCGTCGTCAATTTGCAATGGCGAAGGAACATGATGCTACGCAGAAGGCTGAGGATAAGTCTTCTCTTTCGACCCCTCAATCTTCTTCTCTTTCTACTCCTATTTATGTCTTACTTTCGGTCCCTTCAAGAGACGTGGATGAACCTCACCCCAAAAGGGTGCAAGTATTCATTGCACCTTCTCTGGAACCGCCTCTCATCACTTCTCTACCTAATTTTCCTTGACTTGTTGGAAGTTTGCTTGTCATTGATGAGATTATTGGCAACATGAGCATGAGTGTATATGGTGTTGTCATTGATGTATAGCTATTTGATGAGCATGAGTGATTGTGATGATGGCAATCCTATAGTGCAAGAGTTCTGGTCGGATGCAAAACAAATGTGTTTGATATTTGGCTAAGTCACTAGTTTCAGTTTTCAGTGTGCAGAGTATCAATTTTGAGGTATGCATTACTCCGCCTTAAAGAATTTTGGTCTACAGTTCTAAGGTAATTTTAGTATATGTTGGAGGATCTTAAATCCAAAATTTCATGTCTTGATATCCTCCAATGTAAAAGTTATGATTGACAAAATATCGGGTTTTCCAGTAATAGTGTTACCAATACAGAGTACATGACTGGAATGCTTTGCATTCCACCACGAAAGAATATTTGGTTATGCAATTTTGTGGGAGTACTTACAAGTGTCTGAAGCATGAGTGGTCCAAGTGCCGAGTGTTTTGGAAGTCCGAGTGTCAGTTTGTGGATGATCAGTTGGTGTATTTTAGTGTTACTTCACCAATGGTGCCGACCTAATGAGTTTGGGGTCATGTAGAGTTAAAGAAAGTATCGGTCGGGCTTATGGGAGTAATTATAGGTTCCTTCCGACATATTTTGACGTGTTACGAGTTTTGAGGCATGTGTGATTAGATCTTGAGCCAACAAGTTTATGTATTACATGTTTCATCTAATTAGGCCAACCTAATTGATGTTGTAGGTGTTTGCGGATGTAATACATATAAATGTAAGTTCATTTCGGTGTTGTTGCAATGAGAGGTGTGTGTGTAATGCAAAGTATGCGAATATAGTGTGAATGCGATGTGAATATAAGCATAGCTAATGAGTTTGGGGTGTATGAGTTAAAGCCACGGTTCCTTTCTAGTAATTATAGGACGACATATTTTCCTCTGTGATAGTGGGTCCTAATTGAAGATGCCATTGCCAAAGTATTTAGTGTGAATATGTGAATATTAGCGTGTAATATGAAGTGTGTTGATTTAGTATTTTGAGCTCCAATGGAACTGTAGCTCCTACAATTGTAGATGCATTATTAGCAATTCAAATCTTGGCAGTGAGCCACCCCTCCTTTCTATTTCTCTCATTCTCTGGACAGTGAGTCCTCTGGATAGTGAGTCCAAAAGGCAATGAGCCATTTATGTAATATGTTATGATTGGTTATAATATATTGTAAGCTAATCCTCTTCGTGGTTTTTCCTTTTTTGTGTTTTCCACGTAAAAATATGGTGTTCATGTGTTATGTGCTTTGAAGATTACTTTCATGGTTTCTTTCCTTGTTGCAAATTGAATATGATGTTTCAAATGAATGTTTAAATGTTTAAGTGGTTTCAGAGAATACTAATTCACCCCCTCCTCTCAGTATTCCAGGTGTTCAACACTTGTGCAACCCATAGACATACCCCATACAAAGGTCATGTCTAGCGTGGCCTTGTCTATTCCTACCTCTTGACACTAGCCTTTTGTCCAAACGTAAGCTTGAGTAGGGCCCTATCCTTGAATCCTGCCACAAGAAGTTTGCTCCTTCCACTTCTCTTTCATCCTCTGTCCTTATCATTTAAGATATCCCTTCTTCGTCAGAGTTTGTTATTGCTCCTCTCCCAGAGGTTCGCACTGAGGCTCCTACTCTTCCACAACCTACAGTTGAGTCACCACATTCCTCTTTGGAGAAGTGTATGTTTGACTCTCTAGAGGATATTTCAGCCTTGTCAACTACCTATACAAAGTCATTGACCCTCGACTCGTAAGAACTAATTGATGGGGACATTGAAGCAACAACATCTCTAGCCCTTGCTGCAGGCAAGACTTATGGTCCCGCCCTAGTCGTTGTTCCATTGTGAGCTCCCCTCCTTCCCCCTACGATCTAGATTGGGAGGAGGATGACTTGATGGACATAATTGATTAGAGCAATACCCTTCATGTCTCTAGATTAGAGTTTGTTTGTTTGTCTGTGTTTCCCCATAATTTGTATATGTTTGTGGTCTCTTCTAGAAGACCCAAGATACCCTTGTAGGTACTTGGATACAGGGCTGACAATCTGTCGTACACTTCTTCTATTTGTATCATCATTCTTCTCTTTGTCATACTTCGATTTTTTACATTTGGGGATGATGCAAAGCATTGGAGACATTTAGGCCTTCTTCCATGCTGACCCAAATTTTTATTTTCACTTTGTCTACATGTGTTCCTTCTTCAAGCTCTAAAATATTTGGGGACATGATGACGATTCATACATATTTATATTCAAATGTTGTTGATATGAATCATACTGACCCCAAATACTATCCCCTTGTCTCTCTTTTATGCTTCTCTTATGGTAGGACCCCGAATAGCTTATGCTCCTTCACATAGCACAATCTATTCTAAAGGGAGGACTATCACATTCATATTACAGATCTCTTAACTCGTGATTCTTTTCGAAACATGTTTGCATCTAGCTATCTTATCTATCGTCTAGCGTGCGGGCAACCCACTAGACTTTGTCTTTATGATTGTCTATGTCTCATTTTTGTGGCTTTCCTACTACGCAAATTGGATTGTCGTATGGTCCCTAGCATAACACAACATGCTACCCATACATATTGACACCGTCTTGTGTCTACATAATAATTTTTTATTTCTAAATCTTCGCTTTTCCCCTAACATGTTTGTTTGCGACTAACATTTTTGTGATGTAGC
Organism: Sequoia sempervirens; assembly: GCA_007258455.2. Taxonomy (NCBI): domain Eukaryota; kingdom Viridiplantae; phylum Streptophyta; class Pinopsida; order Cupressales; family Cupressaceae; genus Sequoia; species Sequoia sempervirens. The sequence goes on along the minus strand of VDFB02000013.1, from coordinate 9,957,126 downwards.
TTAACCGTTATATGCAGGGTCAACTCAGGTCTCTTCCTTGAGGGCAACTCCGCATGGATAGAAGACTATGCTTCCCCTTCACATCCTAAGTAAAAGACTCTCCTCCTTTTACTTTAGCTCACATTTCCTCTTGAACACATATGCTCACTAAAGTGGGGACAAAATGTAATGCCACAAATTGCATCCTATGCAATTTCACATTACATACACCTTCCTCTTTATAGAAACTAAGATAATTATGCTCTCCTTCAACCTAAAAGCATTTCTCGCCATCTGGCATGCCCAATTCTCAACTGTTGAGTCTGATTTTCTCACGAACCCATGCCTGCTGCAAAGAGCCTCACTCATGTCCTGCAAAAATTCGTGCCTAAGTTGGCCATTGAGACATTACACCTACCACGTTTTGGTAGTCTAACATCTCTACCGATTTGCAACCTCGTTGGGAGTCGCTCAAGCAAGCCATTTGACCCAAAAAAGTCCCTCTCTCTTGAGGATTATTGATTCATTCATTCGAATTCATTCAATCCTGCTCTTGGAAAAACACACATAGCTCTCTTCTTTTCTCATTCTCCATCATTCTACAGCATTTTCTTTCATTTCACACCAATCTCCTTCTTTCTATGCACATATCTTCCAAAAAAAAACTCTTCTACAACTCCTAGAGTAAACTCCATTGTTGCAAACACAAGATCACCTTGCACAAAGGCCATCGTCATCTTGGAGTATCTCATTACTTCTTCATTGCACCAGCAAGCTACACAGCTTCTATGCTTGGCAATGGTAACTATTCAAGTCTTTCCATTCAAGTATATTATCTTTATTTGTCAAGCATATTGTTCTCCTTAGCATTTTACATCTATTTTCATTATCTCGTCTAAGGCTGTCCATGGAGGTGGGACCACCAATACAGGGGTTTGACTAAGGCAAACTCCTATATAACCACCCAAACCTTTCTCTTTAGTCTTGTGTGTGTAGGTGCAGATGGAAGAACTATTTGGAGAAAGCTTCGACTTTGGCAAACATTTTCGGTGATGTCTTCAACCTCTCCTTGTCATTTTTGTCTAGTTTTCACTTAGCATCTTTGTTTTTGTTGTTTTATATTCATTGTACACTTGCATTTTGCACCCCTTTTATGTCTAGAAACTGTGCAAATTACTTTGTCTTCCTATGACAACTTTTGTTCTCTGTCCGTACGAGACACCGATGCGGCGTACTGTCATCTGACAGTCGCGCGTCCATCCTAGACAGAGAGCTTACCCAGCTGTCCAAAAGACCTCTATACCCTACACTTTCGATCTCTGATGTCTGAAAGGTCTAAATAATTTCTATAATTTGTTAAATATCACATTCCTCCATTTCCAGTTCACTTGAGCCATGTCAATTGAGGTAGTTGAGAACTTGAGAGATAATTTACTCCTTGAGATCTTGTTATCTTGAGGGTAGCAAATTCCCTCCTCTACAGTAAGCATTGTTGATCAGCCAAGATTTGGTGACTTTTTCGTAGCCACGACACCTTATAGGGAGTTGGGTGAGTTGCCATTTTTAACCCCACTTTGTCCACCATTTCATTTGAGGTTAAATTTTCAGTACTCCCACTATCTATTATAACCTTGTAGCAATTTCCACCTGTCTTGCACACTATTCTAAATGGATTTCTCCTTTGCACAGGTCTATTTTCGTTTTTTCTAGTTTTAACAAAATGCTTTTGCCATTTTATCATAAATGCTTTTCCCTTCTCAAGTTCATCTGGCTAACTAACAAACCCTATGGGTTCTACATCTTTGGTTGCATGTGCACTTGTAGTTTCTGTCCTTCTTGATTCTTCTAGCCTGTGTTGTGGGCATTCATAAAATCAATGGTCTGATTGGCCAAATGTAAAACAAATCCCTTGAAAACCTTTTTCTTGGCCTCTTCGAGGTCTGCCTTTACCTCTCATAGGATAAGGTCTTCTTCTGGTTTTATTATTATCCTTCTGGCTGTGTGAAGGGCTGGCCTCTTTATCACAGTTATATTTTCTTTGTAGGTTACCCTCTACCTCTACTAAATCCAGTTCTATTTTTGGTTGCTCCTCATTAATTTTTATTTGACCTTTGAAACATACCAATAAGCCTCTTCAACTGTCTTCAGCCTCATCATACTTAAATCATCTCGTATGCTCATCCTTAGTCCATTAATATAATGGATTACCTTTCATGGTCTAACTCATTATAGGTTGACCTGATGGAAATCTTATAAAAAAATCTATATAGACCTTCACACTAAGTTATCTCTGCATCCATCTTTGCATCTACATTTTCACCTTCTTGTCCCATTGCATCAACTCTTTCCTCTTCACTTTCACTATCAGCTCTTTCATGAACTCTAATCCTTTTATCTGTCTCCTTCTACTGCATCTATCCTCTCTTCACTCCCCTTATGGCCTCTAGTACTTCATCTATCCTACTTGCAATATCTGTTGCTACATCAACCTCTGCCATTCTTCTCCTTGGAGGTATCATGCTACCCTAAATCTCTGTTTCTCATGTCTGCAACGTTCTTGCTACAGGAACACACCTACAATCACTACTTGTCGAATTCCTTCCAACCCTAAGCCAAAGTTAGTACTCTCTTTCCCAGAGTTGTAGCCTACGCTCTGATACCACGCTAATGGCACCACACACACAGCTAGTAGTGCCAAAACTATTCAAATTCACTTGTTACACTCACAGCTTGACGATGGGAGGTTGCACTATTGAAAGCAACTCATGCAGCCTAATAGAAAATCAAATATCCCTGGCTGCAGGGAGTTTTGCAATCACTTGTCCCAACATCAATGGACTCCCACTCGGCTTTCTTGTTGCTGCAGGTTAAAATGAAAGCACAGACACACATATACCTACATATGTACAGGCCTATAACAGTCCGCTTGAGCAACAACCTAAGCACAGAACAGGGTAACTAGTTTTGCAGGCAAACAATACACCAGAAAATCAACCCAAACCAATGGAGATCAACACATGAATAAGAGTAGGTTCGGAATGAACGATCCTTCCTTCTCATTAACTGAAATGAAGTATTGTTTACATACAATGACAGATATTACAGAAATAACAAAACATAAATCATCTTCCCATTTTCTTTTAGTTTACAGACCTGCACAGAAGATCAGAACACAAATTAACTATGGGATGGGCAGCCTCCTCCTTCTCTTACTGATGCAGCCTTACGCTTCTTCCTATTTGACTCTCTCTGCTGCTTGCTGCTCATCCTCTGTCTCTACCTTGTTCTTGTTTCTGTTAACTCTTACCTTCTCAAAACTGGGACATTTTTTTGGGCCATGTCCCTTATCCTCGCGACTTCTTCCTTGATTAAGATCTCTACCTGAATCTCATTCAAAATCCCGCCTAAAATGTATGGGCACCAAAAAATAATCTCTTCATTGATGCTTGGCCCATATTCCTGCTCAAAATCTCCTGCTGCTTTCTTTTCCAATGCTGCTGTTTGCAAATGTGACTGGAGGTAGAGGGCGGCCCTCTCAAACAAACAGTGGCAGGGATTTACATTTTAACGGTTAACAAAAGTTTTAAAATTTCTAAAGAGTCGCAGGCAGGGGAGTAAATAAACGTGGCTCGGAAATTCCACACGATGCCCCTGAATCGCCTCCATAAGCGTCAAATACATCTAATTTGAAGAATACAGTGTGAAGATTCCTGAAATTTAATGTAAAACACTTGAAAAACAATTGCAATCATACTTCCTTGCTGCTGCAAATCGCAATCAAGTCATTCTCTGGACGGTATTTGGTAAAAATTTCACTATAATTTAACGATTTTTAACAGAATAGCTACTAAATTTGTTTTGTTCGAAGCAATTATCATAAATATCTCTAATATAGTTTTGAATATTTAACAAACACGGTACGTGATATGTCCTTGCTGCCTTAATTGCTGTAGAGAAAAAGAAGTCCCAGAAATAAAAGCAGATATAATATGCTTGCCAAAACTTTTTTATAAAAACAAATATTTTAAAAGATAAACAAAAATGAAAAAATTTAAAATAATAACCAAGCAAACTGATCCCTCTAGTAAAAAGAATTTCCCGCTTCCCAAAGCTTCAAATTTACTGGAATTTTTTATAATTTTTGCTGCTACATTTATCAATATGAAGGAATAATGCTGCAGAATTACTGTAAATAATACCGCCCTGCTACTCAAATTGTGATACAACACTTTAGGACTGGACTTCCTAAAATGTTTTTCTAATCTTCGAATATGATTATAGAATTTTTAGTAATGCTTGCTGCTGCAAACTGCAACAGATCGTCATTTTGAGTGCTTCGGATTTATTTTTCTACAAAGCTCGAAATTTTCGGGAATTTGTAACTAAATTTATGTAACTTGAAATACAAATCTCAAAGAGACGTTTAGTTATTGGTTCAAATTGAAGCATATCATTTTTTAAGCCGAATTTTGTGACATTTAAGCAAGTTTCAGATGTAAACTAAAATTTCGCGTGTTTGATCATCCACTCCTTGGATATTTTAAAATCAGACAACTTTTTGAACTAAGTTTGATGAAACTTTCCTAAATTTGTTCCTGAAATCTCTTGTATACCATACATTTAGAAGCACCTTGTTCTATTAACCGAATATGAAAGAGATTTATGTAATTTTATAGAAATTTATTTAAATTTTAAATGTATTACTGGAATCTTACGTGTTACATCTTAAATATTAAAGAACAAAAATTGCATACCTGATATCTTGAATCAGATCATCCTTTGGACTGAATTATAAAACTTGCTCAAGCTTTAAGCATATTGGTGGATTTCATGGTTTTGAGATTAAACGAAAGAGAACAAAATTTGTTGTTTACTTACGAGGTATTGTCATTTGTATTTTGAGTAGGATTTGGCGCTATGAGGCGCCTTTGAAGATTGAGGAAAGGGGAATGGCATTTTCCGCCTTGTGATCTGCTCTCCAATGAGACAACATTTAATTATGTGCAGCAATACGTTGTTGTCGTACGTAATATATAATGTCGGGATCGAGGTATTGTCATGTGTATGGTGTTATATACATAGAAGAGCAGATTAAGGGAGAGGGAGTGGTGGTGGATCAGGGGATGTTGCGTGAGGGTTTCACACGAGTTTTTTTTTTTTTCAAATTCATAAGAGTTCACTTGTTAATCCGCCTTTGAATGTCTTCGATTGAGGAAAGGGGAGTTCCATGGCATTTTCCGCCTTGTGATCTGCTCTCCAATGACGACAACATTTAATTATGTGCAGCAATACGTACACTTGTTGTCGTCACGTAATATATAATGTCGGGATCTAGCTGTTGTAATGTATATATTTAATCATGTGTAGTAATGTGAATGTGTATGGTGGTTATATACATAGAAGAGCAGATTAAGGGAGAGGGAGTGGTGGTGGATCAGGGGATGTTGCGTGAGGGTTTCACACGAGTTTTTTTTTTTTTCAAATTCATAAGAGTTCACTTGTTAATCCGAAAAATTCATCCAAGAGAAATTTGTGCATGTTTTCATATCGTTTTTCAAAATCTACATTTTTTGAGTTCAAAACTAGTGTCGACCAATGGTGGACACTTGTTACTTGCTTCATGGTTTCTCACCACGTCAATACTAGGTCACTTAACTCTCATTTACTATGCATTAACTACCCAACATTCCTTCGTCATCGGCCTTTTCCCTACCATCTTGACATGTGTTTCATCTGTATGTCTTGCTTTAGCTTCACAGCTACGCCATTCATGCTATCATTCTACACTTTAACCCGTCCATTGCAGGACCAGTGTTGGTTCGCTTCAAGGCCGACGATGGTGAGGCTATGGACAAGTGGTGGTGATGCATATTTCGCAGTTTTTGTGTTTTTCAACACCTCCATTGCCAGAAGGAAAAACATTTAACTTCTTTTAAGGCAGGTGAGGTTGTGTTTCAACCTCACAAGGGCAATATCTATCCATTGCAAGACTTTTTTTTTTAATTTACTTCCATGTTTTTTTTGTAACTAGCTTTTGAAACAAGTTATGATATGCTCCACTCTTAAAGGTTTCTTGCAGCTATATTATGGCCGCTTATATATATATGCTCAAAAAATATAAATTGCAGCAATATTGCACCTATATTATGGTCAACTGTGTATATGTGTATATAAGTTAGCCATATATACATATATATGTGTATACACACAGTCGGTCATAATATATTAGTCTTTTTGTTTTTGTACATTTGCAATTCAAATAAGTATACTGACAGTATTTGAGGTTATGATATACTTCATTGTTAAGAGTTTCTTGTAGCTATATTATGGCCGATTGTATATATATATATACATATGTGTGTGTGTATACACACAGTCAATCAAATAATAACCAAAATGCATACTACAATGTCTGTAAACAATGTATGCAACTCTCCTTGTTAAGGGTATCATGCACTTATCGTTTGGTCGACTATGTGTATATATATACATACCATTTATGGGTTTCATAAGGTGGACTCTTAAGGGATTCATGCACCTATAGTTCGGTTGACTGTGTCCTCTACTACCATGAACCCCTCACACAACATTACCCGCACCCCCATCATCCTCTCTGCTCTGTCCATACTAGTTTCACCTCTACTAGTATGGTTGAATTTTTGTTATTATTTTACATGCATTTATAGGATTTTCATCCTAATTTGGTAATCATTTTAGTTATCTAAATTTATATAACATATTAATATTGTAAATAAATAGGTGTGTATGTATGCCATGCATACATACATATATTGGTAGACATACTTGCATGGCATGCATAGATACATACATATGAATTGCTATATGTATGTATGTATGGTATATATTATTACATACATACATACATTATGGCAATTCATATGTATGTATGTATGTATGTATGCCATTCAAGATAGATAGTATGCAAAGTTCAATTGTATACAGTGTCCAATGTATGCTTATTTTTCATACATATCTTGATTTCCTTCGGTCACATTTGCATACATGCATATTATTCTACCTATCATCCTTACTTTACAATTGCTTTAAGAATGTGTAATTAGCTATCATCCTTCGGTCACATTTGCATTCATGCATATTATTCTACCTATCATCCTTACTTTACAACTGCTTTAAGAATGTGTAATTAGCTATGCCACTTTCACAGACACAAAGATAGTCGACCAAAAGATAGGTGCATGAAACCATCAACAGTGGACTGTATGATATCTTCTGATACTATCAATATAAATATGAAAATCATAGACTTACATATACATATGGCAGAGATATAAAAATTGATGTTTCATATAGCCTTGTTCATTTACATTCAAATGAATTTGGTGTATGCTTTAGTTGATCTTCAATTACTTTTACAAGTATGAAAATGTTATTTCAATTTATATCAAAATGTTGGTTGAAGTTATATATAAATATCATAATGTTGTATCAAAAAAGGACTCTAAATATTAGTATCATTTTGTTGTTTCGAGTTATATATAACCCCTAAACTAATTATATATTTATAGTAATTAGTTAACATGATCAGCTAAGGGTTGTGAGAGTGATAATTGGGGATATGATAGTATAACGTGCATTGCTCCTTATGTATAAATGGGGATAGGAGTAGACAGTCGAGACCCCACTTAATAACAATATAAGACCCAATTTTGTATGGTTAGTTTGTTCCTCGCTTACACTCACTCTTAAATGTATGAATATGTTGTTTCAATTTGTATCATTCTTGTCTTTGTAGGAGTTAGAATTGGGGATATGATGGTATAACATGCATTGCTTGTTTCATTGCACACATACCCTTGTTCATTTACTATCAACTGAATTAGATGCATGGTTAGTTTGTTCTTCAATTACATTCACTCTTACATGTATGAATATGTTGTTTCAATTTGTATCATTCTTGTCTTTGTAGAAGTTAGAATTGGGGATATGATATTATAACATGCATTTCTTGTCTCATTGCACACATACCCTTGTTCATTTTCAATCAACTGAATTAGATGCATGGTTAGTTTGTTCTTCAATTACACTCACTCTTACATGTATGAATATGTTGTTTCAATTTGCATCATTCTTTTCTTTCTAGGAGTTGAATTGGGGATATGTTAGTATAACATGCATTTAGGGGATTTGGTTTTTCGAAGGTCTTTCAAGGTAGTGTATGTTGCACTTCACAATTCAAAGGAAATTGTGGACAACTGCAACATAGGTTACCATTAGAAAGGAGTTCATAAAATCAAGTCTCCCTAAAGAATTGTTGAATATAGATATATATAACAATAATGAGATGTAGTTTTCAAATTCTCCCCTTGTTCAACTATGTTGTTGTCTACCATTCAAATTGAATTGATTACTACTACAACATAGTTTAACACTGTCAAAGACTTTGAAAAACTACGTCTCATTATTGCATTCATCTAAATTAGATGTATGGTTTGTTTGTTATTCATTTACACTCACATGTTTGAATATGTTGTTTCAATTTTTATCATACTGTTGTTTGAAGTTATATAGAAATATCATAATGTTGCTACAATTTGCATATACATTGTGAACTGATTATATATGTGTATGTATGTACATACACATTTGTACATCGGGGATATGATAGTATAGCATGCATTGCTTGTTTCATTACACACATGCCCTCGTTCATTTAGATTCAACTGAATTAGATGTATGACTTGTTTGTTCTTCAATTACACTCACTCTTACACGTAGGAATATGTTGTTTCAATTTGCATCATTATTTTGTTTGTAGTTACATAGAAATTTCGTAATACTGGTCCAAGTTACATATACATAGTGAACTAACTATATATGTGTATGTATGTGCATACATATTTGTATGTCCATACATACATATATATAATCAGTTAACATGATCACCTAATATGAGTTATAATTGGGGATATGATAATATAACATACATTGCTTGTTTCATAGCACACATACCCTTGTTTGTTTACATATATAGCTTGTAATAGTAGTATGATGTAAATATTTGTAACCCTGTTTGATAGAGGTGTATGATATATATGTATATGTATGCATGTGTACACATATGTATACATATGTACACATGTATACAATTGTATACTTATGTATACATTGTGTACACATGTATACATTTGTACATATGTATATATATATAATCTTATATACTACATAGATAGATATGTTTCATATAGCCTTCTTCATTTACACAATATCAGCCCCCCTCCCTTATAGCTAATTGTGATAATGGTTGACTCCTACTTCTATTATAAGCATTTTTGAATCAGCATTGTGAAATTTATATATAATTTCAAAGAACAATATGATACAAATATTTCCAACCCTTTATAATATAGCATTATGAAATTTATATATAACTTCAAACAATAGTATGGTACAAATATTTCCAACTCTTTCTAATACAGCATTATGATACATATATGTGTAGAGATAGATAGATACATATGTTTATTATAGTCTTCTTCATTTGCATTCAACTTAATTAGATGTATATGTATATGTATATATGTATGTGTGTGTGTATATATATATTTGTGTGTGTGTGTGTGTATTGCAAAGATAAATAGATAGATATGTTTCCTATAGCCATCTTCATTTACATTCAACTTAATTCGATGTATGGTTTATTGGTTCTTCAATTATAGTGACTCTAACAATCTGTGGCTATAACATGTAGTAATATGTTGTTTATATTCATATCATATTGTTGTTTCAAGTTACAAACCTTCAAAACAATCCCAACAAAACTATTAGAAACCTTCAAAAAAATCACAACCAAATTGTTCTCAATCTAACAATCAGTTAAAAAATTACACTAGTCGGAAACCTTCAAAACAATCACAACAAAATTGTTCATACTTAAAATTCCAATCAACTAAAAAAATGGAAAAGAGAATTTTGAAGAAGGGAAGCTATCTTCAAATGTGTTGTTTGGTGCCTCCAAACAAGTAGGAATCCACTTTGAACTGGTTGGCTAATACTTAGGGTAGGTGAGGGTGGACAATATTGGGGGCATTAAATTGACACAAAGTCTGTGAATATCCTATGATGGTCAGGTAAGGGATTTAAAGGTTGTTGAAACACCTTTCCCTTGTTGCTTGTTTTTTAGCCTTCTCCAATTCTTTTTCTTTTTTTTGTAGCTTCCCTTTCAATCCTTTGCTGCTCCCTTTTCTGCTCCTACTTCTTTTACAATTCTCTTTCAACCTCGGCTACTACTCGTTGTTGTTCTCTTTCAGTTCTCAATTGTTTCTTCATCTCCTTTGCTACAATTCTTTCAAACTTGTGTTGTTCAATCTATTCTATCTTCCTATCTTTCAGTGGTTGAATTTCCTTCTTCCTCTCCTCTTGCTCATTTAGCAATAGCATGTAGTCATTAATGGTGAGGAGCTAAGATCCTCTTGGAATTTTAATACCACAGCCAGCTAGCTGATTGGACTGGTCTTTCACTATATGAATAGGTAGCTTCAAAAATTGGTAGAGGTCTAAACTTGTTTGGCCTCCCAATGGCTCCATTGAATCTTCATCATTTGTAACATGCACCTGACTACCTATTTCCTCCAATCCGTCACCTAACTGCTCATCTTGACTTACTCCTCAATCAACATAAAAATGAACTAAGGTATTTGGGCCCATGTCGTGTGGTGGAGAAGGCATTGTTAGACTTTGTTTTAGTTCCACATGCAAATCAATTCCAAGATTTGCAACACCCTCTAACAACCATGATTAATCCTTTGGTGCAATCGGTAGAGAAAGAGAGATGTTTGCAATAGTATTTTGGTCTCCCAAAACTTGTATTCACGGTGGACTTTGGAAGTTACCCAAACTCAGTGTTTCACTTGACGATTAGTGATCTGAGAAACTAGATGTTTGTAGTGGACTTTGTTGGTATGCACATTCAACTATTTGAATTTGACTATACTGGTCTACAAATTTTGATGTTCCATTTGTACATTCAGCCTCAGTTTGTCACAAACCATTGGTGAATAGATTGAGAATTTTTTCAACAAAAAATGCTTCCTTGAGGGGCAACAAACTGGAATATCTCACTAGGCCTCATGTCGTCCACCAATGCATCTAGATTTAGAGGCCAAATACATGTTCTTTTAAATCCAATTTTTATGTTCTCAATTGTCAATGCCTTCTCAAAAGCAAGACTGCCAAGTGTTGCCAATTATATCCTTCTAATCTCCAAATTTGGATATTTTGTAGTCCATGTTGCTCTTTCCCTTTTAAAATGTGATTTGAAAGAGGAAAATACACTCACATCAAATGGTTGCAGCCTGTGTGATGTGTGGGTTGGTAGGGTAAGCAAGTTAATGCCCAGTGCCCTTCCTTTGGTAATGGTAGAAAAAGCTACATGGTTTCCATTTCCATCAAATATGAGGAGGTGTCTATGATTGGGTGAGACACCCCTAGGTACTTGCTGAGAAAAATGTTTCAACCGTTGGAGAAATAGCTCTTTCATCCATGCATGAGTTTGAACAACCATACGTTCTCCTGGCTCATAGTTGATTATGTAGTTCTAGAGGTGTTTTTTTGCTTTTAAACGGGTAAAATTCTAGAATTTTTTGTTCAACAACATTTGCACAACACAAAATTTTGATCCACTCCTAACTCTTAGGGATAATATAGGAAACACTTTTGCTTCCCTTTTTGGCAAGAACCCTCATTGCACTCTTCTACCTAGCTTGCAGCCCAGTCTCATCACAATTCCAAATCCTCAGTGGACCATAATTCTTGGTTGTGTATACCTTCTCTAATGTTTCATAGAATGTAGCTACAACTATAGGCTTGATATTGACAACATAGCCTTTATCTTTCCCTTGGTTTGTCCTCAAACATAGATCGGGATGCCTTTTTTTTAACCCCGTCCACCAAGACTTATTTGTAAGTCCATCTTTGAAGGGATTAGGCCTCGTCTAGCATAGGCCACTTCATATTTTAGATTCATAATCTCCAAACCATGGCCAACAACAATCATCTTCTTGCACCATTCCATGATCTTTGGGCCTCTTCCTCATCATTTAGGACTATTGGGGTCCCTTTCCTTTTGGTAGTGGTAACACCACTTAGCCAATTAGAAAATGTGGTAGTTGGAAGACCCTAATTTTTGGTTTCCCCTCTTGTTGACATGTCGTTGTCTTCAACATTTGTCATGGTAACTTCCATGTCAGTCATGGTCCATTCCCGCTACATTGCAACCTTTTTAGTTCTAACAATTGGATTGACTTGGACTACAGGTTCAATCAACTACGGAATGGGAATTACTTTGTCATCATCACTATGTGGCAGCCTCACAGGTTTAATCAACTACTCAACAGGAAGTACTTCATCATCATCACTGTTTGGAAACCTCACACCTCTCCTATATGCAGACAAATTTGTCTGCCATCACTTGGTTACAACTCACATGGTTCTTGATGGTGCTTTGTTCTTCATCTGCATTGATCCAAGCGTAAGATTAGTAAACAACTTACAACACTCTATCCAATCATATATGCAAAAAAGTAGAATTACATAGAGTTGATCATATGCATACATGTAAGAGTGATTCAAGAACAAACTAAGCATACATCTAATTCAATTGATTTTAAATGAACAAGGGTATGTGTGCAATGAAACAAGCAATGCATGTTATAATATCATATCCCCAATTCTAACTCTTATAACCCTCAAGCGATCATGTGAAGAAATTAGTTAAGGAGTTATATATAACTTCAAACAACAGTTTGATACAAATATGTAAAACTTGAAACAACAATTTGATACAAATATGTAAAACTTGAAACAATAGTATGATACAAATATGTATAACTTGAAACAACAGTATGATACAAATATTTAATTCTATATCGAAAAGGGTTTGAAATATTTCTATCATACTATTGTTTCAAGTTATATAAAAATTTCATAATGTTGTTTCATAAATGGTTACCATACATGTTAGAGTCACTATAATTTCAAAGAATAAATAAACCATACATCTAATTAAGTTGAATGTAAATGAAGAAGGGTATAGGAAACTTATGCATCTATCTATCTCTCCAACATATTGTCATCAACAACATTTTCACACTTGTTTGGGGCCTTTTTGTAAAATTGAGCCTAATGATGCCTTGAATTAGTGTTGTAATGCATTTAACACACTCACATAAGGTCTTGGGCCCTTGTGAACTAATGAACTTAAAATGGTAAGGTGTTGTGAAGTGTTGTAACACACTTTCACACTTTTTTGAGGTTTTATTAATTAATTGAACCTAATAAATCTCTTTTTAACCTTAATCATGTCTTATTTAGAGTGTTGTAAAGTGTTGTAACACACTTTCACACTTTTCTAGGGTTATCATTAATAATTGGGCTTCTTTATGCTTTAATTGGCCTTATTTTGCATCCACAAGCCCTATTTAATGCATCTTTTTAAGGATAATCCCGACACAAATCAATATCCAGTCATAACTCAAGTATTTTATGTTGAATGGCCTAGATTTAGTGATTTGGGACTTATTTTCCACCTTGGTCGAATGAGTTTCACCTAGGTTTTTGGGTCCAAAACCTAGTTTCACGCCTTCCTAAGCATTTTAAAAAATGGTCCCATAAATTATGCCTAATGGGACTCATTCGCCACCTTGGGTGAATGAGTCCTATGTGGCCCAAAATAAAAATTAATTCAATTTTTTGGCAGGAGGATTTCATTCTCCTAGATCTGATGTTAGCTTGTAGTGTTGTAATTTTCGGAATTCTTACATAATTAAGTATAAATACAAGGTTGTTTCACTCATTTTCACCTAACAAGCAATGACCTAGCAAGTTGAATTAGCATCCTTATAGCAAGTTTGAGTTCACAAGAGCATCAAGAGTCTTCAAGAGAAGATTATCAAGCATTTTAGAGCATTATTCAAGTATCAAGCATCATGTCAAAGTCTCCATGCATCATGTTAGTTTTAGAGCTAACAATTGTGGTGTACAATTTTGTGATTCAAGCTAGCATTCAAATCAAGATCTATCCTATTGAAGCAAGAGTCAAGATCTACATCCATTTGAACCATCTCATACATGTTTGCATCCTTTTATTGCTAGGCTTTGGTAAGTTGCAACATCATATTTTTTTCATTCATCATTCTCCATTTTTATTTCCTTCTATTTCAAGGTTTGATTACCAAAACAGGGTTTGAACAAGGCAAACCCCTTTCCACTAACAAAACAACATTTTTCTCTCTTTAGTGTGTGAATTGTAGGTTTAGGTTGAAGACACATTGAGGAGCAAGTTTGAAGAAAGTTTTCAAAGTTCTTAAAGTTGTCAAAGTTGTCATTAAACATTGGAGACACTTCAAGAACACATTGGAGACACCTGGATAACACCTATAGGTTGATTTACAAAGATTCAAATCTAGAAACTTGAAGAAGTAGATTAAGCAGACTAAGAAGAGCATATTTAGACCTTGAAGTTTCAGAAAACCCTAACTGGACTGATTCGCCACTTTTGGCGAATGAGTCCTAGTCTAGGTTGAAATTCAAATTTTTAGAGATTTTGATACTCATTTTCTAGATTCCTATTTCTGCATAGAAATCCAGATTTGGGACTGATTCGCCCAGTTTGGCGAATGAGTCCCACTCAACATTAAAGTTAGAATTTTCAGCATTTTAGAGCTCCTCCCAGTCATCTTCAAATCTCCAAGTGCACACATTCCATCCTGTAGCTTTCCATTTTGTTTCATTTTCATTTTTAGGTCATTTAGTGAAGCATTGCATCATATTAGGGTTTAACATTACATATAACATTACACCTTGCATTTCATTTATCTTTCCAAGTCATAACTTGGTGGTGAGGTCCTTATTAGTTTACATTCAACCCTTAGGACAACCCTATTGCAAGATCTCTTTCTCCTTTGCATTGAGATCTCTAGGGTTTGTTCTTGAATGAGAGCGAGTGAAGATTGTTATTCTATCTCCCAAGCATAGAAACAAACAAGTTTCCACCTTTCATTTTGGTGAGCCTGCATTTATATCATAATTCTGATTTGGAGTGCATTATCATCCTAGATCTTGCTTGCATTAACATTGCATTAGGGTTTCCATTAGTTAATTGAAATTCTAAGATTTATAATTTTGCATTAGTGAAAGTTCATATAGCTTACATTGTTGCATCTTCAATCATTGAAAATCAAACAAAATCTGCATTGGCACTTAGTTTATAGATCATACAACATAAAAAGCATAAAAATCAATTGAAATTTTTTGAATTTTTTTTTAAAAATCCCCATTGGGACTCATTCGCCACCTTGGGTGAATCAGTCCCAATGAAGATTCTACACTGCATTTTCTGACATTTAAAACATTGTTTGTGAACTTTTGTTTGATGTTTATAGCTTTCTATTTCAGTTTCCAAAATTTATGTTATAATCATTTCATTGTTCTTAGCTTATATTACATTTGCATTCATCTTGCATTTAGTAGCCCTTGTATGAGTATTTGGTGTCCTATTGCTAATCTTGTAGTGAGACGAAGTTTGAGACTCGTGTCATTCCGCGATAACACAATTATTGTGGATCTTGGGTTATTTAGCTCTTTCACTCCTAGCATTGACACTAGTACACTAGGTATGGACCATATGCTTAACAACTCTTTACCTTCAAGTAGTGTGACGCATATTGAAACAATGGTTGCTAGTGTTCTACAAGAAAAAATAATTCAAATTCATGAATATTTAGCAAAGCTACAACATCAAGTGTAAAATGACAACATTTCAACTAGTGCCATCCCTACTATAGATAACATTCATCGCATGCTTGAAAGTGAAGATGGACTTGACCTTGTGAAAAATATAGTTCAAATATTTGGAAAATGCCTCACCTGAACCACTAATTTTCCTTTACCTACAAGAAATGTCACAAGCCAAGGAGGAACTCAAATTCCTCCTCCCACAATAATTGTGTCAATTCCTACCTATACCAACCCTCGAGTCACAACAACAATGCAACCAACTAGTAATGTGATTCCTTCCTTGGGTATTTCCACTAGTATCCCTGTTACCTTTATGGCATCACACGTCATATCTCCTACCACTTTACCATCTATAAGCATTCCATTCACTTTTCCCTTGAACACATACACCCTTCACCTTTTTCACCTCCATCCCATAATACAATCAATAACCTTCTCATAAATCAACTTTTTCAAACTATTTCATCCCTTCAAAAGAAAGTTTCCACCATCAACCAAAATCAAAATGGCCCGCCTACATATTATGTCAAAATTAGTCCATTGTCCTTGGAGATATTGTGAACACCAATGCCACAAGGTGTAAAGGTTCCTAGATTTGAGAAATATAGAGGAAAGGGAGATCCTTCTAACCATGTTAATGCTTATACTACCTTATGTAGTGGCTTTGTCCTTGATGATAAACTCTTGGCTAAGCTTTTCCCTAGGTCCTTGAAAGATACTTGGAATGGTTCTCTTCTTTATCGAACAACTCAATTCGTTCATTCAATGAACTTGTTGAGGCATTTTTCAACCATTTCTAAGTGCATATGACTCCTAAGATGACCTTGGACGATTTGATGAGATGCAAGCAAAAAGAAGAAGAAAAGATAACTGACTTTATCTCACACTATCAATTTCTTTATTCCCAAATTAATGTCAAGGTTCTTGATCCTCACCTTCAAAAGATGTTCATAGAAAATTTGCAAAGTAAGATACAAGACAAGCTTACCATGATGAAATTCCCCTCCTTCATGCACTTCTGTACTACCCTCTGTGATTATCAAAATTTGGTTAGTAGTTGAGATATAAAATCCACTTCTAGCTGTACTAAGAAGTTTGAGTCCACAAACCAAAACAATTCTCAACCTTTTAGAAAATAGAACAAAGATTTCCTTCAATTTAATTGCCCTCAACAAACAACTTGGAATGCCAATAACCAAGTAGTTGTTGTTAAGACCGTGATACCCTTTAGCTATGGAGACCCAAAAAGACAATTCACTCCCTTACCCGATACCCTTCATAATGCAATGTCCCAACTTTTAGAACAACAAATGATTACCTTGCCTCCCATTAAAACACCCGATCCTAATAAGCCTCTACCTCCAAACTTTAGATCAAATGCTTATTGTCATTATCATTGACAAAATGGACATGATACGAAACATTGTAAGCATCTTAAACATCATGTGCAAGACCTTATTGATTCTGGTCGTCCTTCCATTGGAGGTAATAGTGATTAAGGAAATAAGTCTCTTTCCCATCCTAACCAAAACTAGCAAATCTTTACCAATCCCATGCCTAATCATAACATTTCATTTGTCAAAGCTAGTGAAACTACAAAGACTGATGTGATGAGTTGACATGGATGATGAGAACATAGATACTATAATTCAACAAATTCCTATGGATATTGATCAACAAGAACAAAACCCTATCGATGGTTCAGTTGCATTGGTCGAAACTCAACATCGTAAGGGCCAAACTAAAAACCCTATTGACATTTCTTTATCCTCTAAGGATATGCTTAAACATGCACCTAATGGTCCTCTTTACATAGTCGATCGAATCTATGACAAGCCCACTAATGGGATATTAATAGATCTCATCTGTGGAGAGAATGTGATCATAGAGGAATTCTTACTTTTGCATGAGCTCTATCAAGATATATATGATAAACTGAAAGCGTGGATCAAGATGCATAATGGTTTTGCTTTCCCTACGATGGGATCGATCACCCTTCCTTTACAAATATGACTGAAGATATTATATATCTCATTCTCCATCATTCCACAATTGGACCAATTTCATGTGAAGCTAGGCTATCCATGGCTTCGCTCCATGAATGTTGTCCTTTTGGTTGTGCATAAATTCTTAAAGATTCCCTTTGACAATGAAATTTTCACTGTCCATCATAGTGGCTTTAACTTGTTGTCCTCCAAAGGAAACTTTTCTTTAGATTTCTTTTGTCTCGAGCATATAGAACCTATCAAACTGCAAGAAGACTTCTTTTTCAAATCCTATCAAAAGTTAAAGGAAAAGAAAATAGCAGAATTATCCCTCCAAAACATGTCTTCGTCCACAATCAAACCTACCATCCTATACGAAACCATGATTAAGAAATTTCAAACAACCAATACCAACCTAAGACTGAAAATTCACCAACTTCCTACAAAAGACCAAGAGATAACGAAAAACAATACTATCACACCTCCTAGAATAAAACAAGTTTACAAAGTTAAAGAGAAAGTGGTTGAACAACCTCCTGTAGTTCATTTTGTTCCTTCCCTTGGGGAAGAAAATAAACCTATGGTTGATCAACCCACTCCTACACAAATGCAACTTGAAGATAAAACTAAAAGAAATAGACGTACTAGAGAGCGTAGGCATAGACGTTGTACCCTTGCTCGCAAGTTACATGAAGAAATAAACAAAGAAAATAAAAATATAAACTCAAATGAAACAATGCATGATAACTCTACCCCTGCCTCGAAACAAAACAATCCAATACAACAACCGCAACAAGAGTTGAACCCTTCCTTGGACATTATCATTTGACCTCCTGTTGTGAGTAATTTAGATGACGATGAGGAAGTTGCTAAAATTGACAAAGAGGTGCATAATGAATTGAACACAATGTTTTCCTCTTCCATGAGCTTATATGATAATTCTCCTAAGAAGAGTGTTGAACTTGGTAATGGCCCTAGTTTCGACACTTGCTATTGTCCCTTTGGCTAGTTGTCTGCCTTTTGTATATGATGAACACAATTGGGATGAGGATGATCTGCTCATAGGTTGACTTGCATGTGCCCTACTAGTCTTTTACATTATTTCTTTTGTGTGATTGCATGTGTGTTATGTGATCCCCTATGATGTTTTGTTTAATGCATCTCTCTCTTTGTGGTATTCATCTATTTGTACCTTCATTCTTCTCTATTTTGTAAAGCTCTTCCTTTGCTTTTTTGTATCTCTTTTCTTTGTCTTGTCTTTTCCTTTTGGGGATGATGCAAGGCATCGAGGCATCCATGTCTCTTCCATGTTGACCCAAAAGCTTTTCTTTATCTCTTTTCATTTGTCTTGTGTTTTCCTTTCGGGGATGACACAAGGCATCGAGACATTCATGTCTCTCCATGTTGACCTAAAAGGTTTTTCTTTGTTTTCTTTATTTGGGGAATGGTGACAGTTTTGAGCTCTCTTAAAAACATTGTAGCAATAACATACTGACCCCAAATCCATAGATCCCTTATGTATTTGGATTTTAATTTTGGGGGAAACCCCTCCCTTTTCTTTTGTATGACATAGCTCTACTTGGAACCATATGACTTGGCATAGGGATTTCCAAGTAAGCTCTCATGTCCTCTTTATTGTTAGGATGTATCATTTGCTACTTTAAGGTAGTTACTCACAGTATGATGTTTAGCAATTTATTTAAAGTGGGTGCATACATTGGCATTATTCTTTTGCATTTTTCTTTTACATGGTTCATGGTGCAGTCTTCTTACTTTATATGATGCATTTTTCGCTTTGTGGATGATATTGGATATGATGTCCTTCAAGAGCGTGATTTCTCTTAGCATATTATAGTCCTCTTAGTGGCTTGATGTGACACACTCCATCCCTGAAGTTGTGAATATTCTATTCTTTGATTGGTCCTCTCTTGGAGACATTAGGCACAATGTTTCCTAAGTTAAAGACATCGCATGAACTAAGCAAGACTCCCTTGAACATTCCTTATTTTTGCATTTACATTTTTTATTATATGGCCACCTTGCATAATACATCTTGCATGCCTATAGAGCCATCTTGTTTGTTCATGAGTTCCAAGCACACAAATTTTTTCTTGCCTCATGAAGCTCAACGTTCATTGTTCATGAGATCCAAGAATACAAAGTTTTTCTTACCTCATGAAGCTCGAAAATCATTTTTGCATGGCACCTTATTAAATTTATCAGGAGGCATAACTTTGGTATGGTTTGACGAGAAGCCTAACCGAGGCATGATTTTCCCTTAGCCACTTGCGTGTGAGTGTGAGTACATACTGGTCGTGTGTGTATGTGTCTCGCCTCTTTTAGATCCTCACCCAGCAGATAGCCTGAAGTTTTGTTGCCTTAGAGTGAGCTTGCATTTTTTGGACAAACATCCTAGATCTAATCCACATAGTGATGGACAAACGGTCGAAGCTTGATCCGCTCCCTTTAATTGTTTTGTTTTAATTTTCTATTTGTCTTTGGCAGTGTATGTTGGTGCCTTAATGATGCTCTTTATATCATTTCCATGTGTGTTATTTTGTGCCTATGTTC
This sequence comes from Sequoia sempervirens, assembly GCA_007258455.2. Lineage (NCBI taxonomy): Eukaryota > Viridiplantae > Streptophyta > Pinopsida > Cupressales > Cupressaceae > Sequoia > Sequoia sempervirens. Next base: position 9,936,817 of record VDFB02000013.1, on the reverse strand, counting down.
GCTTGTCATGGGATCTTGATCTTGGGGGCTTGATCAACCCTCTTGATCATTGTAATCTTATCTTACTAGCATGGGTGCACTTGGACCTCTCTTGATGCATGTCTATCTACTTTAGTGTGAGTTTGAATCAAGTTCATCCTCTCACTAAAGTGGGCACTAAATGTAGTATTGAAAAATATTGTTGGTGACATTTTCACACTTGTTTGGGCCCTCCTTATAAAATTGAGCCTAATGATGCCTTGACTTAGTATTGTAATTTTTTTAACACACTCACATTAGGTCTTGGGCCCTTGTGAAATATTGAACTTAAAATGATAGTCTGTGAAGTGTTGTAACACACTTTCACACTTTTTTGAGGTTTTATTAATTAACTGAACCTAATAAATCTATGTTTAACCTTAATCATGCCTTATTTGGAGTGTTGTAAACTGTTGTAACACACTTTCATACTTTTATAGGGTTATCATTAATAATTGGGCTTCTTTAAGCTTTAATTGACCTTATTTTGCATCCACAAGCCCCATTTAATGCATCTTTTTGAGGATAATCTCAACACAAATCAATATCCAATCATAATTCAGGTGTTTTGGGTTGAATGGCCTAGATTTAGTGATTTGGGACTCATTCACCACCACCACCTTGGATGAATGAGTCTCACTTAGGTTTTTGGGTTCCAAACTTGGTTTCACACCTTTCTAAGAATTTTTTAAAAATGGTCCCATAAATTATGCCTAATGGGACTCATCACCACCTTGGGAAAATGAATCTTGTGTGTCCCAAAATCAAAATTAATTCAGTTTTTGGTGGGACTTCATTCTCCTAGATCTAATGTCGGCTTGTAGTGTTGTAATTTCAAGAATTTTTGCATAATTAAGTATAAACACAAGGTTCTTTCACTCATTTTCACCTAACAAGCAATCAAGTGACCTACCAAGTTGAATGAGAATCCTTATAGCAAGTTTGAGTTCACAAGAGCATTCAAGTGTTTACAAGAGCATTCAAGAATCTTTAAGAGTAGATTATCAAGCATTTTAGAGCATTATTCAAGCATCAAGCATCATGTCAAAGTATTCATGCATCATTTTTGTTTTGGAGCTAACAATTGTGGTGTAGGATTTTGTGATCAAACTAGCATTCAAATCAAGATCTATCATATTCAAGAAAGATTCAAGATCTACATCCATTGGAGTCATCTCATACATGTTTGCAGCCTTTTATTGCTAGGGTTTTGTGAGTTGCAACATCATATTTTGTTCATTCATCATTCTCCATTCATATTTCATTCTATTTCAAGGTTTGATTACCAAAATGGGGTTTGACCAAGGAAAACCCCTTTCCACTAACAAAATAACATTTTTCCCTCTTTTTAGTGTGTGACTTGCAAGTTTAGGTTGAAGACACATTGAGGAGCAATTTTGGAGAAAGTTGTCAAAGTGCCTAAAGTTGTCAAAGTTGTCATTAAGCATTGGAGACACTTGGAGAACACCAACAGGTTGATTTACAGAGATTCAGATCCAAAAACTTGAAGAAGCAGATTGAGTATACTAAGAAGAGAAAATTCAGACCTTGAAGTTTTAGAAAACCCTAACTGGATTGATTCACCACTTCTAGCGAATGATTCCTAGTCTAGGTCAAAATTCAAATTTTTAGAGATTCAGATACCCATTTGCCAGATTCTTATTTCTAGACATAAATCCAGATCTAGGACTAATTCATCTAGTTTGGTGAATGAGTCCCACTCAACATTAAAGTTAGAATTTATAGCATTTCAGAGCTCCTTCTAGTCATCTTTAGATCTCTAGGTGCACACATTCCATCCTGTAGCTTTTTGTTTTGTTTCATTTGCATTTTTAGGTCATTTAGTGAGGCATTGCATCATATTAGGGTTTAACATTACATCTTACATTACACCTTGCATTTCATTTGTCTTAAAATATTAACTTGGTGGTGAAGCCCTCATTAGTTTACATTCAACCCTTAGGACAACCCTATTGCAAGATCTCTTTCTCCTTTGCATTGAGATCACTAGGGTTTGTTCTTGAATGAGAGAGAGTGAAGATTGTTATTTTATCTCCAAAACATAGAAACCAACAATTTTCCACCTTTCAATATGTATCATAATGCTACATTTGAAAGGGTTGGAAATATTTGTACCATAATATTATTTCAAGTTATATATAAATTTTATAATGTTGTTTCAAAAATGGTTATAACAAAAGTAGGAGTCAAACATTATCACAATTAGTTGTAAGAGAGAGGGGCTGATATTTACAGTCACTGTAATTGAAGGTCAAACAAACCATACATCTAATTAAGTTGAATATAAATGAAGAAGGATATAAGAAATTTATATGTGTGTGTGTGTGTGTGTGTGTGTGTGTGTGTGTGTGTGTGTATCATAATGCTCTATCAGAAAGGGTTGGAAATGTTTGTACCATACTACTGTTTCAAGTTACATAAATTTCATAATGTTGTTTCAAAAATGGTTATAACAGAAGTAGGAATCAACCATTATCACACTTAGCTATAAGGCAGAGGGGCCTATATTTACAGTCACTATAATTGAAGAACAAGCAAACCATACATCTAATTAAGTTGAATGTAAATGAAGAAGCCAGTAGGAAACTTATGTATCTATCTATCTCTATAATATATATACATATATATAACATATATATACATACATATATATATGTATATATATGTATGTATATATATGCATGTATATATGTATGTATGTATGTATGTATGTATATATGTATGTGTAAACAAAATTTTTGGCACCCAATGACTTTCTTACACTTCTAGGGTTTTTCACCTAAAAGGAGAAAGATGGGCCAAAATGCAATGTTAACATTCAAAGATTAATGTAATGTGGGTGTAATATGCCTAGATGAGATGATCTAAATGTGAAGGACTAATGAAATGAATTGAATATGCATGCAAAACTAGGAAACACAAGCTATTTGAAAACACATTGTGGTAAGCAAAAACACCTAGAAAGATGAATAGAAATGCAAGTAAAACAAAACATAAAGTTGTAAAACTGAATGTATGCACCTGTAAACTTGTTGAGGATTGGAAATGACCATGAAATTCTAAAAATGTTGATTTTTAGGCCTGGTGAGATTCATTCACCATTCTGGGCGAATTAGTCCCAATTATGGAAAACTACATCAAGGCCCGTTTTAGCCAAATGGGTATCCAAATCTAAAAAAATCTCCAAAAAATAGGTACAGTGGGACTCATTCACCACTCTGGGCAAATTAGTCCACTTTGGCTTTTCTGAAAACTCAAAAATGGAATTTGGAGCTCCCAGTCTGCTCAATTTGCACCTTTAGGTGTCTAAATTTGAAACCATGATTTTTAGCAATGTTGGTGACTTTTTGTGTTGATTTTTCCTTGCAAAAGTGGAGATGAATTCAACAAGTTTGCAACCTAATCTTCAATCATTTCCAAGCCATCTAAGCACCTAAATCTACAATCACATAAAGGAGGAGAGAAAATGTTGATTGTTAGGTATTAGGGGTTTGCCTTGGTCAAACCCCGTTTAGGTAATTAAACCAAAATGAAGAAATAAGATAATAAAGCATGAAATATGAAACAAAGCAATTAGAAAATTCTCATGATGAAGGATCTTGAATTGTTGCAACAATGAATGAAGAATCTTGCTCTTGAATTGATGATGTTCTTGAAGATGCTTCCTTGTGAAGACTCAAAATGCTAAACCCTAGCTTGCTTGACTTGAGATGAGTAATGAATGATGAATGAAAAATGAATGAATTAATAATTAATTAGGGTTTAAAGGTCTCCTTTTAAAGAGGAGAGTTAAGAATAAGGATCATGATCAAGGGCCAAGATTAAATTAGAAAATAATTTAATCAAGGGTGGAGGTTAATTGAGAGAAGAAAGACATGGATAGATAAAGACTTGTGTTGAAAGATAAGATTGACACAGAAAAAGAGGTGATAGGAGAAATTAAATAATAAATATTATTTAATTTAGGTGGCCAACATAGTAGAAATAAATAAAATATTAATTTTATTTATTTCAAAAGAAAGGTGAGAACAAATTATATAATTAAATAATTAAAAATAATTATTTAATTGGGGAGATGAAGAAAGGATAAATAATTAAATAAATATAACATTTATTTAATTATAGAGAGAAAAGGCTAATGAATAATTAAATAATTAAAATAACTATTTAATTATAGAAGAAGAGGGAAAAGCTAAATTTTGAATTAAAATAATATTAGACTTAAATGCTTAATAAGAGTCTAGAAAAGTATGAAAGTGATTTACAACACTTTACAATACCTTCACAAGACATGCATTTTATTCAATTTGCAAGGGTCCAAGACCTAATGTGGATGTGTAAAACACCTCACAACACTAGATCAAGGCGAAATTAGGTCCAATTTATCATAATTATTCCCAAATCAAACAAGGAAAAAGGCATACTTTTTTCGTTTCCATAGTTAGCCCTCACTTTAGTGAGAGGATGAACCTGCTTCAAACTCACACTAAAGTAGACATTCAAAAGGAGTCCAGTCGTACCAATCTAGATGATAAAGAATGACAAAGATCAAGGCATCGGTCAAGCTCCCAGGATCCCAGATCCTAAGTCAAACCAACATAAGCGCAAAAGAACATGCAAGGTGAATTATTTGCAGCAAAATAAGATACACAATCATGTAATGACAAGAACTCAATGAAAAATGAGGTGGATCAAAGATGCACTCACTCTAGGGCCATAGAACATCAAGTCATCCATGGGGTGAGTTGTCCCAAAGAAGTTGTTTAGTGAGAAAGTCATGCCATTGTGTTGGCTTCCCACAGTATAATGAGAAAGTCATGCCAGTGTGTGGGCTTCCCATTATACTAACCATACAAAAGTTATCCTCTTGATAACTTTGATAAGGCACCACAATGAAAATGCTTTTTGTAAATGTTTTGAATGTTATGTAAAAAATTTGTTTAAAAAGGATTTTGCTTTGTTCATGTAAGGTCTTCTTCTTAGGGGGAATTGTTCCTAATGTCTCCAAGAGAGGACAAGTCAGGGTGTCAGATTGTTTCCCATGGGATGCCTCTTTCGCATCATTCCATGCCAGTTGATCATACACTATTGGACGAAATCAAACCCAATGACACCACCAAGAAGAGGACACATCACAAGAAAAAAAATCACACCATGAAATTTACAAAAGGATGTCATCTATGTATGCCCCCACTTTAAAGCGGTTGCTACACCATCACTGTGAGAAATTGCTTTAAAGTAGTTAATGATAAATGCTAAGAAGACATGGGAGCCAATCTAGAAATCCCTATGCCAAGTCATATGTTTCCAAATTGAGCTGCATCATGAACAAGTATGTCACATGCAAGGCAACTTAAGGCATGTCGTCCACATCCCAAGCTTGCTCTTAATGTTCATGAAAGGTTAACAACTAGCCAAAAGAAGCAACAACAAGTGACATACAAGGACAAGCCTACTTAACCCCTTTCCCCCAATTAGTGCAAGACAAGGGTGAGCCTAAAATGGATGATGATATGCCACCCCTTACGATGAATGGAAAACATGCAAAAGTGAGTATGTAATGATCCTACAACTATTGCATGGCAAGGAGTAGCAAATAATGTTATTTATTTTGATAAGTAAACAAAGTGTCTGCTTGATACATATTTAATGAGATGTCTATCAATTTAGGATGTACCAAGGTGACAATTGTCTTGGAAAAATCTTTGGCAATAGTATTGATGTTGAGTGAAGGTTTGTGTGATGGTGTGATTTCTATGAAAGGACAATCAACAAGGCCATGATTTGGTGCTTGTGTTGTAGACTCTATAGGGGTATGAAGACTTTGTTCTATAGCATCACATCATTTCTTAGGTTGCTTCATAAGTCTTTTAGGTTTGAGGTTGGCTTTGATTGTATACACTTTTTCAAATATGTGATCAATTTCATTGTAACTTGGTTGGTATGAAATGTTATTCTTAGGTGGGTAAAGGATGAGTTCGGGTTATTTTTGAGTTTGTTTCTTGTGTGATGGTGGGTAAAGAATTAGGGGATTCTTTGGATGGCCCATGGGGTATGTATGAGGTTCATTGATCGAGGGGGATCTAATGGACACTTGCACATTCATAACCTTGGTGGTCTTGGTTTGATGTATCCCAAAGGAAGACATCATTTTCTTGCACCATAATAATGTTCCTAGGAGGAGAATTTGTAGGAGAATGACAATCCAAATGTTCTTTACATTCAAGGATTGTTTGTTTCAAAATGACTTCATTGCAATTAGGGGAGTGAGCAATGGTTGAAGTGTCTTGTTCCATAAGATTCTTATGATTCTCATCAATTGGATATTGTAACACCATAATATAATCTTCACTAATAGGAGAGATATTAGGAGAGGGGGAAATTTTATTTTTGTCCATAATCTCATTGTCTTGTGCCATAATATCTACCCTTGTAGGATAGATTTCAAGAGGTTCATCACATTTCATGGTTAGATGTTGTAAAGAAGCATCATCACAAAGAGGGGAGACATCAAGGGGAGGAAAACTAGGATTTTCATGTGTGCCAATGATTGGATCCTCTTGTTCAAACAAACCCTTCCAAATGTTAGGAACGTTAAGAAGAAGAGAAATAATGCTATAACTCTTAATCATTGGGTTTCTTGATATTAACATATCCTCCTCACAAATGTGTTTTTTATGATCATTCACAAAAACATTGTCACAAATAGAGGAGGTGTTGGGAGATGAATGGAGACTAGGTAAAGTGGTGGCAATGAATTCATCTTGTATTGTTATAGTATCTTCCCAAGGGGAATGAGGAGAAAAACAAACAAGACCCTCATGATGCTCAACGATTGTACCTTCTTTTGCCAAGATATCTTTGTCACATAAAGGAGAGGTATCAGGAGAAGTACAATTATGATCATCATGGTTATCTATGTTTGTATTCCCTTCTAACACATCATCCACACAAATAGGAGAGATAGGAGGGGGTGTAAGTTTAAGGCAAGTGTTAACATTTTCACTCTCTTGTGTTGAGAGACTATCATAACTAAGACATGCATTGAATGAATGACAAACATGCTTATTGACTAGCTTGTTCTTTGCAAAGTTGGAAAGAATAGATACTAACATGTTTGAATAACAGTCTATGAAAACTTAAAATGCAATGTAAAAGGCTGAAAGGAAATGCAAATTTTAGATGATAATTGACTGATTATGCTATGCAACAATGTGGGAATGCAAATTTGAAATTAAGAAATGCATGAAATGAGGTAATTTAAGCTAGATTTAGTGAAATGAATGTTACAAAAACTTAGCCAACTGATATAGATAGGTAATGTCAGTAATCAAATGCTTAAAAATAGGGTTTTCAGCTTTGTAAAAGGCAATTTCAAGGGTGAAAAGGGACTGATTTGCCTAAGGTGGCGAATGAGTCCCAATGGGGATTTTTTTCTAAATTTTCTAAAATTTTCAATTGTTTTTTATGCTTTTTCTATTGTATAATGCATACCTAAGATGCAAATGCAGAATTTTAGAAATTTTTAATGATTTGAGATGCAAAAATGCAACCTATATGCACTTTTCGTTAATGCAAAATTTGAAATCTAGCATACAAACCCTAATGTAAGGTCAATGAAAGCTAGATCTAGGGTAAGGATGGATTCCTAATCATAAAATATGATGTTCTAAGGTCGGGTTCACCAAAATGTAAACAAAGATTTTGGCACCCAATGGCTTTCTTGCACTTCTAGGGTTTTTCACCTAAAAGGAGAAAGATGGGCCAAAATGCAATGTTAAAATTCAAATATTAATGTAATGTGGGTGTAATATGCCTAAATGAGATGATCTAAATGCAAAGGAATGATGAAATGAATTGAATATGCATGTAGAACCAGGAAATGCAAGATGTTTGAAAACACATTATGATATGCAAAAACACCTAGAAAGATGAATAAAAATGCAAGTAAAACAAAACATAAAGCTGTAAAATTGAATGTGTGCACCTATAAACTTGCTAAGGAATAGATATGACCCTGAAATTTTGAAAATGCTAATTTTTAGGCCTAGTGAGACTCATTCACCATTCTGGGAGAATCAGTCCCAGTTTTGAAAAACTAGTTTTGAAAAACTGCATCGAGGCCCGTTTTAGCCAAATGGGTATCCAAATATACAAAAATCTCTAGAAATAGGTATAGTGGGACTAATTCACCACTTTGGGTAAATTACTCCACTTTAGCTTTTCTGAAAACTCCAAAATGGAATCTAGAGCTCCCGGTCTGATCATTCTGCACCTCCAGGTGTCCAAATTTGAAACCCTATTTTTTAGCATTGTTGGTGACTTTTTGTGTTGATTTTGGCCTTGAAAAAGTGGAGATGACTTCAAAAAGTTTGCAACCTAATATTCAATCATGTCCAAGCCATCTAAGCACCTAAATCTACAATCACACAAAGGAGGAGAGAGAAAATGTTGATTGTTAGGTATTAGGGGTTTGCCTTGGTCAAACCCCATTTAGGTAATTAAACCAAAATGAAGAAATAAGATAATAAAGAATGAAATATGAAACAAAACAATTAGAAACTTTCCATGATGAAGGATCTTGAATTGTTGCAACAATGAATAAAGAATCTTGCTCTTGAATGCCTTGATGATGTTCTTGAAGATGCTTCCTTGTGAAGACTCAAAATGCTAAACCCTAGCTTGCTTGACTTGAGATGAATGATGAATGATGAATGATGAATGAATGAAAAATGAATGAATTAATAATGAATTAGGGTTTAAAGGTCTCCTTTTATAGAGGAGAGTTAAGAATAAGGATCATGATCAAGGGCCAAGATTAAATTAGAAAATAATTTAATCAAGGGTGGAGATTAATTGAGAGAAGAAAGACATGGATAGATGAAGACTTGTGGTGGAAGATAAGATTGGCACAAAAAGAGGTGATAGGAGAAATTAAATAATAAAGATTATTTAATTTAGGTGGCCAACATATGAGAAATAAATAAAATATTAATTTCATTTATTTCAAAAGAAAGGTGAGAACAAATTATATAATTAAATAATTAAAAATAATTATTTAATTGGAGAGATAAAGAAAGGATAAATAATTAAATAAATATAACATTTATTTAATTATAGAGAGAAAAGGATAATGAATAATTAAATAATTAAAATAATTATTTAATTATATAAGAAGAGGGAAAAACTAACTTTTGAATTAGAATAATATTAGACTTAAATGCTTAATAAGAGTCTAGAAAAGTATGAAAATGATTTACAACACTTTACAACACCTTCACAAGACATGCATTTTATTCAATTTGCAAGGGACCAAGACCTAATGTGGATGTGTAAAACAACTCACAACACTAGATCAAGGTGAAATTAGGTCCAATTTATCATTAATTATTCCCAAATCAAGCATGGAAAAAGGCATACTTTTTCCGTGTCCACAGTATGTATATATGTATGTATGTATGTATGTATGTATGTATATATATGGATGTATATATGTATGTATATATATACACATATATATATATATATGTGTGTGTGTGTTTGTATACATACATATGTATATCTATATGTATATATATACATATATACATATATGTATGTATATGTATCATAATGTTGTATCAAAAAGGGTTGGAAATATTTGTACTATACTATTGTTTGAACTTATATATAAATTTCATAATGTTGTTTCAGAAATGTTTATAATAGAAGTAGGAATCAACCATTATCACACTTAGCTATAAGGGAGAGGGGCCTATATTTATAGTCACTATAATTGAAGAACAAACAAACCATAATTCTAATTAAGTTGAATGTAAATGATGAAGGCTGTAGGAAACTTATGTATCTATCTATCTCTTTAAAATATATATTCACAATGTTGTATCATAAAGGATTGGAAATATTTGTACCTGTAATGTCAAAAAAAATAATCCTTTTTCACATTGTATTTGATATGATTGACACATAATTAACTTAATTATGCGTTAGAGTGGTGTTGTAAGGTGTTGTACACATTCACGCCTCTCTAGGGCCTTTATTTAATTAAAATATATTTAAATTTCACCTTTTACAAAAGAGTTGTAAGGAATTTTCACACTTTTCTAAGCTTTATTCATCTAATTCAGCCTAATGGACCCCTCTTGTACTTAAATCAGACCCTATTTATGGTGTTGTAAAGTATTTAAATACACTTTCACATCTATCTAGGGTGGTATTAATTAATGGTGGTTAATTAGACTTAATTTCCCCTTTTAATTCAAATTCAAGCCCTCTAAATTGCACCTCCCGAAGATCAATCCCGACACCCAACAATTAAATTACATAACCTTGAATGTGGAAAATTTCAGGTCCTAGAAAGTGTGTAGGACCCATTCACCACTGAGGGTGAATGGGTCCTCCCTTAATAAGACCCCACTTTCTTGGCATATTCCAACTTAGTTTTTTATCCTCTTTTCACTCCCTAGAGCTTGGTCTTGGAAAGTGAGCCAGGACCCATTCACCCAAGGTGGCGAATGGGTCCTCCCTTAACAAGGACCCTCTTTTTGAATTTCACCTTGGCATGATTTTAATTAATTTTATTTCCAAATCTGAGGCTGGCTTGAATTCTTTGAATTTTGAGGTTAAATCTCTAATTTAGTATAAATACAAGGTTATTTGACACAATTTCATCTAAGAATTTTTAGAGAGAACACTAGAGCAAGATTACAAGCAAACAAGACAAAGCATTCAAGCAAAAGTGAAGTTTGGAGTAGCATTTCAAGATCTTCAAGCTCATTTTGTGTCCAAGATCAAGCATTATTCGAGGTTGATGATAGATGCCTATGGAGAATCATGAAGCATTCTAGGTATTGGGAGATACACAAGACATACAACCAAGCCTAAGGACTTGTTTTTGGAGTGATTTCATCTTCTATGATCACCCTATTTGCAACCTAAAAGAGGTATTTTCATATTTGTGATTGAAGGGTTTTATCCTAACACAATTGGGTAAAATTGCCTTTACATTCTCTTGGATCTTAGTCTTAGACACACTTAAGATTGAGATTTCACACACTATTACATGTTTCAAATTTTCATTCATCATCAAAGGTTTAATTTCCAGTAAGGGGTTTGACTGAGGAAAACCCCTATCCACCAACAGGATATCAAATTTGTTTTGTAGGCTATAGGCAGATCCGAAATTCAGGAATAGGAAATTCAAAGTGCAAAGGAGAAGAGAAGACCTGGAAGTTGTAACCTAGATTCAGAGATTTCTGGAAAGCCCTAATAGGACCCATTCACCTTTAAGGGTGAATGAGTCCCTATTAAGGGCTAACAGGCATTAGGTTCCAAAGATTTCAAGCTTTTGTTTCTAGTTTAAAGCTCCCTGAAAAGGCTTACCAGAACCCATTCACCTTCAAGGGAAAATAATTCCATGTTAGTAATATAGAAAAGTCAAATTTCATCAGGTGCACAACGTCTTTACCTTCTTGTTCCTTCATAAAAGTTACACTTTCTTTCAGTTTTGTGTTCAATTTATGTATTTTATGTGTTAGGTCTAGGATTAGGGTTTGTTCATTAGCCTAATTCTCTCTCCCTCAAATTGTGATCTAGCTCGCCACCCCATCCTTGTATAAAGGAAGGAGTGTAGGATCCCCCAATCTTGATTCAATTCACCTTTGTGGTTGATATTTGTTTCAAGGTTCTTGGATCTCATCCTTTGAATGAAACACCCATATAAAGAAAGGTGGGTTGAGGACATTCATCTCCACCTCTTTTTCCACGTTTCATTTTGGTGAACCTGACCCCTTTTTGAGCATCCTAGTTTCTGATTAGGAGTACAATCAAATCATAAACCCCTAGCTTGCATTAGATTTGCATTACATCCTAGGGTTTCTTTGTTTTTCATTAGTGAACATTGCATGTAAGATTAAATTGCATGTTTAAATTGCTTATATTCATTATAAAGCTGAAAAAAGTATTTAAATTGAATTTAGTTTTCAATTTTATTCACATTGAGATCATCATTCAAGCATTTATATTCAAATTGTATCATAAATTTGTTAATTTTAGTCATCATTCAATCATAGAAAAACTTGCATTTAGAGACATTATACTTGGAAAATCTATTACAACATTCACTGTTACAGATCTGAGAAAGATTATACATAGAGCCAACTTAGAAAATCCTAAAAATAGGATCCATTCTCCTTTAGTGGAAAATGAGTCCCTGATAAACCCAATCAACAAGAATTTTCGGCATGTTATGGTGTCTCATGTGCCTTTCTAATCCCTGTAAGTACCTGCACCATGACCCATTCACCTTTAATGGCGAATGAGTCCCTGTACAACTTGTGATGTCCAACAAAATTTTTGGGTTATTTTTAGTTACTGATAAACATTTATGCTTCTATTTCAAAATTTGAAAAGTGTTAGTCTGAAACAGATTGTTCTTGCGTGCAATTTCTTGTTTATTTAGATAGATTTAGCAACATTAGGAAAAAGAATTTCTTGCATTTTCACTTATAGGTAGCATTAGAATTTTACATTGTCAACATTTTGCATTAGTAGACATGTTCAATTACATTTGGCATTCAGTAGAAAATAAGATCAAAAGAACAAAAACATCAAATGAGACTTGTAAGGAAGGTAAAATGATGACAAATTTTCTCTTAAAATTTTACCTACCCTCCAAGCCTTTTAGTAGCGATGAATTTGACATGTTAGATGAATCCCTTGAGGACTTCATCTCACAAAGTCCATCCACTAAGGCTTGTCATGACAAACTGAAATACAAAGACATTAATACTATCACACGGCAATTCATAATTTATCCTCCTTCGCAAAAACCACAAGTTCAAAACAAGCATGTGCCCATCCTTCAACCACCAAAAGATAAGACTTCATCCAACGATGGTAATGCTTTAGAACAAAATAATTATAACATCGTTGCACATACCTACACTACAAGAAACAATAGGAAACAACAACCTTTTGTTTCATTACGATTGCCTAATCCTATTTTGCCTAGTGCTCCTCATTTTCTAACAAACAGTCGAAAGGAATATAACCTTGTTGAACACCTTAAGAACACTCCTCCTAATATTTTTGTATGGTAGTTACTTCAAGTATACCCTAGTTATCATGGCATGCTTCAAGAGGCCTTTCAACAAGTTATGCTTCCTTCTAATAATAATTCAAACGATGTAGCAACGCTAATCCAACACATGAACAAAATGAATCTAGACATAGTCTTTCACTAGAATGAGTTATCTCCCTTAGACATTCAGAAGAAGTATGAAGTTGGGTGAAATCACAATATTGTGTCTCACTTTTGGGACGTGCTAATTTTTGCCTAAAATCACTGTTTTTAGAAAAACTAATTATTTAAGTCTTGAGAGGCTCCATCTAAAGGGTTTTAATTAAAGAGGGATAGATAAGAGCCCCTTAGGTCAAACCCCCTTGGATAGAACCCCTCTAGTATTAAATCATACCCACAATGGAGTCTCCTTTGCACCTATCAAAATATTGGAAAAAACCCACTTTTTCTTTACCTTTTGAGGGATTAAATAACATCATTTAAAAATTATATTTTGTAAGATTGTAGCCCTCGAAATGAACTTTCAAACATGTATAGGTTTGATATATTTTCATTTTATCATGTATTTAATTTTTAAATTATATTAAACATAGGTTTTTCTCTGAACATCAAGCTCTTTGTTGTGTAGAGGTGGAAAAATAGTAAACCATTGTAAAAAAAAATCAAAAAATACCTATTCCCTAGGTATTGATGTCCTTGTTTCACCCAAAAAAGAAAAAATGGATTTCTATATATACTCAAAAATTTATGTTGTACGACACACACACATATCCAAATTATAGTTACAATGAGTTCAAAATTTCATTTTAAAATAAATATACAACAAAAAATTATGAAAAAATATCCTTTCCCTAGATATCGATTTTTAGAATCTATATTTCAAAAATTAGAATTTAATCCTTTATAGAAAAAAAAAGTTATGTTGTATGAAACAAGCATTACTTTCTGAAAATGTTGCTTTCTGTCTAAAACCAGTTATTAAAGGAGATGTTGAAATATTCATGATTTATTTTATAAAATTTGAAAAAAATAAATAGAATCTACACACAAATTGCCACAAATCACTAGTTCACATCATCTCCAAATTCTTAATGGTTTAGCTGCTATAAGTCTTAGAAGATGAATATTTAGTTTAAAATATTGATGTAAATGTCCATCTTGGGAAAAAAGTGAGACACAGTATTTTGATTTCACCCAGCTTTCAACATAATAGTCCACATTGATTCAAATATGATAAAACAAACTCTTGTTGACAATGGTTCGGCTCTAAATGTGTGTAATATGAGCCTTGTGAAAAAACTAAAGATGAGTAAAAGTGATATTAAACCTGATTCCTTATCTATTTGAGGATTTGACAACATACGCAAAAAATCGCTTAGAGTTATCACATTACCTATTAGAATTGGAGAAGTCACATTACAATCTCTATTCCACGTTATGCCTAATGATCTTTCCTATAACCTCCTTTTAGGAAGATTGTGGATTCATGAGATGAATGGTGTGCCTTCCACTCTACATCGCATCATGAAGTATGTCTATAACAAAAAAATTTACACACTAAAAGTTGATCTCAAACCTAAAAGTTGTTTGATGGCCAAAAGAGATGGACAAAATCCTTTTGAAGTATTGGAATTCTATACACTGCAAACTATGTCAAAAGAAGGAAAAGAAAAAGAAACCGATATTGATGAACTTACTAAGTTATTGGAAGATGATTGGGGATCCTTGGATTTCACACCAACATTCATAGGAGAATACAAAATGACAACAAAAGACAATGAAAAGCAAAAGCAACCTATGGTAATGTCAATGCAAAATTCACAAGACATCTCACAAACATCTACCTCATCTACTTTGGATGAAGATAAAAGTTACACGATGAATTTTGATGACATAGATTATCAACAACCACCAAACCTAAAGGAAATGGAAATACTTTATGGGAGAGGTTATGAGCTTATGAAACAACTGGGGTATAGCAGAAAATTATGTGGAAAGAAAGAGCAAGGCATCTGCATCCCTATCGAGCCTAACACACAAGAAACAAAAAGTGGTTTGGGATATTTCCCTTCTAAGATAACACAAGCAACAAAATGACCTTCACTCAACATCAAGACTATCATATGTAACTCTAGCAAGTCAATTCTCACCTTGAAGCATCCTGAATCACTCGACATAAAATCTAATGTATCTTTGGATTAATTTGAGAATGATGAAGCTTTAAAAGAAATGTTGGGAGTATATGATAAACCATTCACTCCCACAAGGAAACGGTCACATGTGCATTGGTTAATACTCAACAACTTGATGAATATAATGGAAACAATGAAGATATCAAAGACAAAAAGGAATATGACCCCGAGAAATCAAAACCAAAAGAAACTCCTTTGGGAGATGTAATCAACATACCAATGTATATCAATAATGAGGAGAAAATAATTCAAGTAGGGAAATGTCTCGATGAAGACGAACAAGAAGATCATTCAACCTTACTTCATGACTTTCTCAAACTATTTACTCGGACTTACTCAGACATGCTAGGAATTGATGCAAAGATTGTAACACAAAACATAGTCCTTGTAGAAGATGCTAAACTAGTGTGGTAGAAAATACGAAAAATGAATCCGAAGATAGCCCTATTGGTCAAAGTTGAAATTGAGAAACTTCTTGATGCTGGCTTCATATGACCTATTGATTATTCTCCATGGATCTTGAATATTGTCGTAGTTAGAAAACCTAACAAACGTATTAGGATGTGTACAAATTTTAGAGATTTGAATAAAGCATCCCTAAAATATGATTTTCCTCTTCCTAATATTGATATGATATTGGACTCGACTGTAGGACATGCTTTGTTGTCATTCATGGATGGATTTTATGGATATAATCAAATCTTTATCAACCCTCGACACCAATACAAGACCACATTCACCACCATTTGGGGAAATTTATATTGGGTCGTCATGCCCTTTGGATTGGAAACGTAGGTGCAACATATCAACGAGCAATGACATTAATATTTCATGACTACATACACAAGATTTTAGAAGATTATGTTGATGAAATTCTAGCCAAATACTTAACTCGACAAGATCATGTAAATATTCTTCATAAAATCTTTGAGAGAATTTGAAAATAGAACATGAGATTGAACCTGAAGATATGTGTCTTTGGTGTAGATAGTGGAATTTTTTTAGTTTTTATCGTATCGCATAGAGGTATTGAGGTGGACACAAAAAAAATTGATGCCATTGTTAGCATGCCACCTCCTAGAAACATATCTCAATTGCATACATTATAGGGAAGGATTTAGGCTATATGCCATTTCATAACCTCCTTAGCGGATCGAACATTACCTTTTACACAACTCCTTAAGAAAGATGTTTAGTTTGAATGGAATGAGAATTGTAAATAGGCATTTAAGAGTTTAAAATATTACCTTATTACTCCACCTATCTTACAACCCGCTATGCAACACAAGCCATTTATCCTCTATATAGCAGCATTAGCCCATGCTCTAGCAATATTGTTGGATCAACAAGATGATAATGGTAAGGAGCATCCTATTTATTATATCAGTCGAACTTTGATTGACTATGAAACACAATACATGACCATAGAAAAATAATGTTTGGCTCTTGTGTTTGCTAATACTAAATTCAGACATTATGTATTGAACATTGGGATCCATGTTATGACAAAGTTTGATCCTTTAAAACATCTCTTTACCAAAACAAAATTTTCAAGATGCTTCGATAAGTGGGTTATGTTGTTAACCGAGTTTGACCTTAAGTTTTTTTCACAAAAAGCAATTAAAGTACAAGCCTTAACCGACCAATTAGTTGATGCTTCTTCTCCTCTAGCATTGCCCAACATAGACTCATTCCTAGATGAGAGAATGTGTTGACTATATAAAAGGAAAAAGAAAGATGGGAATTATACTTCGACAGTTCTAAGTGTAGAATGGGCTCAGGGGTAGGACTTATCTTAATTCCTCCTACAAGAAATCCTATTCCCTTGTATTTCCATGTAAACTTCATATGTACCAATAACACTGTAGAATATGAAGCTCTAATAGCTAGCATACGTGTTGCGTTAGCATTAAAAGTCAAAAACATTTCTATATTTGGGGATTCACTCTTAATCATTAAATAAATCAATGGTGTGTATCAAGCGAAGCATGATAAACTTGTCTGACAATGAAATTATTAAACAAGTTTGAATCGTACACAATAGACAACATCCCATGAAAGGATAATAATCATGCAGATGCAACGACAAGTGTTGCTTCTCTTGTATATCCCAATGATCCTCTTGTTGACTTCTCATTTAAAGTCCAAATGATACCAAAACCATCGATAGAAGACGGGAGTAAAGAAGTGTTATCAACTGATGTTGAGGATTCTATTGAATGGTTTACACCTATATTCAAATACCTAAAAGATGGAACCTTTCTTGAACCTAAAACTAAGAACACTTGAGCCCGTATGTGAAAGCTCACATCCAAGTATATAATCTTAGTCGACATTCTCTATATAATATCGTTTAACGGCCTTTTACTTTGATGCCTTATGAAATATGAAATCCCCATCACACTTGAACAAGGACATGTAGGTACTTGTGGGGAGAATTTTGGAGGAAGATCCCTAGTTCAAAATTAATTTGCATAGGCTATTATTGGAGACACATAGAACAAGATTTTTTTGAGTACGTGAATAAGTGTCATAAATATTAGGAATGCAACAATTTGATTCATGCTCCTACCTTCGAACTTCACGCTCATGTTCCTATTTGGCCATTTTCAGTTTGGGGCTTGGACCTTATTGGGAAAATATCACCACCTTCTTCCACCAGACATACCTTTTATCATTACATCAACTGATTACTTCACGAAATGAGTAGAAGCTATCCCTCTTTGTTCCACAACTCTTGATGCAATATGTCATTTCATATTGGAACACATCATTGCTCGCTTTAGTCTCCCTTCCGCATTGGTTTCAAATAATGGAACCCCATTCAAAAATAATGATGTGAAGAAATTCTTGGAAACATTCAATATTCAACATCATTTTTCAACACCCTACTATCCACAATAAAATGGACAAGTAGAAGCCACTAATAAGACTATTGAACAAATTTTGTGAAAGATAGTAAGCAAACACAACAAAGATTGGCATACACAATTAACCTACACATTTTGGGATTATCATATGAGCATTATAACATCCACTAGAAATAATCCATATATCTTGGTCTATGGTGCTAAAGCAATAATGCCTTTAGAGTTAGAAATTCCTTTGTTAAGAATTTCTCTTAAAGGGCTCATCAATGACAATACATACAAATAACAATGTTTACATCATCTTGAGATGCTCGATGAAAAGTGTATTAATGATCTAGAACACATATAAGCTTACTTCAAAAGAATGCAACGTGGTTACAATAATAATGCCATCCCCCATGGATTTAATCAAGGTGATCTAGTGTTATACGAAAACCAGTGAAATGTCAATGTTCTCCCAAATGAAAAAGAAAAGTTTAGCCCTAACTGGTTAGGCCCTTACATCATTAAAAAAAAAATGGATCAATAGCTTATACATTAATCAAAATGAATGGTACATCTCTAAAAGACCCTATAAATTTCGCACATTTTCATCGGTATTACATTTAGCAATTCTTGTTTTGAATGGTATATTAGAGTAATGTTATTAGATGAAGTAGATAGCTTCTATTTTATCTCACATTACTTTCCTTTTTGATACATAGTAACATGGGTGTATCTTAGATTATAGGGTAATTAATCAAATATTTTGTTTAATTACTTTAGTCACCCTACTATTCAAAACCTAGTGTGTTATGTTAATTTAAATCCTAACATGAATTTAATTCAATTAAATCATAAGTGTATCTAAGTTAACATAGCACATATTCACCAAAATATAGTATCTAATATAAACTACATTAATGGTTTATTTAGATCACATAAAGCATTAAATTACGGAGACATTTATTAAATATTCTTGTAAAAGATATTTGATAAATCACATTGACATTTAATTCAATACAACATCATAAACCAAAATGTCCATATATATAAATCATCAAAGAGTTTTGGGTACATATGCATCATTGAGATCAATGCTAATCAGGGTTATGACTACCTAATGCCTCTGAGGCCGATGACCTCCACAGTCGTCATGAGACAGTAGTGTGAGATTGTGATTTGATTGAGCTTCTCTGTAGAATATCTAGCATCCCTGATGCCCTGGCCTCCCACATGAGAGCCTCAACTTGCTCTCAATCAATGTGGTTCCTATTTTCTTGTATCCTAATGACCTCCTCTCGTAGCCTTGATACCTCTTCCCATAGGTCACTGTCCACCTTGCTGTCGACAGTTCCTAGAGAAGCTAAAACCACTGTAAGTTGTGCATGGAGCTCATCAACATGACTAGTGGCACTCTGATAGGTTATACCCAATCTCACCATAGCCTCAAAAAGATCTGCATGTGAAGCCACTGAGGGTGGGAGCACATAGACCTCAAGGACATCATCCTCAAGATGTAGCAGAGGCACTAGTGTTGTAGCCACTCTTTGATAAAGGTCACGCCACTCTCGTGTAGATCCTGCAAAATGGAAATCATAAACAAATCAGTAACCATCATAATCATATATAAACCAAGTGAATAAAAGATATATGTACATTGCAAAATAACATAAATCATCCAAATATCACCTAGATCACTGGTCTGCCAATCAGGATATGCCTATGTGATAGTGGTCCCTCCCTGTGCTGATGATATGGGTGGTCTACTACCACTAGCCTCCCCGTGCTTGTGAGCATGGAACCATGACCTGACACTGGCATGTGGCCTAATGAATCTGCTAAGAGGTACCTCTGCACTATCAAAAGTAATTGGATCCTCCTCCTCCTCATAGTCCTCATCCTGCTCCTCATTTGCATCTGCAAACACGTTGGGTGTGGCAACCTCATCATCCATGGCTGCATCTATGTGATCATCATCTACGTCCCCTCTGCAACATGGAGTAGGTCTGACAAATCCCACTAGGTGATGTATAGGTAACACAGGTGCTAGCCTCCTTGTAGTCCACCACTCCTCATATGCCTGAGTGGTACATTTGTCATCTACCTCAGAGTCTAGGGGTAGATCGGGGTCATCATTTGAATCACTAAAGTATACATCATCCCTCGTGAGACAAAAATCATCCTAAGGACCCACTACACAGTGTCTTGATCATCGATATGATGGTCTAGAACGTGGAGCCACTTGAGTATGCTCAAATTGTCTCATCACCCTATCATAGTAAAATGGTCTGACCACATAGTCATGTCATCCCAATAGAAATAGTTCCATCTATAATCTACACATCTCATGTTGATGATCCACCCACAATAGTATCCATTGATAGGTCCTCCAGAAAATATCATCCTCATCTAGTCAGTCAAAAGTTATCCTGTTATCCTCCAATATAAAAAATATCCCTCTTGCTAAGGCCATCTAAGTGGGTATCTGAAATCCCTCAGCTCACTTGCGGTCATTATAAGAGGAAACTAGATGGGCCTAGTACATGTAATTTTCTCAAAGCACCATATCTACAACAGAGTGCAATGTACGATGCTTTAGAGCTCTCGAAAGGAAAAATGACTGAGATCATAGTACAAATGAGCAAGCATGGTATGACCCCATGCATAAACGGTCTGTTGTTGCTCCATCCCTCTGATAGTGTGCACTAGGACACCATTTAGGTGTGCCCCTCGACCATTTGGGACCAATGTAAGTGCCACGATAATAATCATGATCCACTGCAAGAGTGGTGATCACGCACTTAAGAGCCATTTAAGCTCCACATGAGGTCCAATGCTTGAGTGTTGCATAGGTTGCTCTACATAGTAACAAATATCATCTCTCATCTCTGCAAAGGATCTATTAGTAACTAGCTAAACATGCTCACCACAAATGGGGATGCATAAGATGCGATGAATGTCCTCTAGTGTGACAGTCATCTCCCCTGTGGGGAGATGAAAGGTATAAGTACTCGCATCCCACGTATCTTCTAAGGCCAATAGCATACCATCATGATACCTCATAGGTGGCATGAGGTATACCTATAACAAACCAACCTCCTAAAGTAATCGAATCTCCTCCTTTTATATCTGAGTCACCGACTCTTGAAGGAAGTGAAATTTCCTCCCTCAAAGATGTTGTCTAGCCCGAGGCAACTAAGAGACAAAAATGACATAACATAAGTCCTAAAAAAATCATTAAGCATCACTAGAGTTGTTCTAAGATTCTTTTCAAACGAAATGGACACCTAGACAATTTTTGGACGAAGGCCTGGGACACTACAACTATTCTGGGACACTTTGCGCCAAAGTGGGACACTTTATGACAAAGTGGGACACTTTGCACCAAAGTGGGATGTTGTGCACCAATCTATTATAAGGTCATAAAATTAATCATATTTCATTAAAAGTACAATGCAGGTACGAAAAATGAAGAAAATGCAAAGTAGCATTCACTCACCATACACTGGAGGATGCCCCATTGTGCATCATCACAAACCCGGTCCAATCTCGAAGGCTTGTAAACCTTGTGGCTTGGTATCTTCACTCACTTTGCACTAAGGTAAATTTGCAACAAGGTAAAATTCAAATGAATAGTGAAAAGAGTAATTTTCAATAGTATATAGTAACACTGTGGTAAATAAAGCTTATTCATTTAAAAGGGAATTTTTTAGTAAAATCAACACACTGGGGGCTAGAGGACTCCATTTTTTACGTCGTTTGTTGCATTGGATTCATAATTCCACTCCATTCTCATCAACTATCTATCATTATGTGGTATGGTACTTGGAAATACCCTATGGTATGACTTATGTAATTCTATGTGGTTTCGTGCTCAGGAGGGGCATACATCTACCCTCGAATTCAATTCTTCGTAGAAGTTTGATAAGAGGATTTTTGAATGACTAACAAATATGTGTTGCAGGATGTGGTTCCTAACATTGTGGTTTTGTAGGTAGCTATAGTGGGGGCTTCATTCTCCCTAATCAATCCATATGAGTATCCATTTTTCTTAGTAGTTATTTCCTTTAGCTTGAATATTCATGTAGTATCACATGGCGGCTAAAGTGGGGGCTAAATGTAGTGTCGAAAAAAGTAATCCTTTTTCACACTGTATTTAAAATAATTGACACATAATTAAATTAATTATGCTTTTGAGTGGTGTTGTAAGGTGTTGTACACATTCACACCTCTCTAGGGCCCTTATTTAATTAAAATATATTTAAATTTCACCTTTTACAAAAGTGTTGTAAGGAATTTTCACACTTTTCTAAGCTCTATTTATCTAATTAAGCCTAATGGACCCCTCTTGTACTTAAATCAGGTCCTATTTATGGTGTTGTAAAGTGTTCAAATACACTTTCACATCTATCTAGGGTGGTTTTAATTAATGGTGGTTAATTAGACTTAATTTCCCCTTTTAATTCAAATTCAAGCCCTCTAAATTGCACCTCCTGAGGATCAATCTCGACACCCAGCAATTAAATGATATAACCTTGAATGTGGAAAATTTTAGGACTCATAAAGTGTGCCAAGACCTATTCACCACTAAGGGCGAATGTGTCCTCCCTTAACAAGACCCCACTTTCTTGGCATATTCCAACTAGGTTTTTGATCCTCTTTTCACCCCTCGAAGCTTGGTCCTAGAAAGTGAGCCAGGATCCATTTGCCCAAGGTGGCGAATGGGTCCTCCATTAACAAGGACCCTCTTTTTTAATTTCACCTTAGCAGGATTTTAATTAATTTCATTTCCATATCTAAGGTCAGCCTAAATTCTTTGAATTTTGGGGTTAAATCTCTAATTTAGTATAAATACAAGGTTATTTGACATAATTTTACCTAAGAATTTTTAGAGAGAACACTAGAGCAAGATTACAAGCAAGCAAGACAAAGCATTCAAGAAAAAGCGAAGTTTGGAGCAGCATTTCAAGATCTTCAAGCTCATTTTTGTGTCTAAGATCAAGCATTATTGAAGGTTAATGATAGATGCCTGTGGAGAATCATGAAGGATTATAGGTGTTGGGAGATGCACAACTCATACAACCAATCCTAAGGACTTGTTTCTGGAGTGATACCATCTTCTACGATCATCCTATTTGCAGCCTACAAGAGGTATTTTCATATTTGTGATTCATTGGAGGGATTAGACATCTCCTTTAGTGAGTCATTTACATTGTTCATATTGCATTCAAGGGTTTTATCCTAACAAAATTGGGTAAAATTTCCTTTACATTCTCTTGGGTCTTAGTCTTAGACACACTTAAGATTGAGATTGCACACACCATTGCATGTTTCAGATTTTCATTCATCATCAAAGTTTTAATTACCAACAAGGGGTTTGACCGAGGCAAATCCCTATCCACCAACAAGATATCAAATTTGTTTTGTAGGTTATAGGTAGATCCAGATTCAGGAATAGGAAATTCAAAGTGTAAAGGAGAAGAGAAGACGTGGAAGTTGTAACCCATATTCAGAGATTTTTGAAAATCCCTAGCAGGACCCATTCACCTTTAAGGGTGAATGATTCCCTGTTAAGGGCTAACAGGCATTAGATTCCAAAGATTTCAAGCTTTTTTTCCAGTTTAAAGCTCCCCGAAAAGGTTTACCAGGACCCATTTTCCTTCAAGGGAAAATAAGTCCCTGTTAGTAGCACAAAAAAGTCAAATTTCATCAGGTGCACAGTGTCCTTATCTTCTTGTTCCTTCAAAAAAGTTACAGTTTCTTTCAATTTTGTGTTCAATTTATGCATTTTATGTGTTAGGTCTAGGATTAGGGTTTGTTCATTAGCCTAATTCTCTCTCCCTCAAATTGTGATCTAGCTCACCACCCCATCCTTGCGTAAAGGAAGGAGTGTGGGATCCCCAAATCTTGATTCAATTCACCTTTGTGGTTGATAGTTGTTTCAATGTTATTAGATCTCATCCTTTGAATGAAACACCCATATAGAGAAAGGTGGGTTGAGGAAATTCGTCTCCCCCTCTTTTTGCACGTTTCAATACGATACTATTGTTTGAAGTTATATATAAATTTCATAATGTTGTTTCAGAAAATCTTATAATAGAAGTAGGAGTTTTCCATTATCACAATTAGCTGTACAAGGGAGAGGGGCTGATATTGGGTTGATTTCGTGTCATGGGTATAGTGAGTGACAACAAGTGTAGGTGGAATGATATGTATGTATGCAATTATTTGTGAAGAAATTCTTGATATATATGAACATGAAGCAAATCAGGATACGTATGAACATGAAGCTTTTGTAAAAACTCGTAAATGTAATTAATTTGAATCTAATGAAAAAGGAATATGAAACACCAATTTCTATTTCACTACATTAAAAAATAAAGAAGGTTTCAAAATAGCTTATTGTGGAAGCTATAGCAAGCGGCTTCAAAAGTTTGGAGGAGCTCCCCTGCTTGACGCTTGAACAAGTGTCTCCAACAACTCATTTCAAAATTTTGAAATGCTAAATGGTTTGCTTGCATCACATAATTTTGGTCTCTTGTATAAATAATTAGGTTGTAAGAATTTGAATTGGTAGGTGCAAGTGGAGATATTTAAATTTTGGGAGGGAAATTGAGGTTGCATTGAAGGAATTAATAGTAGAAGTGATATGAAATGGGTACATAGAAAATATGGTTTGTGATTTGAAAGGAGATTTAGAAAATTTATAAT
The DNA here is from genome assembly GCA_007258455.2 of Sequoia sempervirens. Classification (NCBI taxonomy): domain Eukaryota; kingdom Viridiplantae; phylum Streptophyta; class Pinopsida; order Cupressales; family Cupressaceae; genus Sequoia; species Sequoia sempervirens. The sequence continues at coordinate 9,911,942 of VDFB02000013.1, read as the reverse complement.
GATTGGTTGTTTTAATATTTATTTATGATGAATTCAATTTCATGTTTAATTGTGAAGTAGGGTTGATATAATTAGTCATTTTTTTATAAAATTATACTACATGTGAACCTGAAAATTTTTTTTTTCATTTCTGCATGTAAATTTTAAAAAATATTGGTGTATATAGACATGGTGGAACCAATAGTTTATCAAAAAGGGATGAATAAAGGAACATGTTTTATTGTAATTGTTACCAATTTTTCACTACAGCTCAATTGTTGGAGCTGGTTAAATTTTGTTATATCTTAAAGTGAAAATACAGTTATTTTTGCATGTGCTTAAGTGTTGTTTGCACTGTATTTATCAAGTACCAGTTGTGCAAGTGTTTTGAGAAAAATAGTTTCAGAAGTATTGCTCGGTGCTTTACAAGTCAAATGGAGTACAAAACTGAATATACAAATGATTAAGCATATCAATTGCTTTCATTTATTTCATGATGTTATTCGCATTACATAACTTCATTTGATTGCAAGAATACAAATGATGGTACAAATTTTCATTTTGATGCATTTCTTTTAGAATGGAAATGAAAGAAGAAACTAAAGGATCCACACAAGTCATGGTTTTAGTTGATTCCTTTCATTGCAGAAAGTAAATTCTACAACTGAAGGTAAAAAGAAGAAGAAAGCAGATAGCAAAAGACATATACATCATTTCTTGATTCTTGATCTTCGGTTGAGACGCTTGCTGCTTGATTCGTCCTACTTTCGATCCCAAGTACACTTGCACAAAATGGGAAAGTCCTGTTAGAGCTCTGGATATGAGTTATACTATATGCTCTACCAATAGAAATATAATTCACTCCTCAAAATGCATGGAATCAACTAAAAGAAAAGTGTAGAAGAAAGAGTTGAAAGTGTAAACATCATAATAATATTTTTTTTTATGCTAACATTGTTTGTTTCCTTGTGCAGGTATAGGAAAAGCCTTGTAGCCGATCATCTTATGAAGACATAGAGCATATAGAGTAAAACGGGATCCCACAAGGGTAGAGCTCAACATGTTGCCCCTTAAACTTTCAGGTGGGCTAAGAAAGGAAGTACAAGTATCATGCTCATCTGAGCTATTCAACTAAAGGAGTAAAAAAAAATTTTAGTCATCAAAGCAATCAAGTGCATTATTCATTCATAACAATCAAGTCCAAATAACGAAATGAGAATTACCAATGGACAATGAAATTGATGGATTCAATTAAACCGAAATGCATCTTTTAAAGTACTGTCAAGTTAATTGATTTTTGCTACCATTGGTTTTTTGTTCATGTTTGATTCATGTTTTTCCATGATGTTCTGTTTCGGTACAATAAGTTTTCATGCTCATAATGTGATAGTGAACAGGCATACATAATGCCTCATCTATAAAGTGTCAAGAAGTGATAACTAAAAACATTTGGAGGAGCTTCAAAGCATTATTATCAAAGAACACCAAGGATCAAATTTTATTTTAGTTGTAGCCACTTGGAGGAAAGTAAAGAGTGTATGAAAGTTCAGAGAAAGTGCTTCCATCAGGCAATTGAAAGTGCTAGGTGGCTGTAATAAAGAATGTGGACCATGGAACTATAATGACTGAATGCAAATTTTGCATTAAATGGAGTGGATGCAACAATTTTTTAAATGTTTTAAGGAGAAAAAATGCATAGAACAACCTTTGCTTAATGGAACATAAAAATGCACGAAGAGTGCCAGATAAAAGACATTAACTCATAAGGAATATGCAAGGAGAGTGCAGAGTGAAGGGAGCATTTCTGGGTATGTACAGGTGGTCAGCATCAGGAAACAGAGGCTATTTTCAAAAAATGAATAACAGAGCAAGGGAGTCTCTATAGTATCAAGTCTTTCTAAAAAGGACATTGCAGAAAAATCAAATGAGTTCAAACATTCAAAGTGTTCCTGTGTGCAGGATGGTGCCTGATTAGGGTGAACATTCTTCATAGTGCTTTGTTCCAGAAACAATGATTTAATATATGACTTAACATAAATCTCAATTTAGATGTCGTCACTGTTTTGTTAAGTTTGGTTAGAGTATGTGCAAGAACAAGATATTCAGAATAATGGTGTTATGGTTGTGGCCTGAAAAGGTTTGATGATCTACATAAATATATAGAGGCCGAAACCCGTTTAGGGTTTGTTGCTAAAACCACCAAACACAAAGCAATAATACATGGGGTTTTCATGAAAATACAGATTCTTCATTACTTTCAGCATACCCACATTGGGTTTTTGACTAAAAATGCAGTTTATGCTTGAAATGTGGAATACCCATGTGGGGGTTTTTTTCAAAATGCAAAATTTATACAATGCTCTCATGGGTCGAGCTCGAGTTTTGGAGAGATCAAAGATAGACATTATTTCTACAAAATACAATATACCCACATGAGGGTTTGTTTCAAAGATACAAAATACATGTAATTTGATCATGGGTCGAGCCCAAAAACGTTCTAAAATACCCAGTATGTGCATGAATGGCCGCGGCCTGGAGAGTGCTCTTGGTTCATAAAAGGTTTATCATTTCACAAAAGAGGAAAAACCCATTTAAGTTTCATCAAATTTGAAGATACCTAAAGTAGAGAACAATTACAATACAAGATATTCTTTATAGAATCCTATAATCAAGTATGCATGGCATAGCCTGTGTGATAGCTTGCTTTTCTTTTAAAAGCAATCATAGTTTCTTGCATAGACAAGCTTTTAAAAGCTTGGTTTAAGTGAAAACAAAGAGAGAGAAAAGGCTTACCATTTTATGCCTATAGAAGAACAATGTGTTGCGGCCAAGCTCTCACAGAGCTTCCAAAATGCAAGGTCGAGCTCACATATGGTGGTTGAATGGATACATCAATGAACAAACAAAAAAATACAAAAAAAATGTATCAGAAACAACACAAATGCCGCAACCTCAAGGCCAAAATCTTGTGCAAGATGAAGCAAAGGAGTTCACAAAAGCCCACAAGAGGCTTGGAATCAACTTACCACCTATGGATTCAATAGGAGCAGCAACAATAGAGGCTCAAATCTTCATCAAAAAACTGAAACTCTAGCTCATACATGGTAGCACTCTTCACAACAGAGCAAACTTTCAAAATACAAATGATGTGAATGATGCAAAAAATGGTGGTTTTGTTACTTAGGGTTTTCTTCCAACCCTAAGTCAACTTAGGGGTATTTTGCCTTAGATTTTAAAAAATTATTAATGCCCAAGTCAAACACTATGGTTGCCGATGAATATGCCTAGCCCCTTAGGATTTAACTTGATACATTGTATAAATAATGCCTAATTCATTTTGTGCTTATACCTTGATGGCGTTTACTCATGCCTTAGCTTTATTTTAAATTGATTTTAAAGAAATCAATTAAAACATTGATAAATGTTTTATGATTTTTTCTGAGAAAAATCGAATTTGTAATGGAGATTGAGTTTGTATTTTTGCAAAGATTTTCCAAAATCTTCATTGCAAACATAAATCAGATTGAGAGAATAAGAATTTGCAAATCTTGTAAAGCAAGAATAAAACAATGTTTTATAAATTGTTTTATTTCTTTGCTATTTTTAGCAGATTGGTGATTGTTTTTTCTCTTGGTTGGATTTGAGCTACATGGTGAAGAGATAAGGTTTTTTTTTGCTTTTAAAGCCAAGCAGACCTATTTTTAGGTGCTTTTCAGCATGCACATGCAAAAAGAGAGTGTTTTCCATTTTAGTTACTCTTTTTGGGGTAGTTTTTGATGCTTTTCCTTAAGCTTTCTTCTTGAGCTTGGATTAGGGTTTTGAGATATATCTTGAAGAAAAACTTAGTGTTTTTCTTAGTCCAGATTATTGTTTCTTGCTCATATACACATTCTGAGAGCTTGAAAACTTTTTGTACTCAGTTTAGACAGATACACTCTTTCAATTTCAATAAAGTAACAGAGTTCTTCTTCCCATTTTTTTGGTCTCAGTTTTGTAATGGCAATATGATGTTTTTGTGTTTCAAACTTGAATCCTTATATGTCTTTCTTTTGTGAATCTTTGTTCAGAATTACATGGTTTCAGGTTGCATGTTGTATTTAGTTCTTTTAAATCTTCATGCAAATCACTGATGAAAACATGTGCTAATGAGATTGTGAGGGCTATTGTGATAGAGAAACTATTGTGAGTGATAAAGTCTAAATTTTCATAAGTCTAATGAATCATCTATTAGTCATATGTTTTAATTCCAGTTTATCCTTCTTCCTTTTACCTCGAAGATCATTTAGAATAGGATTATTATTCAGAGAACCAACTCACTCTGGAGATTCCTTCTTCGTTCAGATCACCCACATCTAAAGAAGGTTTCCATGTGTCAACAGATAGTTAAATTTCTTCAAATTTAACACAGGGTGCATATCTGATTGATAATAGTAATATGTTAAAATTATTTCCATGTTGGTTAGTTGATAATGGGTTCTATACATGTCAACTTAGTTTTAATGCATGTCAACTCACTTTTAAAACAATTAAACATATGTTCTAGAAAAAAATATATCCATTTGTATTAACCTATTTACGGGAAGGTGGCAAACAATATTTATATTGTGGAAATAAATATATCTATTTGCATTCACCTAATTTTGGGAAGGTGGCAAATAAATACTCTACCTATGATAGGACATAATATGTATTTGGCATGAACCTATTCTATCATATTAATACAAATATTTGAAAAAATGACTATTTTATTGTTAAAAAATGGGGCATGGGCTACCATCTACTATACCCACGACACAACCCTGACCCACAATCAACTCCTCTTCCTTATAAGGGGAAAAATGCAATAGATTTCTCCTCTTTTCAATTGAGAATATTAAAGTTTGAATTTTTTTATATACTTTTATCTATTTTTATCTCTCTACATGTAATATATTTTTACTTTATTTAAAATTAGATCAAATCTAACTCATGAGTATCCTTTAACAACTTCTTCAAGATACTTGAGTTTTTTCTACTTCACACTTAGCTCAAATTTGGATCTTTGATGTAGCTCCAAGGATGATTTCTAGATGACATTTCGCAATTGTTGATTGGACATCAAGACCATATTCATGAAATAGTTTCTATTGCACCTTGTCACTTTGCTAAACCTTTGTGACGATTGCAAATAAAATGATGTCTCAAAGGCATTGTAGTATTTCCACTCGCATCCACACTAAGCAGAAAAACCTATCTGAACCAATTAGGACAAGCATATTCAATTCAAAAGAAAAATCCTACAAGACTAGTAGCTAACTAGATGTAAACAAAATTAAACTTATGGAATAACCACACTCAAGTGCACTCTGTGGGACTTTGGCCTCCATCTAATCACTATGGGAATTTCAAGTGCATGTGAACTTAGCTTGTTTGGTTCAGATAGGAAAGTTCACATGGGAATATTGGCACATTTTCCCACTTGCGGAAAAAACACAAGTGAACTAAATGAAGGACTATTCAATGAAAGTTCACATGAATCATGGAAACCTACAAAAAAATACTTAGCAATTTTTTATTGTTCAAACTCATTGTGGAAAACCATGATTGAACTAGAGAAATATAGGAGAAACTATCTCAATTGACCCTTGTGAGAAAGGTGTCTTGATTTGGATGGAAGAAAAAACTTGCATGGAAATGACTTTTACCTCTTAGTGGATTTCATGAAACTTCAAAAGGCATCCAAACATAACTTTTCACTATATCAAATCTAACTCATGAGTATCCTTTAACAACTTCTTCAAGATACTTGAGTTTTTTCTACTTCACACTTAGCTCAAATTTGGATCTTTGATGAAGCTCCAAGGATGATTTCTAGATGACATTTGGCAATTGTTGATTGGACATCACAACCATATTCATGAAACAATTTCCATTGCACCTTGTCACTTTGTTAAACCTTTGTGACGATTGCAAATAAAATGATGTCTCAAAGGCATTGTAGTATTTCCACTCGCATCCACACTAAGCGGAAAAACCTATCTGAACCAATTAGGACAAGCACATTCAATTCAAAAGAAAAATCCTACAAGACTAGTAGCTAACTAGATGTAAACAAAATTAAACTTATGGAATAACCACACTCAAGTGCACTCTGTGGGACTTTGGCCTCCATCTACTCACTATGGGAATTTCAAGTGCATGTGAACTTAGCTTGTTTGGTTCAGATAGGAAAGTTCACATGGGAATATTGGCACATTTTTCCACTTGCGGAAAAAACACAAGTGAACTAAATGAAGGACTATTCAATGAAAGTTCACATGAATCATGGAAACCTACAAAAAAAATACTTAGCAATTTTTTATTGTTCAAACTCATTGTGGAAAACCATGATTGAACTAGAGAAATATAGGAGAAACTATCTCAATTGACCCTTGTGAGAAAGGTGTCTTGATTTGGATGGAAGAAAAAACTTGCATGGAAATGACTTTTACCTCTTAGTGGATTTCATGAAACTTCAAAAGGCATCCAAACATAACTTTTCATGTTCTACCCATTAGTTCTTAGAGAACCAACCCTAACATATATATCAAATCAATTATAACTTTGGGAAAATATGGCTGAGCATGAAACAAGACATAAATTTTTGAGGTACCAATAGGGCCCAATCGCCTATACCAACATGTCAAGATGGGTGGGTCAATCCCCGAGAACACCTATATTCTTATTTTTTCATGGAAAACCTAGGGTTGTCCTATTTTATGACTGTTACAACACCCCTCTTTATGACTCTACATGAGTCATAATTACTTGTTTTTTCTCATTTTTGTGGATATAATGAAAACCCGTCACTAGATCTTGGTGTGTACTACCATAGGAAACTAAAAAATTTCATTTCTATAGCATGTATTCAAGGGATGATGATCTTGTGGGATGTCATGATTGTCCTAACATGACAATAGATTGTTATGTGGATTATGATAACTATAAACTCTTGAAAAATCTCCTTTTTCGTAAAGATATCTGTCATTACCTCTTTTAGTGATCTTATATAAACCTTAAGGAAACTTGTCAACCTTATTTCATAGTGATCTTATAATTAATAAAGTTCCAAATGGCATGATAACATTCCCATATGAATTGCATTGATGAGTATGATAGTGGATAGTCCTATGGCAACAATCAATAAACCCTTAAGATATTTGATGAGTGGCCAAAGATCATAAAACCTATGACACCCTCATTGATATCTAAAAGACAACTAGAAATCATGCCAAAAAAGAGAAAAGATATGCATATATGTTGTGGTGATGCATAAGGTGAAACTAGAAGTCATGCCTAATATGTGATTGTTCTGATTCCATACTTTTGTGGCAAGAATATCTAATCGATGATAACCTTAACACCTTTGAGGGTTGTCCTTTTCCATAGGGGAATAATAAATGTCTTGTAATGACTTATGAAAATGTAACTAATACCACTATGACAATGATGTGCATGACTCTAGGATTAAGGATTTCATACATCTTTCAATCAAGACTATCATATACATCATGCACTACATAAATTAACCTATAGTATCAATGGTTATTCATTGACATCTATAACCAACTCATAAAGTTGGTAATAAGAATGTTCTATGGGGTTGACTATCACAATCATGAGAGTTCTATATATGAGACTTGTTCCATGACAACTCCAGGGATTACTTCAAAACTAAGGAATTATAATCAAGACTATCATATACATCATGCACTACATAAATTAACCTATAGTATCAATGGTCATTCATTGACATCTATAACCAACTCATAAAGTTGGTAATAATGATTGTCATGTTCTATGGGGTTGAATATCACGATCATGAGAGTTCTATCTATGAGACTTGTTCCATGACAACTCTAGGGATTACTTCAAAACTAAGGCATTATATTGATGAACAATCAAGAAGGTAAGACTATCCCTTAAATTTTCTAGGACTATCCAACAAATAGGCATTTGATAAACTATTATGAACTTGTAACCACCAAATCAAGCATTAGATCCTTATGAAAATCATGATATATCAAGCATCTATAAACAAGGAATAAAAATAAATCCTTTAAAACAATGAAGTTGACAAACCCTTGAAGAAAACATGAATAGATTTGTTGGTTTTCTTTCATTTTTAATTTTAAAAGGCATAAAAACCAATAAAAATATATAAATATCATGAATCCTAGGTGATGGAGCATAGGGGAAATCCTCAGCAAATACTAAAAACTCAAAAATTATGAATCTCTTGTCATATATCAACCAAAATAACCCAAAAATCAGACAAAAAAATAGTGAAATTTAAGTATATAAATAAGCTTGTCCATACAAATGCACATATAAAGGTAAGAGGTGTTGTTGACAATGCCAAGAGAAATAATGAAATGATAGACAACATGTTATCATGAAAATGTGACATACTTTTTAGGAAAAGGTGTGTTGTCCATCTTGCATAATGTTATAATGTAATTATTTATTTATTATGTGGTGCACCTAGGGGATCTAGGGATGTGGGCATTACACGGGTCTAGCATTCTTGGGGCCACTTTATGGGTTGTATGTAACATCCGATTAAATATTTAATGTGGGGATGCATATGAGAATAATATTTAATATTGGGAAAACTTAGTACCAATATTAAATGAGGGGTTAATGGTTTCATAAGCTTATGTTATTAGTCACATGGTTTTATGTAATACCACTTGGTGATTTTGTGTGAGCTTGTTTCAATAAAATCAAACACATGGGTATTTGTCTAAGGTTGGCTAGTTGGTAGGTTATCTCTTGTTAGCATTTGTGAGGGTTGACATGGGATGTGTGGTTACATGCTTGTTCAGATGGAGTGCTTGTTGAGGGCTTGATGTTTCAAATGTGTTCATGGAGGACTTTGAAGATGTATTGTAATGATTATTGTTGAATAATACATGAGTGATGGATACTTTTGAAGGTTGGATTTTTCCCTCTTAAGGGCTTTCCCAGGGTATATCTTGTGTCATATTTGATGTCATGTTGTCTATTATTTTGCATATGGATAATAAATACTTGTTTGCATAGATTTCTCTATTTGGGTTATGTGAAAATTATCTTGCGTGGAGGAATATTTACTTTCAATATCAAAGTTATAGGGTCCTAAGAGTTTGCTGACATAAACACTACCAAGATGGAGGTTTGTATTGATGATAGTCCAAAAATTACATTTAAAGCACTACACACCTATAAGTGACTGAATGATAGTAGTGTTACTACAAAGCGGTAGACTAGAGGATAACATACCTTAGTTAGGGTATGATTGGAAGACATATATATGGGATTTTTATTGAATGCTTTGACCATAGGAAGATTCATTCAAATTGCATCTAACATACTCATAATGCATAATCATAATGACCCAATATAAAAATGACTTCAAAAATGAAATCAAATAAGTGGACTTGTAAATGAATAAGCCATTAAAGTAGTGTTTGCAAAGTAAACAAGCATTGAAAGGTATTACCTTAGTTTTGGTCACATGCCCAAATTCATACATACTTATCCTAAAATTTCTAAGTATATGCTTGTCAGTCTTCCCCTTGGTTTTGAGAACCTCATCGGGTTCCAACAAGGTTATCACAACTACCTCTCAGCTCGATATCTTTGTAGAAATCATTGAATTCACTTTTTTAATCAAGTTATGGGAGTATTGTTGACACTTGATGAGGTTTCCATAACTACACTAAGGCACACCTACATAAAGAAGGATAAAAAAAAGTTGAAGAATTTTCTTTCTTATATTGGAACTTATAAGAGGTTTTGTAATGCAGAGCAGGGGTATGTAGTAACTTAACAGACAAAAACAACCACTCTTCCAAACCCTTAATCATCAAGTGGTGGGTTTTCCTTCACAAACCCTCATTCTTGCTAGTAGCCTTTCAAAACAACCTTTTTGACCATAACTTTCAGGTAATTCATGATCCTCAAAATTTAATACCAGATTTAGATACCCTTTTGGACATTACTTAACATATCTAAAAATGGGGCATGGGCACTTTGTACAAAAAGGCTCAAAATTTGACCATCCTCCTTCCTATTAGGCCTATTAGGTCACAACTAGGTCTTGGGACAATCGACCAGGCTTGAACCAAATTTTAACATCTTTTCAAAAAGTTGTTATTACACTTGAAAAGTTGTCATGACAATATTGACAACATTTTCGCAATTTTTGCATCTTTTGCCTAAATGACTCCAAAACTTCACAAATAGTCCCATATGACCCCTAATGGGTCAAAATGACCTTATTCACCTTAAACATTATAAAAAAAGACAAAACTTAAACTATGACATCAATTTGTGATGGGTCTCCTAATGCATTTGCATCATACACCCAAGGGAGAAAAGAACTCAAGTCCACTTGAGTGCAGGTCTTCTCTCTGTTCCTGGTCTTCCAATTCTTTTGCAACTTGTCCTTCAATTTATATTCTGCATTCCTGACTTTCCCTGGATATTTCTTCTGCTTCTTGCATCGTCTCTTACTTAGCATATTCTCAACTTCAAGGTTCCAAATCTCTAGTTCTCGTTCCTATATCTTATTACCATTGTCCACGTTTTCATCTTCATCATTGGAATACAATTTGTCAGCATATTCATCATCTATAAAATTAGAAAATACAACAATTACCTCTGTTGTTTTTGTAACATTCACTTCTCCTTTTTCTTGATACCCTTTGCCATCCTCATTTTCATCTGTTGCACCTGTAAACACATACTCACAAATATTGTTAGAAATAAAATCTTGAGTCTCAATGGACCCATTTTCTTCACATTTTTCCTCTTCCTCAGATGGCTTAAAATTTTCCATCATCAACAAAGACTCTCCAATGTCTAGTTTTGATGTCCTCTCTTGCTTTCTTCTCTTTTGAATTATCTTCTTGATAGGCCACTTCATCCTCTTTCTTATTGGGAAATGCCAACAACTTTCTTGTTCTGCCTTCTCAAGACATTGTTGCATCTCAAGATGCATTCTTTCTTGCATTTTTGCTTGAATTCCTTTCATTTGTTCCAAGGCTTGTCTCAAGTCTATTATCTCTTGCTAAACATTTATTTGTCTTTCCTTCTCATTTTTCTTCTTCGTCTCACTTTTCTCTCTTCTTTTCTCTTGTTGCTTCTTGCTTGGTAACTCGTTACTTTGCAAGTCTCTATGGACTAATCTTCTCAACATTTTCATTCTTCTTTCTCAAGCAAGTCTCTTTCACCTTGCTTCTTCTTGTCTTCGTGATACCTCACCTTAGGCCCACTTCTTTTGCCTTGGCTTAGTCTTTTGGTATCCAAGTTCTTCTCTTCAACTTGCAAAAGACAATACACAACTTCCAAAACTTTCTTGCCCGGATCTTTGGGCTCCGATAGCAATTTGATGCAGACAAGGGGTATGCAGTAACCTAACACACACAAACAACCACTCTTCCAAAACCTTAATCATCAATTGGTGGGTTTTCAAAAACCTTTTTGACCATAACTTTCAAAATAGACATGATTTTCAAAATGTAAGACCAGATTTTGATACCCTTTTCGACATTACTAAACATATTTAGAAATGGGCATGGGCACTTTGTACAAAAAGACTCAAAATTTGACTGTCCTCCTTCCTATTAGGCTTATTAGGTCACAACTAGGTCTTGGGGCAACTAACCAGGCTTGAACCAACTTTTAACATCTTTTCAAAAAGTTGTTAGTACACTTGAAAAGTTATCATGACAATATTGACAACATTTTTACAATTTTTGCATCTTTAGCCTAAATGACTCAAAAACTTCACAAATAGTCCCATATGACCTTAAAAATTACAAAACAAGACAAAAATTAAACTATGACATCAATTTTTGAAGGGGCTCTTGATGCCCCTACATCATTTTGAAACCTTTATCAATTCCTAAAAGGGTTTCAAAAACCTTCTCATTGCCCAATAATAAAGGTGTTCATGTGGGCAATATTTTTAGCCAAAGCTAAATTTTGACAAGCATTCAAAAAGGAGGACTGCAAAGCGATAAAATCAGAGGTTTTCATAACCCTAGCGGACTTTGATGGCATCCTTGAAATTTTTTTGAAGCTCGATATCACCTCAAGGGCAATACTTTTTAACTATATACGGTATGAATAATCATGCTAAGAGAAAAACTATATGCAAACATTCAATGAAAATATAAAGTTGTTGAGTACCATGCAATAATATAAACCAAATCTCATCACAATTGCAAGAAAAGAAAGAATACATTCATAGAAGAGATAAACACAAATTGTTGAAGTATAAAATTCTTTATTTATTCAAATATGTATATATGGCTTTACATTTATTGTGTTTACACTCAAAAAGGGGGAAATTATAGTTCATTATTTTAAACACAAAGGGTGAAATCAAGGATGAAAATCCCTCCACTACTTCTTGCTATCACTCTATCTGCACTGGAGAGAATAAGTTTTCATTAGACTCTAAAAAATGAGCAAACAGTCCCATGTCATTTTGCTCGAGTCCAACATAGAGGAGAGCCACAACTTCTTTAGTGAGCTCGTGTTGAAGCATTATTGCAATGCAGATGGCATCACCCACTGAACTAGCTCTTGGAAATGCACTCAGACCTCCTATGGCTGCTATCACCCTCATCAAGTACTCTAGTCTAACCAGGCACTCTGCAACCCTTGCTTGCTAGAGGTGTGAATTACATTGTACACAAAACACTCCAAAAGTTCAAAATTGTGCACATGCACTTGAATTAGGAAATTCTCCCCGAAAATCTTCCTAACCATGTCTTCTTCAACATTGCTATGAATTAGAAAGACATCCTTCAGCTGATCTACCACCATCCTTCAGAATTGATCGCATTCTACATTCTCAATTGTGAGAAAATCATGCTTCAAGGAGGCGTCACTCGTAGTGCTCGACATTTTTTAGCAATAAAATTAGAATGTTGAAAATGAAGGTAATTCTCCTTGGATTTATAGAGGTGGAATGAAATGGTGGGTGATTGATACCAAAGCTTTTCTTGGGAATGACTAGTGATTGCAAGGACAACAATATTGCTTTGAAATTTAATGAAGATGGCTGTTGATATGACATAGTTGCATTAAATTCCTAGTTTAACAAGATGTAATTTCAAGTTGCATCCTTCGTTGAGGAAATTCACATGAGCGTAATCGCAAGAAGAGATAAATATAAATATAAATATATATATATATATATATATATATATATATGCAAATTCTAGAGATTGCATACTGCTCACACGTATGTTAAGCCACAGGGCTAGCATATAGGCAAGAATGCTTCGTTTTCCTATCAAAATCAACTTGAGAAAAATAATGTAATTATGACTGATTTAAAAATAGTCATAAATATTCTTTGGGGATTGGTTACTTAAAATTAAGGGTTGGTTTGCGAAACCATCACTTGATATGATAGCAGTTATGCTAACGACCAAGATTCAAGATTGGGGTTTTATAAATTTATGTTTGAGAGACTCCTTGGGGGGTCGAAATTCCCTTTTTCGAATTTCACTGTGATGTAATGGAATGAATAAGGAACATTTTGAACTAAATTTTCAATTTTAGATTATTCATTGTCTATGAACTTTGAATCATGAATGTGATACTCATATTGAATTAGTTTCTCAGTTGAAGCAATAGTTGGGGTTTTATCTTTTGTGAAAGATGACTTCATGATATTAAATTTGGTCATTTGAAATTCAGATCATTTCTTTTGAAATCTATTTTATCTGCTATTATATTTCTAGTCTTTGTACTAGGAGACTAATAGTTTCTTTAATCTATCACATTGATTTCATAGTGATGGATCAATGTTAGTTCACCTTTCTCGCTTTTTGGTTAAAAGTGTATTCTAAATTGGTTAGCTGTAATCTTTGAGGGAGTTGTACCTCAATAAAAATTTAGAGGAAAGTTGCAAACGAAATTGTGGTATTTCCTTGTTGTTAGTAGCATTGTCCTTATTCTAATGGGTTATGGAGTTGTTAAATGATGTATTTCAATAAGGGTCAATCCGTTTACCAACAAATTTTTGGTGACTCTACTGGGGATCAAATGAGATATTATAAAAATTTCCTTATCATGAATCAAGATGGTGTTACTACATAAATTTTTTTTCCCCATACTACAACTAGATCTTGATTGGATGCAAGCCGAGCAAGAAGACATTATTTCACAATTGAATACCCTAAGTTGGAGGTGTAAGAGGAATTCTATAGATTATATGGGAAAATTTTGCACTCAAAGAAGAAGAAGAATGAGCACAAAATCCAACACGAAGAGTGATAAAAAGAGCACCAAGATTGGAAATTATGTGGTATCATCAACCTCACCTAAACCGTAATCAAAATCCTCTGACAACCCACCATGCATTAGGGAATTGAAAGTGTTCCAGAAATAGGGAACATTTGATAACTTATCAACTTTGAAATCTGATAGCTAATGTAGTGCTTAAATCTTGGAAGAACCATTTTAGACCCTTGGATTTACCCCAATATAATATCTTGCCTTCAAGGTCAAGATTTTTTTTCCAAAATTCTCTGGTGAAAACTCACAAGATCCTAAAGAAACATATTCAAGGATTTATTGTTGCATGTGGAATCCTAGGAGTGCAAGATGCAGATGTATTTGTGAGATTGGTTGTCGATAGTCTTATTGAATGTGTTGTAGAATGGTTCCAGAATTTGGAACAAGGATGTATGATTGATTGGGGTAGTTTGAAGAAAATATTTCTTGGTAGATTAAGAGGTGTAGTGGATATTAGCAATTTGTTGCATCGATTTTGTGAATCAAGGAGGAAGAACTCATTCACGACTTCATAGACCATTTTAATAGAGATCTAAGAAAGATTCAGCCTCAACTCAAGCAACCAAGTAAGAATAATCAATTCCATATTTGTATTTCTACATTACATCATGAAGTTCAATTTATTCTAAAAAGGACAAGGTGTGTAGTCTTGAACAAACACAACTAGAAGCTATTAGTATCAAAGATTATTTAATTTTTTTTGGAATATAGAAACAATTTTGTATTAAAGGGCATACTCCAACTAATAAGGTAATAAAATGTAAGGTTTCAAATATACTGAGTCTTTGATATCCTCTATTTGAACACAGTAACCTTACAGTCTTCAATCAAGAACACTTCAAAAGTTATGCAATAGATGGTGAGGTAATTGAAGCTCATGATGTTGAGGAGTATAATTTAAGCCATGAAGGGATGGAGGATGGTTCTGACTCATCAAGTGACAAAGAAGATTATTATCCTAGGATGCATCTTTCCTACATAACACATTCCAATCATGTTGAAAGACTTACTTCTGATGTAAGCAATTGGGACCTTGATGAAAACTATCAGTTACTGATATCTTTGTATACTCCTAAATTTGAAGCTTTTAGTTTTAAAGATATTGCTCAGCAAAATCATTCATTTTCTTGGTGAATGTTGGTGAGCCACCTACTGAGAAATGAATTATAAGTGATTTGACAAACACTATTCCCTAAGCTAGTATACAGTTTGAATCAAGGGAACATGATGTTACTTTTATCTTAGATTAGTGCTCAAAAGTGTTGGATAAAGGATTCAATGGTAAATAAAGTGAGTACATGAGGATTTTTATTCTTGAAAAGGCAGGAAAAGCTAGAAATCCATCATATAACAAGGAAGGTATATCTCTAAAAACCTCTCCAACATCACATAAGATAACTGAATTAGAAATTCTTGAGCAAATAGGGGCATCAAGAAATGAACATTGTGTAGAATGGTCCAGATATTCTAATCCCCTTTTTGTTTTATATGAACCCTATGAAGTTAGGGATAACCATATGTTTGAGCTCTCAGATCCTAACATATTTCCATATTATAGCAATAAGAGGTGTGTGAGAATCAATCATGAAGTTGGTGAAGAGAGATTTGAGATAATGAAGTATTATAATAAAAAAGGATCAAGGAAAAAAATGCGAAAAGTTGTCCTGGTATAGTAACTTTCATTCACAAGCTAGAAAATATGGAAACTACACTTTTAGGAGGAAAGACCAATGGATTGAGATGTAAGTCACAAGGACATGAAAGGATCTTTGAAAATATTTCCATAGAGTTTGAGAAAGACAAGGAAAACCAAACTTTTCAATCATTTGATTTACAAGAGGATTCTAAATGGGAACAAGGTCAAAACCATTTCCTTGCTCTTCAAATGAAAGAAAGTTTGATCAAGATGTTGGATCCTTAAAGGTGATGGATTAGGATATAAAAAGTGACATACATGACTACACACATCAGGAGGAGGAGACATGATGAGAAGTGGCTATTCGAAAGTATGCTAATTTACAAAGGGTTCACTTATGGAATAAATGTCCTATGGATGTGCTTATTTTCTCCCATTCTTGAGAAGTTACATTGAAACTCATGCTTTTTCAAGAGTGGGTCATTCTTTTCACAACCATTTTATGGTTTTGCATGATCAAATCAATTCCCCTAGAGAGGTAGGATTTCTCCTATCATGTACACATTTCAAAATTTTGGTGTGTTGTTAGTTTAGGTCTTTGCTTGTTCATTCTATTTTTGATCGGTTTTGGTCCTCTCTTTCCATACTTGACTCTATATCCATTGAACTAATCAATGGTCTATTAGCATGCCCCTGGGTTCCTTTCTTCATCCTTACTATCTTCATCCCTAGTCAGATCCATTGTTAGCCCAGTTTTGGTCACATGCCCAAATCCATACATACTTATATCCTAAAATTTCTAAGCATAAATTTGTTAGTCTTCCCCTTGGTTGTGTTGGTTCCCAAATCAACAAGTTCAATTAGTCCTAAAGAATAGCCACTTTCTCATGTTTAGACTTAGAGATGGATTTGGCCAACAAACAAGATTCAGTCAAAGACTAAAATCTCCTACACTTTTGGCTCTATTAAACCAAGGTGGGTCCCCCCAATAGTATGCTTACAGATACTTTTGTGTGCCAAAGTACCCAAAATACTGTAAACATATGATTCTCCTTTAGATTCTTAATAGACACAATACTCCAAAGGCTTGGCTGACCTTCATGGCAGTGTACACATTAAACATGAGAGATGTAATAAATTGAGCTTAACGCACACCCACAACAAGATTAATAAGTAAATTGATTATAAACTGTGATTAGTTGTCGCATTAACCAACAAATGTAACATGAATAACACACTTAGATCAGTGCCTCATCCCTAAAACAGAGTCAACTCAAACACGTACATATTTTGATAACAATTTTCAAACCTAACATTATATGAAGCTCTGAAATGTTGCATTACATTCTTTTAGTATAATATCCTGACCACTACTTTGTATAAGAATCCTTGCACTCAGTTTAATACAAATGTATAGCCATATTCAAGCACCTATATTAATTCTTTGAATTAATAAACAAGAATAGAGTCACACATCCATTTGAAATTGATAGAGACAAATAAGATAAACTTGATTATATTATTCATAATCTATAAAACCAATACATAGGAGAGTAAAATGGTCTTGAAATTGCACCATTCAATATTATCTTTCTAGCATTGCAATCATAATTTCATAGATATTAACAAACTCAGGCCCTAAGATTTGACTCTAAAATGCTCTGTATTCTCATCACAATCTTCTCTGTGATTAATTACAAAACAACCATCCCTAAAAAATGAAGTAGAAAATAACATTTAAGGGAAAACAAAAACCCTAAGTGGAGATCTCCCAGAGAAATCTGGCACATTCAGGTTCATAGATCAGTAACTGCTTCCACCGCTTGAAGAATTCCATCTATAATCTGCTTTCCCACTTCCTGACACTCACTTGCTCTACAATTGAAAATATTCCCTTATCGGAAAAACTCATCATTCTCTCTATTCAACCTTTACCCATGCTAAAAATATCTTGCTGTAGAAACTCCATTTCACCTGCTCAATTTACCCTCACATTTCCCAACAAAGAAAATCCCTTAAAATGTCTACAAAAAACTCCGTGAAATATTTTATCTCACTACCCAACACTTTAAATTTTATTTTATTCACTTCATCGGGCAATAAAAATATTTACCCAGGCTTCTTCAAAATCAACAAAACTTGATTTCAATTAATGGAGGTTTAAATTTTATCACATACGCTGTAAAAAACTTTACCCCCGTGCAATTACTTTGAAATTAACTCTCCACCATAAAGAGATTCATTTATTAGGCAAATAAAAATTACCCGTGCACCTTTATATTTTATCATTTTATATTTTATCGGACAATTTACCCATGCCTCCACCTTTTCACTGTTTAAATTTATCATATAATAACTTTGAACTCCTACGACGGGCCTACCAAGTTCACTCAAACTTTGCAAACATTTTCATCGCTCATCTCTAATGCCAAGAGAAAATGAAAATGTAAATAGTGACGGAGAGCATATCATTGTGCGTCACTGATGCATTTGGAAAAGGCAACAATTATTTATGACGCACGATAGAAACTAATTCATCATTGTGGATCGCCATTTTCAAGAGAGAAAGGAAACACCTAATAGCGATGCATGATGGAAGAGAACACAGCTTCGTCCATTGCGAATGCAGCATGGAAACAAAGAATCAAATCAGAGATAACAGATATCGACACAAAAAGCCTTAGTTTTGATCTGCGTTCTACTCGTTGCTTTCATCATGGCGGCATAGAACCAATGTTTACAGTGGTCAACATGCGTTTCTATCTTCTTCCATCGGAGCTATGAGTGTGTGAGGGTTTCCATATTTGGGTTTTAGCCGAATCTCAAAGAAAATAGATTCCTCAATTCTGAAACTGCTTGGCGCATTCAACAGAGTTAAGGCTTAATAAAAATAGAATTTCCTCAAACAATTTTGACACATTTTAACTGTATGCGCAAGCTTCCCCTACAAGGTAAAAACGTGCTAGATTTTCCCACACAGTAGGCACAAGAATAAAGATTAATCCCCAACTTGTTGTTTGTATTCGAGCATAAACATCTGAATGAGCCATTAATTATGGTGAGAAACACAGGTTTATACTATTGTATAGCTGTCTACGAGCCTCATACCAAACCCCACATTGAGCATGTGCCCACATTCACCCCCTACCATAGACTGCACGTGCATGGGCCACCATCAAAAGTTTCTCCCAGGCCATTACGACCCTTGTTTCCTTTGCTTTAAGCCATTCACTATTTGTTGTTCCGTGTGGAGCACACAATAAAGCATCTTATTTGAAGCATTCTGTGAAACAATTTTCGCACCTTCCCAAATATTGCAGCCAATGCACATACTACTGCCATATGATGCACCAAAGTGCCAAAGCAGTTGATACCATAACAACATCAAATGCTCGAACAATGGCATGAAGCCACTTTCCACTATGTAAGATGCCCACTTCAACACCACATTTTGCATGCAACTTAGGAAGATAAGGATTCACAGGCATGTCAATCCATATATTCTAAAAGAAAATCCTCTTCTTGTTGCAAAAATGCCACCAACTGGTCCCAATTTCCAAGTGAAAGGTCAATATGAGAACTCTTCGCAATTGATTTTCTTTGTGCAGATTGAATTATGTCCTATGCTCTTCAATATCATGGAGCTGTTAAAAAATCTAGCAAGGTGAATAGTGTTGTGACTTTACCCCATGGTGAGTTAAGTGAGACCATTCTCTAAAAGTTCAGCACCAAATGCTCCATTCCCATTCATAATTTGGATTGGGTGTTTTGTATAACCATCTCCCGTAGAGCTCAAGTTTCCAAATGCACTTGCAAGGAATTGATCATTGGTTGAACTGTTGTGTAGGCAAAGCAACCGCATTTTGATGAATTGATAGTGGTGACTATTTTTCTTCATATTCCATACATTTCTGAAGGTATAAATTTAAAAATTGATACACCATCACTTTTGCTGAGTTGTTCAATATCAAGTTATTCATTTAAAAATTGTTGACTTGGATTTGAATCTTCCATACTTCTATACCTCCCTTTGACTTTGTCACATATGGGTTTGAAATTCCTGCCATGTTAATAGACTCTAACACTGCTTGATATGAGGATTCTTCACCCCCTTTTGATATCTTCAATCAGCAACAATGATACCCCACCATTCATGCATTCATTATTCCTCATCACCTGAAAATGCTCTTGCCTCACTATTGACTGAGCTACAACTAGGCAAAGTCTGATGCTTAACCTTAATAATTTCTATTACTTAATCATTAGAGTACCATTTTCATAAATGTGCATTGTGTCTCCTTTATCAACCTTGAAACACCTACAACTCATAATTGTGCAAAGCATGTTAGGTCCCCATGTGGATCCGATTAAAAAATGTTTTGTTTTCAAACAAGTTTATATCCTAAATTGATTTGAGACTACCTCTGGGTGCAATTGAGGCAAAAAAATGAACTGGGTAGACATCAAAATTTGTTTTCTATCATATTTGCACAATAGTCAAAACAAGCCAAGTACCCTTTGGAATCGCCTTGAAAAACCAGTCAAATGACCTTTTGACGCCATGAAAATGCACAAGCATGCAGAAATTTGACCCAAGAATGTAGTGCAACAAATGGATTGAAAAAATAGATTTTGAGGTGCAAGATATTCACTGTCAAAGTGGCTCACTCAAGCATTTCTGCAATTTCACTTATTTAAAACTAATTAAAGCTCACCAAGTTGCCACTTTGAAAAAATATCAAATCATCTTCTAAGGAACTGCCACTGAACACACTAGGTCATTTGGGTTCATTGAGTATGTGTACAAGAGGGATTTCACTCAATCATCATTCTTCACGAGATACTAAGGGTCAAAGTTGACCATCTTGAAGCATTTTGAAAATACAGATGTTAAAAGTGAACAAACTACATTTACTTTTGACTTGGTAAAAATACCAAATCTGATCATGAGACTCTGAAACTAGACCAGGGAGCATATGAATGTGGGAGGAATGTAGGGAACTAATCCATTTGTCTTGATGATCACCCAGCTGTTGGTTTTTAGTTGTTTATGATATTGGTTTGTCCTTGATGACAAAACTGGTTCTCTGATATGCAGTTACATGTATGATATGATATGCAGTTACATTGGTTTATTCACATGTGGTTGGTGAATGATATGATGCAGTTACAAGATTTTGATATATGATGATGTTAACAATGTTTATCATTTTGACAGGATGATTGTTTTACAATGTGATCCTTCAAGGTTACAAGTCACAAGTATATTCAATTGGTTATTATCAATTTTTCTTTGAATGATATATTAGTGCATTATTAATCTCATATTATTGCACTATTATATTGTTTTAAGGCATTCATGATATTTATACTTGATTTGTATAATGATGGTTACATATGGCTTCTTGAAATGTCTTTTGGCTCAGTTTGCATTGGCATCATTGATATCATTTTGGTCTTCACACTTGAAGTATCTTAGATTGATCAAATAAGGTGATTCAAGTATATTCATATTGTTTTGCTAAGGTTTCTTAAGCTTCCTTGTTACATTCAAATGTAATGATATTGTTTAAGGAAGTTGATACACACATTTCTATGGGGCATTGGAAATACATACCTCAATGGTTTTTCTAAGGCAATCAACATTTTATATGGTTATGAAACCTTTGATTAACTATATGGTTTATAGTTTACAAGTTATGGCGTAGCTAGCAATCACCTTGTAAAAGATATTGGGCACTAAAGATGACATAAAAAAAAATTGTTGGAAAGTCGAGCATGCTAAAATATGTGATAAATTTATCCTAAGCCAAGGTTGTTGGGTATACTAAAGATTAAAAGCTTGTTTTCAAAGCTTGGTAAAAGGCATTTTTTATTTCATTATTTCACAACCCTCATTAGGGCATGATAGGCAGAAAATCACATGGAAAGTATGTCTAGGGTTTGCAATGATTAGGTGGAATGTTGTCGGTAGCTTGAAGTGACAAAGGTCAAACACACTGGAGAAGATTTGTTGGCGTCTTTCAGCTGGGTAGTTATGGAACTCCTCGACATATCTTTATGGTAATTGTTTAGTTTTCTTCCACCATAATCAAGTAATGCAAAAATTGTTTTGATGCTTACGGGCCTTGAAACAATTTGTTAAGGAAGTTTTTAAGAATGATAAAAGGATTATCTTTCAGAAAGGCATGAAATTGTTTTTATGCTCACTCAAATCTGTATGGCTTTTTGCGAATAAATCTTTGATTTTGAAATATGACTAATAAGGGCTTAACTTTTTATTGGTTATGATTAAAAAACCCTTTAGGGTTTTTGGATGATTCTTCTCGGGCTGTAATAGAAATACTCTCTTTTGCTCTACTTAAACTAGTTAAAGAGTTCGTTAAAAAGACTCTTTAGGGTTTCTCATATGTAACCCTAACCCGAGTTGGTTTACAGTTATTGAAACTACATACTGAGGTTATTACATGCAATGTCTTTAAAAGATAACCTTCAGACATTTTTTTGGGTTACCTGGAAGAAGAATATGAGACTTCAAACATATTGTACAAAAGTTATATTGCATTGAAAATCTTTATGACAATGATTCTTAGATTATTATATTTAAGATGTTGTCATTCTCATACAACATTATTCAATATGCTTATTGAAAATATTTATAGTCTTCTATTGAGGCACTAGGACTGCAAATTGCACTTCTAGGGTATTGATAGAGTACTATAACTATTATGCATTGTAAAGGAGTCAGTGCTCTTGTATCTTATGAAGTTGGTGCTTCTAAATTTTGTGGAGTTGGTGCTCTTGAATTTTGTGGAGTTGGTGCTCCTAAACTTTGTAGAGTTGGTGCTCTAAGTGAATAAAGATAAATATTTTTTGAGTGGTTTTTATTCCCCAAGAGGGTTTTCCACTCAGAACATATACTGTGTTATGTGTTGATTTTATGTGTGTGTTTTTCTTATCTGTATGATCTCATTGTGTCATCAAATGCATTGAATGGTTGTTAATTATCAGTCTTTCATTTCTACCAATGTTTATGTCAAAATATCATGCAT
The DNA here is from genome assembly GCA_007258455.2 of Sequoia sempervirens. Taxonomy (NCBI): domain Eukaryota; kingdom Viridiplantae; phylum Streptophyta; class Pinopsida; order Cupressales; family Cupressaceae; genus Sequoia; species Sequoia sempervirens. The sequence goes on along the minus strand of VDFB02000013.1, from coordinate 9,888,953 downwards.
AAAAGGTTATGTTATTATTGTGAGCTCTAATACATATGAAAGTGTAAAACATCTTAAGTTCTGATGTTATGTCTATATGTTTAATTCATGGTTAATGCAAACACAATACTGTTCATGCACAAGTCAAATTTGTTCTATAAATTGTCATTTGGTCTTTTGGTTCAAAAGTTAATTAACTCCTTGAATTTGTAAAAATTTTGTGACTTACATGAATCACTAATTCACCCCCCCTCTCAATGACTCCAGTCTTCCAACACCAGCTGTGAAATATTCACTCAAATAGGAGGCCACTTCGCAGAACTAAAAGTATGCAAACAACAAAATAGTCACAGAACCCTCCAACTTTGCTTTTCAAAACCCAGTCAAAACTTATCATGGAAAGTTGAAAATTAACATGCATGCTCACATATGTCAAGTAAATATGTTCACGAAGGGGTTTGGCTTGAAAATCAACTGGCTCCAAATTATGACCCTCTAAAGTAGGTCACTTGGGAAATTTTTCCAAGTGCACTTATGAGTGCAAAGACAAATTTTCGATATGGGCACTTCAAATTTGCAAAATTTGAAAGTGTTGACAAGTTGAATGAGAACCTCATCACGTTCCAAAAAGGTTATCACAACTACCTCTCAGCATGATATCTTTGTAGAAATCCTTGAATTCACTTTTCTAATCAAGTTATGGGAGTATTGTCAGGGCCCAACAAGGTTTCGATAACTACACTAAGGCACACTTACATAAAGAAGGATAAAAAAGGTTGAAGAAATTTTTTTCTTATATTGGAACTTATAAGAGGTTTTGAAACCTTTTTTAGTTCCTAACAGGGTTTCAAAAACCTTCTCATTGCTCGATAATAAAAGTGTTCATGTGGGGCAATCTTTTTTTAGCCAAAGCTAAAGTTTGACAAGCATTCAAAAAGAACCATAAAGCAGTAAAATCAAAGGTTTTCACAACCCTAGTGAACTCTGATAGTGTACTTGAAACTTTTCCAAATCCCGATATCACCTCAAGGGTATTACTTTTAACTATGCTATAGTATGAACATTCATGTTAAAAGAAAAACTATACGCAAACATTTAATGTAAATATAAAGTTGTTGAGTACTATGCAATAATATAAACTAGAGCTCATCACAATTGCATGAAAAGAAAGAATGCATTCATATAAGAGATAAACACAAATTATCGAAGTACAAAATTCATTATATATTCAGATATGTATATATGGCTTTACATTTATCATGTTTACACTCAAAAATGGGGAAATTCCAATACATTCTTTTAAACATAAAGGGTGAAAAAATGATGTGAATCCCCTCCACTACTTCTTAGTGTAGGAATTGTTTTACATACCTTTCTTCCTTTCATTTGCTATCAAGGTTTGATCATCTCAGATTCTAAGTATTGGGTAGAGGGTTTTTTATACTAATATTTATTTGAGTGGGTGCTTGTGTAGAGAGAATTTTGATATTATTGTAGGGAGAGATAGAAAATAAATCAAGGATAGAGATGAAGAATTTCTCAGGCACCAACTTTGGATTGTGAAATATCAATGTAGACATAGACTAAGATCTATCGGGCGTAGTATTTGGATACAAACCTACATCTACATCAAAAGAAGATTGAGATAAGATGGATAGAAAATAAAAATGTCTTATTAGAATTAGTTTTATTGATTTAGTGTTGCTAATTTGATTGATTTGGTGTTGCTAAATATACATGAAGAGACTACTACAATGAGTCTTTGGAAGAATCTTGGAGAAATTTATTGGGCTAAATCCCCAATGAATAATATCTCCTATTAAGAAAGAAGTTACAATATACCCTTAGAGTGGAGGATGGTGGGTCTATGGATGAACATTTAAACACATTCAATATAGTAATTACCTAATTTTACTCTATGGGAGTAAAAATGGAGGAGGGTTGGTGTATGGTCACTTTGTTGTGTTGTTTGTGAGGTTCATGGGACCACCTTGTTATGGCCATTGGGAGCATTACCACCAAGTTCAAGATGGGTGATGTGGTTGCATCTTCACTTTTAGAAGAAATGAGAAGGAAGAGTTCTAAGTCAACTAAGAAGAGTTCATGGAAGATCCAAAGAAAAAGGCAAGAAGAAGGGACAAAAGTACTTGGTAAATCTAGATACAAATCTTATGGGAGATCCAAATATCTTGGTAAGTTCAAGGACAAGAGATTGTAAGGAAGAGTTTGTAAGGAGAAGAAAAAGGTAGATTCTAATGATGAGCCTAAGAGATCCTCCTAGCATGAAGATGATACTTCTGTTGCTTCCTTGGCTACTAATACATCAAAAAGTGCATGGTTGATAGACTCTAGCGCCTCTTTCCTCATGAACCCTCATTGAATTTGGTTTACAAAATATGAGGAATATGATTGTGGCAAGGTGTACCTAGGAGATGATTCTCATTTGAAGATTGTTGGGCATGGTAGACTCCTAATTTGATTCATCAATGGATGAGTGAAGGGGATCGATGGTGTATTGCATACTATTGGTCTGATGTGGAATCCACCTTTTGTATGTAAAATGAATGATGCAAGTGTTCAAGTTGATTTCTTGAGTGGAGGGTGCAAGATGGTCAAAGGGGTTATGGTTCTTCTAAGTGTGTTCAAATTGACATTTTATTTTAGCTAGATACATGTACAACTCAATGTAATAGTTTTTTCATTCCTATAGTAAAGATCTACAAAATCTAAACCTTCATAATTAAAACTAGCAACAAAGAGGTGTTTCGTGTCTACTTTTGATAGTTATATTTTTTGGTACCTAAAGATGCTCATGCTTTAGAGACTAAGTTGTTGATAGAGAAAGCAATGTTGTGACACAAAGGATGAATCACATAGGTGAGAAGAATTTAAAGATCCTAAGAAAATAAACAAATGAATATGATATGAATAAAAGTGATAAACAAGTGAATAAGATAAATGTGTAAGATTATGTGATCATAAGAATAAAAATGAATAATAAATATATCAAAATATATGTTAATGAGATAGATGAATAATATAAGACAAATAAGCCATTCAAAAATAAGTAGACAAATCTCACCCATTACAATGTGTTATAAACCTAATATACACAATCTTCACCTAAAGACATACATTGGAAAAAAAAAAGCAAAGTCTCACTTACCCATGCAATATTTAGTTGATTTTCTTCTTATTTAAATAAACACCACACTATTGACCCCATAAATCAAGCAGCAAACTGAGTGATTTTTATCAAGTCTTCTAAACCTAATGTCAGATAGTTGGGAGTTGACTTGATGGTCACAAGATTTGTGACAGAAGGCACCACCATTAGAAAAATAAACAGAATATTCTCCAAGTTAAAGTCAATGCAAATATCCAAAGCGAACGGCGTAGATCAACCCCAAACAATTAGGAACGGATGCAGAGACTTGATAAAAAACAAAGGAGTGCATTGGACGTTAGTTTAGAAACTCCAGTCTTAACATTGGTAACGTGCACATAATATTAAAGTAAAGCCAAGAATCTCGAGATTATATTCGATCCGTTTAACCCGCACAAAATCTGAGACACGCTTTCTTCTATACTCTCGTTGCCTCCAAATTTTATGCTAAAACGGCACTTAACGAGGTAAAAGATCGGAGGTAACGAGGAGAAAGACTTGCGAAAAACAACGTCTGGAAAACAAAACCGTCTTCCACGCGTCACAGAATCCAAACACGTCAACATTAATTACCAGATCAGTGCAATTAATTGGGCTTGTTATTTCATGTGCCCGTCTGCAGCGCTGCACCAATTTCACAGCCCCTTCCTTCTATTCCATTTCCCTGTCTTTTATAACAGTGGGTGAAGTAGGGCAACATATATCTCCTACAGCCATGGGAGACCCACAGTACTAGACCACGATATAATGGCTACCACGAGCAGTAATGCAAGCGCAATGGCCACAGAGAATGTGACCAGAGTGGGGTTGGGATATGGGATAGCAATAGCAGTGGGAATACTGGTCTTCGTCTCTGCAATAATGTTGGCCTCTTATGTGTGCGTCAGAGTGCAAGGCGTAAGGGGCCACGTTAACATGAACAGAAACAGTGACAGAACAGGGAATAACAGCGCAGCAGTCAACATCATTATTAACTGTATTGAAGGAAGCCCAGGTCTGAATCAGAGCACCATAGATTCGTATCCCAAGCTGGTGTTCTACAGGCGACAGCAGCTGCCCCGCCCGCAGGACACGTGCTGCTCCATTTGCTTGGGGGAGTACAAGTACAGGGAAGTTCTCCGTCTGTTGCCGGACTGTCGGCACTGCTTTCATGCAGGGTGTGTGGATGCATGGCTGAGGCTCAATCCGTCTTGTCCCGTCTGCAGAGCCGCTTCTACGTTACCGTCTCCGTCGGTGACTCCTGTTCCCACGCCGCTCTCTGAGTTTATTCCTTTCGCAAGGTATTCTGTTGGCGGACGTTGACGAATCTACAGGGTGTTTCTTCATTTTTTTCGGCCCAGATCTCTACAGTTTGCGTACAAACTGAATTGTTAGACAGCTGCAAGTTTGTACACAAACTGGATTTCAGTTGGGTAGTTGTGGATTTGCAAGTACATTTTCTGTAGGAATACCAGATTTTTACATTTCTCAAATCTTTGTTAAGAAAAATAAATAAATTCTTGGATTTGTGTCGTTTGTGATTCGCCCATTTTTGGGGAAAAATGGATGCCTGCTCCCTCTGCAACATCTATGGTGGAGGTGTTTTGTTTTTATCGTGTTAAAAACAAAATTATTTTGGAAATGTGAAAAAATCCAATCCAGAGATTCTTTGATATGTTTTGATAGGAGGGCATCTCTCGAAACAACATCATCCAATCAATAGTCGTCAAATGTTACTTTTGGTCAATCAAAATAGATTTTTTTTGATGCGGAGAAGATTAAAATTGTTATTAAATGTTTGATTGTAATGAAAGTTGAGTGCTTTTGAAGATGGATTAATGGTTTTTGGTGTCGAAATATTTGATTCTAAATATCAAATTATTTAATATTCAATAGTAACTTATACCAATAAAAAAGATAATTCTTTATTATTCAAAGTGAGATGTAAAATTAACAAGCTTAAAGAATTCTTATATTTTGTAAGATGTTTGTTTTTAAATATAAAATTTCTAATAAAATGTTTTGTAATTTTTTATCTTTTAAGTTGCTTAGAGATTGGAAAAAATTGCATTTTAAAATAATTTGGAGTTGGCCTCTATAAATAGAAAGTATTTTGAGACGTGACTTCAATAAACTATTACCACATGATGACATTTTCCCTATCAATATCATGTGTATGGTTTTTATGTGGCAATAAATGAATAGGGATCATTTGCATTAGACAATATGACAACTCCTTGTCGAATATATTGACTTTTTTGGTGATTGGTATTAGATAACATGAAACAACTCACCATGATGAATGTCCACTTCTTATTATGATTGTTATTTTGTAGTTTTGCTATGAGATGATAGATTTTCTATCATTATTTAATATTAATGCATGGCCAAGTTACAATAAGGATAATGTGTGATATATTAGGGAATAAAATATTATATTTGTTCTAAATCTTATTAATAAGAAAAAATATTAAAAGAGGAAAAGTTTAATGTGAGGGATTATATTTAAATTTTATAAAAATGAGTATTTAAAAATATTAAATTAGTAATGATGATTATTAATAATTAAAATATTTTTTTATTATGAATAGAATTAGTATGTGTTTATATTGATTTGTTTGTTTAAGGATATTCATTCGTTTATTTTAAATCATTTAGAAGTTATTGAAGTATAAAACAAGTTATTGAAGAGCATATATTAAAGAATTGTATCAACGCACATCATTCTAAGTCTATTGCATACTTGTAAATTGATTTTCACTCAAAGCCATAAAGATGGTTTGTTAGAACTCTAACTAAGGAGAACATCACCCTTACTATTCAATAGATTCCTAAAGGTGTTCTTAAGCACTATCATTCCTTACACAAATATAGATGTTAAACCATCAAGGTGAGAAAATTCCAATAGTCTATTTTCTACCAAATCAATTGTATGAGTAGAGGTTTAGATCTATGCACCAATTTATTTTTATAGGTGGAAAGATTAGGTTTGTAGGAACAAACCTAAACTAAATCAATGTATAATCAATTTGTAGATTTTGAGACAATCATTTGAGTGAGCCAAAAAAATTCAAAATTATAGCAAGTCAATTCCAAACATCTTCAACTTCACTTTCCAACTCTTCAAAATCCAACCAAATAAGTATTTATTATTAGTATTTATCACTTCAAACCCAACTCAATTATCTAGATTAATTTCTTTAATTAACATAGATGCTTTATGTAAACGGTTTATTTTCTCTTACATTTTGAACTCGAATTTCTTAAAAAACCAAAGATATTGTCTTAGGACTTATCCTTCTTTCATTACTATTTTTTCAAGTAATTTTCCTAATTGTGACATCTAATTTTCAAATCCTATTATGGTTTGGATTATTTGTCTTATGCTTTATAAATAGTTAACTTTCTATAGGGGTTTGTGCTTTCTTTTGTGATCTTTTTTTTTTACCCTACCCATCCTTATTTTCACTCCCTAAGTTTCAATCATTGAGTTATTTTTAAATATGAGTGCTTGCTATTTAAAATAATGATAATACTTTACCTTCATTTTTTATCATTTGGTCTTTACGGATTTGTGAGTTATTTGTATGTTAAGATTTCATTCTCATCCTCACATCTACTTAAAGAGAACTCACCATTTGAAGCAATCAAAAAATAAACTCAAGTTTTCATGATTTATTACTTACTAAACCATTTTTGTGGAAAATGCTCTAGCATTTGTGCTAAGGTTGCTCCTAATTTTTTGAATGGTGTATCATCTTCATAATTTTTCCTTAATTTTATTCTTGAATATATCACACCTCTTGATTTCGTTCCTCCTAGCATACCTACTTCCCACTTGGAGCTTTTTACATCTACACCTCCCTCCTATCTTACTACCACATTACCTACCTTCCATGGTATCCCTGTAGCGATATGAAGTACAAATTATCAAATAGCTTCTACCATTTCCACCTTAGTCCTAGTGTTGTCTCTCCTAGTGTGATCCATAGATCCATCACTAGTGTTTACTTTTGTTAAGAAAAATAAAAAAAATTATTTGATGTCTTAGTTGTATTTCCCTATTTTTAGGGAAAGATGAATGTATTATGGGTTCTTTTGAAGAAGATGCCTTTGCAACATATATAGTGGAGGTGTTTTGATTTTATCTTGTTAAACAAAGATATTTTGGAAATATATAAAATACAATTAAGAGATTCCTATTAAGGATTCTTTGTTAGGAGGGGAATTTGGGTCATATTTTATAGAAATTACCTACAACACATCTCTACAGAAGCCTGTTGCACACAACCCTTTTCAATTTTGCTTGGGTTTTCAACCTATGAAAGATATTGACATACCTTATCTTATTTTCCATAAAAACAAAAAATTCCTTCAACTCAAAAGGAAGTTGAAAAATTAGTTCAATTCATTGATAAAATTCAACAAACTCAATATCAGGTGTAGTATTTTCTAATAGACTAATGAAAAATGCAAGTAGTGACATGGAAATTATTGGACACTATACACCTTTTAAGTTGGCGATTGAGTTTAACACGTGTAGAAGGAAAGATTAATATGAATTATCATAAGGTTCATCCACTTTTAATAGGGCTTACACCATCACCAAGAAAGTAGGAGATAATTCTTTCAAGCTTAATCTTCCTTCTTACCTTGGGTTGCATCTAGTCTTTAATACAAATCTCTTATGCCCATACTTTCCATCTCTATTGGGTACATAAAATTCTATAGAGACTATTTAGGAAATAAAGATTAATCTAGATTGTAACATTCTCACAAAATGGACCAAGTCATTGATGTTAAGGTAAAACATACACATCAACAATAGGTCCCTCTTTTCCAAATCATTGAAGAAGGTCAATTGTCTTCCTAGGGAATATGGTTTTGTTGATGAATATTTTGACACATATCAATTGAGATGAGAATCCAAAATAAAATCACACCTCTCCTAAAAGGAATCAAATCCAAAAATGGAAAATGACTAACCCAAGGTCTCTATCATCAAGTCTTGACTCATTATATACCTTAGTTGATTCATTTTTTCATGTTTTACACAAAGGAACTTTGATGTAGGAGCATCCCTAGTTGTAAGTCGATCCTGTATCAACCAAAAACATTTATTTTCTTGCATTTCATTCAATAGCAGTTTTTTCGTATTTCATCTTGTATTTCACTATATTATTGTTTCTCAGCTCATAGAGTAAGATATAGCATCTTCACGAAGCCATCTACAACATATCCATATTTTAGATCATTTGTGTTTTTTTTCTAGAAGTTATTGCTCTCAAAATTTCACTATAATTCACAGTCAGAGCATTTAGGGCTGACCTAGTCTAGATTTCTTGGTGCGGTCCTATTTTAGAATGATTGGAGCTTAATGGGACATCATACAAGCATTTTGGGTCCAAAATGCTTGTATGATTAGATGCAGTAGAGGAAGATAGAAGGTGAGGCCTAAACCCTAGACATGAAGATGAAAGCGATGATGAAGAAGATCATGTTGTGAATCAAATTGTAGAAGCCCTAGGTGAAGAAAAAGAAGAATTAGATCAAATGAAGATGTTGAAAGCGATCTCCAAAATTGGAAAAAGACCTAGAGTCAAGAAATTCAAAAGTACATGAGGAATTTAAACCCTAAAGAGTTGATTGGTTGGACCAATGAAATGGAAGAATACTTTGAATATGAGGAAATTGAAGATCTGAAAAGAGTCAGATTGTGAAAACAAAATTGAAAGGTCATGCTACTTTATGGTGGAAATAAGTTTAATTGGATCAAAACAAAAGAGGAAAGGAGAAAATCATCAATGGGATAGAATCCATTGACAAAGTTGAAAAATCAATTCATACCTGTTGATTATGAACTTGAATTGTTGAAAATATTAAAAAACCTAAGGCAAAAGGAGAAATCTATGAAAAAATATATTGAAGAATTCTACAAGATGATCATTAGGACTAGACATAGTGAAGAAAGAAAAGAAAAGGTGGTGAGGTGCATCAGTGGACTAAGAACAAACATTCAAGAAGAATTGACCCTGGTAAAGATGCCATTAGTTGAAGAAGCATACCAGTTCATATTGAAGGTGGAAGAAAAGTTGAACAAGATAGAGAAGTGAAAGAGGTAGATTCTAGAGGAGTAGATCACAATCCAAAGAAATAAGACCTTATGCAGATCAAAATAAAGATGGGAATTCTTATTGGAGTGAAGAGAAAGACTGCACTTCATACCATAGAGGAAGAGAAGATAGAAATTTCTACCTTAGTGACAAAGGAGGCCATAATTCATACCACAATGAAGCATACCAGAGAGATGAAGGGAGATCTAAGAGAAGACCATTTAGAGGAACCTATTTCAAGTGTGGAGGGAAATAGAGCATTTGAATGTCATCAAGGAAGTACCCGAAAGAAAACTGAGCATATTGAAAGAGTAGCTTATGTGGATGAAGAACATGTTGAATCCCCTAATTCAGTCGAGAAACCTGAGAAAGGTGAATCATTGGTGATGAGGAGAGCTTTGATACATGAAGAAGTAACTGAGGAACCACCAAAAAGGAAGAGTTTGTTCAAAACTAGATGTAAGTTCAGAGGAAAGGTATGTAAAGTTATCAATGATAGTGGTAGCACTAATAATCTAGTTTTAGAAGAGATGGTAACCAAGTTGAATTTGAAGATATTGAAACATCCAAACCTGTATAGGATAGCTTAGATTCAGAATGAGCATACAATATTGGTGAATGAGCAATGTTTGGTGAAATTTCACGTTGGATCATATAAGGACAAAGTATTGTGTGATATTATGCCTATGGATGCATGCCATTTACTGTTAGGAAGACCATGGAAATATGATAGGAAAGTGATTCATGATGGAAGAAGGAATACCTATATTGTGACTTCATATGACAAGAGAATCGAGTTGATAACTTTAGAGGAAGAGGAGAAGATTGAAGTTTTTAACACTGTTAGACTATGGTAGATGGAAGAAAATTTATAGATGGATTGAGGCATGAGAACATGCATTTTGCACTGATTCTAAAGAAAACCAATGGTCTGGAGATAAAGAACCAGGTACCACAAAAAATGAATATGTAGCATAACTATTGACAAAATATGAATATATCATGTTGGAGAATGTACTAGATGATTTACCACCAGTCTGGAGTATCAGTCATCATATAGACCTAATACCGGGAGCAAGTTTTCTAAACAAGGCAGCACATAGAATGACACCGATAGATAATGCAGAGTTGAACTAGAAAATACAAGAGTTGTTGAAGAAAGGATTAATCAGAGAATTTTTGAGCCCATGTGCGGTACATGTTGTACTTGCACCAAAGAAATATGGAGAATGGAGAATGTGTACAGATTCAAGAGAAATTAATAGGATCACTATCAAGTATAGATTTCCCTTGCCAAGGATGGATGACATTATGGATTGTTTGAGTAGAAAAAAGGGCTTTACCAAGATTGACTTAAAGAGTGGATATCATCAGATTACAATTAGAGAAGGAGATGAATGGAAGATTGAATTTAAGACTAATGAAGGATTGTGTGAGTGGTTACTAGTGTAGTGTAGAAAAATGTATCCTTTTACATTTTCACACTTAATTTGGAATTAATGTTAGTTTGGACTTAATTGTGCTTTTTTTTGGTGTTGTAAAGTGTACCCCTTTACACTTTCACAATTATTTAGGGATACTTTAATTAATTGTGCTTAATTTTCCTTAATTGGACCTTTAATTCATTTACCAAGACTATTTTATTGCATTTTCCGAAGAGGAAACTTGACATTTATTAATGCCTTAACATAACACTTCTCATTGAGCAATGTGTGTCCTAAGGTTAGGGACCTAGGACCTAAATTTAAATTATGTTTTTGGCAGTATTTTAATGTTTTCAAATCTACATTTAGATGTCGGTTTGTGATATTTTAATTTTAGAAAATTGAGGATACATATCTATAAATATAAGGTCATTTCACTAAGTTTCATCTAAGAAACCTAGAGTTTTCAAGTTAGAATTCAAGAGCAATTTCAAGAGCATTTCAAGAGAAATTCAAGGCATTTAAAGGAAGATTTATTGAAGATTTACTACAACAATCAAAATCCAATTGTCACATCAAATTCTTCTTCCATCATGCATGTTTTTGGAGCTAATATGATGATGTAGGTTTCATGATCCATTCAAGCACTCAAAAAATTATTTCAATTCAAGATTCAAGGTTCTGGATCCACATCCATTGAAGCCATTTCATACAAGTTGCAAATTTACGTTCCAAAGTTTAGGTTCCAGATCCACATCCATTGAAGCCATTTCATGCAAGTTGCAAATTTGCACTCCAAATTTTATTCAAGGGTTTGGTGAGTTGTGAAATTGAGTTTTTCATTCATCATTCCTTTCATGCTATTTTGTTTCATTTCAAGATTTGATTACCAAAACGGGGTTTGACCAAGCCAACCCCCATTCACCAAGAACAAAAAAAAAATCCTTCTTGATTTGTGATTGCCGATTTAGGTGGAAAAAATCTTGAAGATATTGTTGGCCTCCTTTAATGGTTTAATAACTAAGCCCTTAGAGCTATGACTTAGAGATTGGACATCTGCAGTAAGTAGCTATCTCACTCATCATGAAGGTGCATTTCATTTGTCAACCCAGGGATGTAAACTTGAAATGGGTCAGCACTGTATGTGCACTAGACTCTATTGTAGTCATCCATAAACTTAGGAAAGAAACAATGTTGGAAATAAAATGTTGAAATGAAATCAACTTAAACATTGAGCATAAATCAACATTTGCACCAAGCATTAACAACTGGACTAGAAATGAAGGATAGAAAATAAAATCTCAACAAATAAACAGGAAACTACTCTGTTTGCCTTGGTTGCAGGAACAGTCACAAAACATAATTTTAGTGGTTGCAGGAACAAACAGTTGCTGAAATTGAAACTAACTACTAAACAAAAAATAACTTCTAAACTAAGTAGGTGGAATTCTCACCAAGTGGGGCCCCTTGGGCGAATCTCCCTTACACTAACTCAAATGCAACAACTCAAAATATCATACTATTTCTTGAAAGGATGTTTACAACATGTCAACAATATAACTATATTACTAAAACTGGAGAATGCGAATACAAACTTGGAACATCAAACCTTTTCAAAAGGAGCATCTGACCATTATTTATAGAGAGAAAAACTACTTACTAGCCCTAACTACCTAGGTAGTCGACTCCATCAAAATAGGAGGATGCCACTTATTGAAAGCATAGAAAAAGATGGAGGAAGTTATGCATGCACTAAATTGGTCAAAGCAGACTTGCTCCAATAGGATTTTCTAGAAATTCAAAGTTTGAAACTATTCCTCTATGTTGGCTCTGTCCTTTCCACCTGGTTTTCGAATTTGAATCTTTATTTTGTAGGTTGTAGATGTTTTCCAATGATCTCTAATGCAAGGTGACAACTTTGATAACTTTGAACACTTTAACAACTTTCTCCAAACTTTCTCTTCAATAAGTCTTCAACCTAAATCTACAAATCACATACTAAAGAGAGGGAAAAATGTTGTTTTGTTAGTAGAAATGGGTTTGCCTTGGTCAAACCCTGTTTTGGTAATCAAACATTGAAACAGAATGAAATAGGAAAAGAGAATGATGAATGAACAAATTGTAATGTTGCAACTCACCAAACACTAGCAATAAAGTGCTGCAAACATGTATTAAATGAATCCAACAGATGTAGATCTTGACTCTTGCTTCAATGTGATAGATCTTGAATTGAATGCTAGCTTGAATCAAAAAAGCCTACATCACAATTGTTAGCTCAAAAACAAACATGATGCATGCAAATTTTGACATTATGCTTGATGCTTGAGTAATTTCCTAAAACACTTGGTAATTAGCCCTTGAAGACTCTTGAATGTTGATATGATGTTAGGATCTAGCACTGTTGCACGTGAATAATAACTTTCACAATGATTAAATTGAATGTCTTGAAAATGTAGTTACATAATTTAAAATGCTTAAATAATCAAAGCAATAACAAAGTGATGAAAAAAATATAAGAGAGATAGAAGAGAGAAGACAAAACACAAGTTGATAATGGAGTTCGCCAATATGGCTACCTCTTTGGGTCCCTCTCCAAAGAGTGACCAATCCTTGATTATGCTCCAAACTGATTATAAGACATCAATAGAATACAATGTCGAGTCTTCAAGAGTTTCAAAGTCTTCCTCTTTCAAGTGCAACAAAGTAACACTCCTTCGATGCACAAATTCAGACACTCAGACTCTCCATACAAAATTCTCTCCACAATTCAGAATTCTCTCATAAAAATCACCACTTGGTTATTCCAAGTCCTAAATTCCCCCCTTTTTATACATAAGTTTCCCATATGGGGTTAAACCACCATATTTAATCAAATAACCCCCTTACAACAAATTTCCCTTATTTTTACAAATAAAACAATAATCTCAATCATTACCCCCTTAAAAAAACAAATTCTTCCATTCGGGTTCCATATTGTTTATTTATTTTTGTCTTTTCTCATACAAAGGCCATTTAGAGGTTGATTAGTTTTAATATTAGTTTTAACAACTATAATAAAACCAAAGATAATTTTGGGCAATAAAAATCATAAGGGATTGAATTTGTTTTATGTTTGGAGGTTAACTTTAATTTTAGTTTTAAAATATCTTTTATGAAAATCTTTTTGATATTTTAAGCCCCTTAAAAATCTCATTTAAATCCCTTAAAATCTTTTAAAATCCTCTAAAAATCTTTTAAGATCCTTAAAAATCTTTAAGAATCTTTAAAAATCCCCTTAAAAGTCTCGTAGTGTGGGTTTTTAAAACTTAAAAGGTTTAATAATTTAAATATAAGGGAATTCAGGTTTTAAATTCTATTTTAAATAGTCATGTCATCATTTTTTCCATGTCATCATTCTTGCCACGTCATCATTCCTACCACATCATCATGGTCAACCCTCAACTTTGACTGACCATAACTTTCATGTACGAACTTGGATTTGGTCTGTTCAAAATGCGTTGGAAAGCTCTTGACAAGATCTTTGAAATGGTGATGAAATATGGAGAATGTGGAACACTTTAAGTTTTTACGAAAAGTATCCACCTAGATCAGTCCTCTCCACTAGAGAGCTTTTGGACCTCCAAAAGTTACTTTTATTCAGAATTTAAGTGAGGCCATGGCCTCCCCACTTGTTCTGTATCACCTATGTATCTGTACACCTGGCTCATCACCACAATCAAGACTGCAATAATGTTGTTAAACATATGCATCATTCCATCACTTCCATAATCATCTACATCAACTGTTATAGCGATTAACAAATAACCACTGACAATGTAGATACAAAAGTGAATGAAGCAACATGTCTATCTTTCACAATAGGAACATTTTTACCCAAGGGAACATCAATGCTTTCTTTTACCACTTCCTCATGTTGTGCAGTTGGTGTATCCTGCAACATCTGATTAGCCTTGAGTACCTCAAGTTCATGTCTAGAACCACCTGAATTAACAAACATAAGAGACAAATCTTTACTTGCATTAATCACCATTTTCAACTACCTTGTATTTGCAAAAGATCTATCAGTCTTGATTCTATGAGAATGTACAATATACTCAATACCATCTTTAAACAAGTTATAATGATTAAATTCCCTATAGAAAATAACCTTTTGATCATATAATTAAGCGCTACCCAACACTATCCCACAGATATCTAGTGGAACCACATCAAACTGTAACTCATCAACAAACTTACTTGTGATTGCGAATCTCAAAATGCACTGCCTTGTTACTTGCAATTTATTATTTTCGCAAAACCAACCTAGTGGATAAGGTTTCTTATGTTGTGTAGTTTACAATCCCAAGTTCCTTACAACATCTTCATAAATTAACTTGAGATCCACTATCTATGAGTGCATCAATTTTAGTATGCTTAGCAACAACCCTTATGTGAAATAGCTCATTTCTTTTCTTATCTTCAGGGACATTATTAACTTGAGAAGTAGAAGCACAACTATCAAAGGAAACACTGGCAATAGGAGCCTTACCTTTCAAAACCATTGTTGTTATCTTAGTTTCATCTTTCGACTCTAAACCAAGATCCATAACAACATTTGTGGACTCCTTCTTACCTTTCTATTTACGAGCCCATTTCAGCTTCAATTCTGGATGCAACTGCCAGCAACGATCTTCATCATGACCTTGTCTATCACAATGGGATCATGAGAGATTATCATCCTTCTTCTTAATGGTAGTTGTCTTCTTTCCCTTTCCTTTATCTTCAGATTTACCTTCAGGCTTAGATGGCTTCTTGTCAGACTTATCAATGAAAGTACCCTTACCTCTTGACTCTAAGTGTGTGGCTTGTACACATACTTCATCCAAATTACTAGGATTCAAAACCAAAATAGAATGTCTTAGATACGAGTGAAGACCACCTATGTACTTAAGCAAGGTATCCTAGGTGTACAATGGAACATTCAATGCAATATCCCTTTTCCTGAATTCATGGGTGTACTCTTGGACAGTTTGACCTTTCCCTTGCCTAAACATTTTCCAGTCCATCATTAACTGTTGTATATGGCATAGGGGATAAAATTGCTTGTTCAGCGCATTAACAAATTCTTCCCAAGTTAAATTGACTCTACCATGTTTTGAAATTTTTTCCCTTGTTCTACTCTCCTACAAGGTGAGAGCTATTTCTCCCAACTGAAGAGTAGCTAACTAGATCCTAGAAGCATCATCCAAGAGACCTTGAACTCTACAATACACTTCTACTTGTTGAACCCAATCATCTAATTTCTCAACATTTAATTCCCCACAATATTTAGGTAGATCAAATTTTACATCCAATTTAATTTTACGCTTATGTGCAACCTTGAAAGGATTAGTAGAAGAAATAGAATCAATAGAAGAAGAAGGAGAAGATGGAGAAGAATGAGTTTCTGGAGGCTCATCACCACCTCCTAGTATTTTCCCTTTGTCCTTCCAATCTTCACACTTCTCTTAATTCAAAGAATATCCTTTTTCATGCTTCTTCCATTCCATTTTTTCTTGCCTTTCCTGGAAAAGAACCTCTACCATTGCCTTCATTTCAAGAAAAGCTTTGTGAAAACTCTTCTCATCAAGCTCTAAAATTTTGCCAGCTTCCAATCCTTCCATCCTTGGAAAATTTATTTGTTTACCAATCTCAAGATTGTATTCTGCAAGCGTGCCTTCACCTCAATGGCTCCTAGATCACATTATCATTCACCTCTGCAAACACCAGTCACAACAAAGCTTTGATACCACTTGATATGATGTTAGGATCTAGGACTGTTGCACGTGAATAATAAATTTCACAATGATTAAATTGAAGGTCTTGAAAATGTAATTACATAATTTAAAATGCTTAAATAATCAAAGCAATAACAAAGTGATGAACAAAATATAAGAGAGATAGAAGAGAGAAGACAAAACACAAGTTGACAACGGAGTTCGCCAATATGGCTATGTCTCTGGGTCCCTCTCCAAAGAGTGATCGATCCTTGATTATGCTCCAAACTGATTACAAGGCATCAATAGAATACAATGTCGAGTCTTCAAGAGTTTCAAAGTCTTCCTCTTTCAAGTGCAGCAGAGTAACACTCCTTCGATGCACAAATTCAGACACTTAGACTCTCCATACAAAATTCTCTCCACAATTCAGAATTCTCTCATAAAAATAACCACTTGGTTATTCCAAGTCCTAAATTCCCCCCTTTTTATACATAATTTTCCCATATGGGGTTAAACTACCATATTTAATAAAATAACCCCCTTACAACAAATTTCCCTTATTTTTACAAATAAAACAATAATCTCAACCATTACCCCCTTAAAAAAACAAATTCTTCCATTCGGGTTCCATATTGTTTATTTATTTTTGTATTTTCTTGTAGGAAAGCCATTTAGAGGTTGGTTAGTTTTAATATTAGTTTTAACAACTATAATAAAACCAAACTGTCTCCCATATATTCATGGCCCTCATAATTTCGGGCTATAAAAATCATAAGGGATTAAATTTGTTTTAAGTTTGGAGGGTAACTTTAATTTTAGTTTTAAAATATCTTTTATGAAAATCTTTTTGATATTTTAAGCCCCTTAAAAATCTCATTTAAATGCCTTAAAATCTTATAAAATCCTCTATAAATTTTTTTTAAGATCCTTAAAAATCTTTAAGAATCTTTAAAAATCCCCTTAAAAATCTCGTAGTGTGGGCTTTTAAAACTTAAAAGGTTTAATAATTTAAATATAAAGGAATTTAGCTTTTAAATTCTATTTTAAATAGTCATGTCATCATTTTTTCCACATCATCATTCTTGCCACGTCATCATTCCTGCCACATCATCATGGTCAACCCTCAACTTTTACCGACCATATCTTTCACGTATGGACTCGGATTTGGTCCATTCAAAATGCGTCGAAAAGCTCTTGACAAGATTTTCGACATGGTGATGAAATCTGGAGCATGTGGAACACTTAAATTTTTTACGACAAGTATCCACCTAGATCAAATGTTCTTGGAAACACTTGAATACTCTTCTGAACTCAATTTTTTTATAAGGATACTCATTCAACTTGCTAGGTGTAAAATGATTGAAAGAAACTTGTATTTATACTTGTTTATGCCAAATTTCCTGAAATTCCAACACTACAAGCTGACATCAAATCTAGGAGGATAAAATCCTGCCAAGAATTTGAATTAAATTTAATTTTGGGCCACACGAGACTCATACACCCAAGGTGGCATATGAGTCCCATTAGGCATAAGTTATGGGACCATTTTCAAAAATGCTTGGAAAGGTGTAAAATCTAGACCGGGACCCAAAACCCTAGGTGTGACTCATATGCCCAGGTGGTATATGAGTCCCAGATCACTAAATTTGGGCAACACAACCTAAAAACACATGAATTATGATTGGATGTTGATTTGTGTCGGGATTATCCTCAAAAAGATGCATTAATTAAGGCTTGTGGATGCGAAATAAGACCAAATAAATCATAAAGAAACCCAATTATTTATGAATACCCTAGAAAAGTGTGAAAATGTATTACAACACTCTAAATAAGGTACAATTAAGTTTATTTAGTTCACAAGGACCCAAGACCTAATGTGAATGTTTCAAACACATTACAACACTAAATCAAGGCAACATTAAGCTCAGTTTAACAAGGAGGGCCCAAACGAGCAAGGAAAAGTAAAGGGATAATTTTTCCATTGCCACAATTGATAGCATGATTATTGGCTACTTTAAAGTAAATTTCTCATAACAATGGTGTTAGCAATTTCTTTAAAGTGGGGGCATACATTGGAATTATTATTTTTGAAAATTTTGACATTCACTATGTTTCATTATGCAATTTTCTTTCTTCTTGTGATGTGTCTTTTTCTTGGTGGTTTCATTAGGTTTGATGTCCTCTAAGAGTGTGATATTTCTTGGAATGTGACTTTCCTCTTAGTGGTGATGCTATGCATTGCATTCCCTAAGATTGCCAATCTTTTATCCTTGACTTGTCCTCTCTTGGAGACATTAGGCACGATGTTTCGTAAGAGGAGACATTACATGAACTAACCAAGATCCCTTTAAAAAACCTTTATTTATATTTTTTCATAAGTGTTTAGCATAATACAACTTGCTAACCTTGTGAAGCTTGAAATTTTTGTTTTATTTTTGTGGTGCCCTATCGGAGTTATCAAAGGGATAGCTTTGGTATGGTTAGTACAATGATAGCCTATAGACCTAGCATGAATTTCTCACTAAGCCACTTTTGGGGGGCTCAACTAGTGGACAACTTGGGGCTCCATTAACCTAGAGTGAATGTGCATTGTTGTTTGCATAGTGGACATCGCGTTCCGTTTTTGAATGTTTTTGGACAAACAAATGAGGCGTGTTCCACATTGTGTTAGACAGTTAAGGATTGATCTGCCCTTTTCTTTTCGAAAAACAACTGAGGCATGTTCCACATCACGTTGGACAGTCGAGACTTGATCCACCCTTTTTTTTTACCTTTTCTTTTTAGTCTCTAATATTTTATGATTGAGTAATCTTGTTGTTGTTGCATACATATGTTTTGAATGTCTACTTTAGTGTGATTTTGATGCAAGGTCATTCTCTCACTAAAGTGGGGGCTAAATGTAGTGTAAAAAAATGTATCCTTTTACATTTTCATACTTAATTTGGAATTAATGTTAATTTGGACTTAAGTGTGCCTTATTTTGGTGTTGTAAAGTGTACCCCTTTACACTTTCACACTTATTTAGGGATCCTTTAATTAATTGTGCTTAATTTGTCTTAATTGGCCCTTTAATTCATTTACCAAGCCTATTTTATTACATTTTCCAAAGAGGAAACCCGACATTTATTAATGCCTTAACATAACACTTCCAATTGAGCAATGTGTGTCCTAGGGTTAGGGACCTAGGACCCATTGGTGAATGGGTCCTCCCTTAGACCTAGGTCCTAAATTTAAATGATGTTTTTGGAATTATTTTAATATTTTCAAATCTATATTCAGATGTCGGCTTGTGATATTTGAATTTTGAGAAATTGAGGATACATATCTATAAATATAAGGTCATTTCACTAAGTTTCATCTAAGAAACCTAGAGTTTTCAAGTTAGAATTCAAGAGAAATTTCAAGAGAATTTTAAGAGAAATTCAAGGCATTTAAAGGTAGATTGATTGAAATGCAGAGCACAATAGTGAACACACCTCTGTCACACTACACAATATTTTATTCAAATTTTCTCAAAAGCACTTAGAAAATAAGTGAACTTGCTACAATTGCAACTCTTATCCATCAAGACATCAATGAAAACATTAATGAAAACACCACAACACCTTCTTATCAAACCACAACACATCCATACTAGTAAAATGCACTCAACACCAATCATCTCCATATTGTTGACATCAATGACCAACATCAACAACTATTGACATTAATGACAACACCAACAACATACCTGCAACAATAGAGACACAAAGTTTGTGTGGTACTTTTGGAGGACCTTATGGAAGAAGCTAAGGATTGATTTGAAGTTTTTCTCAACCTACCATTCTCAAATAGATAGAAAAACATAGGTGGTAAATAGGATCTTGGGAAATTTGTTGAGGTGTCTAGTTAGAGACAAGCCAAATGGGTGGGATTTGATTCTACCTCAAGCATAATTTGCATATTTAACAACTCAATGGATATAAGCAAAAGTAAATATCCATTCCAAATATTTTATGGCATTAGCCCAAGAGTTTTTTCAGATTGGAAAAGGATTGACAATGTTGAAAAGAAAAGTGTAGAAGTAGAGAAGTTTGTTGATCACATGAAGAGGTAAGAAAGAACATCAATAAATTGAATTTTCAATATAAGTCTAAGGCTGATTTGAAGAGGATACATGAGGAGTTTTAGGTTGGTTATGAGGTAATGGTGCACTTGAGGAAATAAATATTTCTAGTTGGTACTTACGAAAAGCTAAAAATGAAGAAGTTTGGGCCTTGCAAAATTGTAAGCATGATTTTGGTAATGCCTATGAAGTAGAGTTGCCAAGCGAACTTAATATTTAACCTATTTTTAATATTTCTAATTTATAAGAAAGTTTCATGAGGCTGAAAAAAATGAAGGTACATTAGGTGAACAATTACATACACCAACACCTACTTCAGAGAAGGAGAAGATAGAAACAATTCTTGACAATAGGGTGAGTAAGAGCACACAAAGGAAATCGTATATGGAGTATTTGGTAAAATGGATTGGGATGCCTGTAGAAGTCTCATCTTGGTTGACAAAAACTAAGATTATTCACCTTGATTATCCTCTTGAGAAGTGACAAGGTCACTTTTATTCTGCCATGGGTGTTTGATGTAGGAGCATCCATGGATGGTTGGCAATCTTGCATCAACAAAAAAAATCAAATTTTGGAGTTTGAATTTAAATTTCATGTTGGTAGGATGATTTGAATAAATTTGGCATAATCTTATTTAATAATATAATTTCCAACTTTTGTTAGGCCATGTTGTAAAGTGGAGGTAGTGGGAGTGTATGTGCATTTTTAGAAAAATCTGAAAAAGCAGATTTGGGTGTGGGGTTTGTGGGGAATTACAAACTTGCATGAAATTTTTTTTATTGATTTTTCCTCCATGGAGACAACTCATCCCCAAGAGGTTGGCGTAGCATTCCCAATTGGAGGGAAAAATCTAATTTTTAGGTTTTGGGAAAGTCAAGTTTTGCATGTTTTTGGTTTTCATTGTTCACTGCAGGTTTGGGAAGGAGAGTGAGTTGGGCATGGAATTTCTCAGGAGGTTAGTGAAGGTTTGTTTTTGTAGGTTGAAAGGGTTATTGAGACATGAAAGATAGAAGAATCCATTGTTGAAAGTTGATTAGTTGCAGGTGATTGTTTGTAGGAGAAAAGTGCATATTTGGAGGTGCTCATGAAGCAAATAACTTGCTTTTTGTTGTAGCTTGTTTTTGGTTCATTTTAAGATTATGTAAAGGGAATATGTTGCTTCCCATCAGTCATTTTTTGACTAAAAAACATTGTAATCAGATTTCCACAATAAGTAGACATTTTTTTTTGCAAATTTTAGATGACTTCATGAGAGTTTGTTGTAGATTTTGCTTGCATTATTGTGATAGTTTGAGTGTGTGATTTCAAAAAAGAGGGATTTTTATGACTCCCTCTTTCATCATTTGAAAGGGTTGAGGGATAAAGGTAAACCCTTTATTTCTATACACACCCAATATGACTAGGAGCAAAAATTTTATAAAATTAAAATTACTTGCCCTCCATATATGTGTAGTGTTGAAAAATGTACACTTTTACATTTCCACACTATGTTTGCATCCCCTCAATTAATTGGACTTAATTAATTTTACAAGCCTAATTAATTTTATTTTCCGAAAGGGGAACCCACATTTAATTAATTCCTACATTGAACTTAACACCTTAGAAATTGAGTGTCCTAGATTTAGGTCCTAGGACCCATTCGCCCAAGGGAAAATGGGTCTCCCTTAAGTCTCAGGACCCAAATTTTAATTTTTTTTTATGGCAAAATTTTAATTATCTAAATTCAAATTACAAAGTTTGGCTTGTGGTGTTTAATTGTTGAGCAATTAAGAAAACACCTATAAATACATAGTTGCTTTATCAGTTCAAGTGTAAGAAGAAAAAAATATAGCATTAAGGCAACTTTCACCAGAGAAAATATTAGTGTCAAGAGCATTAAAGAGCAGATTTATTAGTCATTTACAACAACAATCAAGATCAAGATCATGTCAAAGTTATTTGCATTCATGCATGTTTTTGGAGCTAACATTGTGATGTAGGTTTCAAGCATTCAAGCATCAAATCAAGTGTCAAATCAAGCATCCAATCAAGCCATTTCATGCAAGATCCAATCCTTAGAGAGATGCATTATACTTCAGCCCTCTAAGGGAATCCATTAAAGGGTTTGGTGAGGTGCAACAAGCTTTGTTCATTCATCAATTCCTTCATTTTGTCATTATTTCATTATTAAGGTTTAATTACCAAACTAGGGTTTGACCAAGGTAAACCCTTATCCACCAAAAATAAACAATTTATCTCCCTCTTTGCATGTGAAAATTTACAGGTGAAGGAGGATTGAAAGTTGATCAAAAGTGTAATTTTGTAAAGTTGTCAAAGTTGTCATCAATGTTGTCAAGACATGGAAACTCAAATCTCAAATTTATTTTTGACTTTATAGCAATGAAACCTAAGGAAAACAACACCTCAAATCCATCACCAGAGGACCCCTGAAGTTGAGGAAAAACCCTATACAAAGACCCATTCGCCCTAGGGCGAATGAGCCCTTGCAGAACACTCAACACCCATTTTTGGTGATAGGAATACAACAATTTAACCTTCCCGGATCTACCAAAAGATTGTGGTTTTTGTTTATATTATGCTTTAAATCCGCATTTCAAGTTTTACATTGCATAATTGATTTCATTCAACATTTTTATTTTATCTCGCCAAAGTTCATTTTAGTCATATTTACCATTTTATGTCATAAGGGAAAACAACAGATCTTCCAATAGGGTTGACTCACTTAAGGGTTGAAAGTCAATCCTACCTTTGGGGATCTCTTTTCCTAATGAAATTAGGAAAGTGTAAGTGTATAAATCACACACCTTTTTCCACATTGATCACCCCACATGAATTTTTCTATGTTTCAATGTGTATATAATGCAATGTATATGTCGTGAACTATGTGTATACAATGATGTGTATTTATAAAAATTTGTATGTAGATGTAGACACGTAAAATATACTGATTGACATCGTGCATTCGATCCTAACTCACTAACATTGTTTCTTCCTAAATCATCCCTCGGTCTAACCATTTAATCAAATTCCCCTATCTGATTAAATTCATCAATATTCATCTCTTAATTAAATAAATCATGTTATCTGATTAAGTCAACTCCTTCTGTTAATTAAATCAACCCATCTGATCTAATTATCTGTTTTTAATCAAATAATCAATTTATTTGATTAAAATCTCTAAAGTCTATCCATTAAATTAAATAAATTAAAACCTTATTTGATTTAAAATAACATCATCCCTTTTAATTAAATAAATCAAAATATTTATTTAATTAGCCTCTTACCATATTCCCCTCTTATTTGATTTAAATAAACCCATAAATCTATGTCAAATAAGTCACATCATCTAATCTCCTGTTAAAATTAATTGATCTTTGATTAATTTAATCTAATCTCATGTCACATCCTCTAGATAATGCAAGTTGCGCATGAAAATAGATTTAATTCATTTATTAAATCCGTATTTTCCCTCACATGGCATCTTTTGGAATATTCTCTCAATTTGAATTCAAAAATTCCAAGTCAACATGTACATCCAACAAGGCAATAAATTCATCTTACATGTCCTTTGCCTTGAGCCAAGTGGCATTTTGTCATTGGCTCATTCTTAGTCCCACATTGCTCTATTTTGGGCATGCTTTCAACTTATCAATCTATAAATAAGAGGTTAATCTCCTCATCTCATCATCCACAATTTGAGTAAACTTACTATACTCAAATTTAGAGCAATCTTCATCCATCTTATTGAGTTCTATAGCTAGGTTTTTTTGAGATTTTGGCTTGGAGCTCTCATCCTTCACCATCAAAGTGGATCAATCATCATCAACATATCAATCTTGCATCATTGGAGTGGCCACCTGGCATCGGTGCCCCAGTATGTGACCCTAACTGACACTTCATTTTTTCATTTTAATGCATTTATTACCTCTTTTAAGGAGAGCTTGCCTCCAGCGATGCTATTATAGTGCCGCTCAGTATTTAAAGTGCATCGCTCTTAGCCATTTTGCGCCGCAGTGGTGCTGTTTAGCATCGCAGCGGTGCAATATGGAGTTTTTAAAAACTCCACCGCTAGGCTCGAACTCGCGGGTCAGTTTTGGAAAAGTGTGCCGCAGCGGCGCCCTTTTCAAGCAAATTGCAATGCTAAGGGCTAAAGTGTGCGGCAGCAGCTCTGTTTAACAAAATTATGGGCCCAGCGTCAGAGTTTGAGGAAACTCAAACTGTGATGCCTTCACAAATTGTGCCGCTGGGAACAAATTTGAGGTGTTACATCAGGAATTTTCCAAAAAAATTTAACATGCTGACCTTGCGTGATGTAGGACAGACCTAGGGAGCTTTATTCTCGGGAGCACCGGTCACGGGATCTAGCGAGCGTTCTTTGGGATTTTAGCAACAAAGACCAGGATCGGCTGGGTGCCGCAGGACTATGGCATATTGCGTACGCGGTGCTCGTGCGCACACACCTTGGGATGTTGTCAGCGCTGGTGGAGCGGTGGCATAGTGAGACGTCATCGTTTCATCTTCCCACTGGTGAGGCGACCATCACATTGGAGGACGTCTGGCGGATATTATGATTGCCCATTCATGGTCGTCGGGTGATCTACGACATGCAGGAGGGACGCGAGTACTGTACCCGAGTCCTCCTGTAATGTCCCCATTTTTGGAGGTAATTTGATTTAATTAATTTAATTAATTAAGTTGTCCAAAATAATGATTTTTAAGAGGATGACTAATTAGTTACTTTAATTAAATCATTAAGTGGTATTAAGTAAATTAATTATAAAGGGCAGGGGGCCCTAGCTCGGTTGGCTAAGTAATTCTGCGGCTCTGCTGGTCACGAGTTCTAGTCTCCCCCGTCCCGTGGTAGGGCGTGTATCACGTTAAAAAGTTTACCAACTGCAGTTTATAGGGGGTGCTAAGTCTAAAAAAAAAAGTAAATTAATTATAAGGTTATCAAATAAAATTAAAATTAAAAGGTGACCTTATATTTAATTAATTTAATAAAGTGACTTGATTTGTAAATATATTATAAAGTCACTTAAATAAAAATAAAGAATATTCTAGAAGCTTCTGGAGAAATTGGGGAAAAAGAATAAATAGACATCTTGGGCTTCATTCTGGGCAGGCAGATTTGTTGTTGTTGTTGATTGTTTCATCTTGTGGAGCCTAGGGTTTCTGCAAATTGCTTTGTATCATAGGAAACAAACACTTCCTATTGATAGCAATTTTGAGGGTGTGAAATATCACCTGAATTATTGCAAGTTGTGGAGGTGATAAGTCAGTCATCTCAGCTGGGCTAAATTTCATGGCCAAGGGCCAAATTTACTTGCAGATTTGGAGTCTTCACAGCAGCTGATGTATTGCTGGGTTAATTATTTTGTTGAGCAAAATTAATGGCCTAAGGCCAATTTTGCTAAGATCGATTGGAGCTGGGAGATAGAGGCATTTTGGTAATTGAAGTCTACATTGTGCATACTCAGATTTCTATATCAGACTTTCTCAGTCTTATATATCAGTTTATTGGTACCTTTGCTTTGCTCATATCTTTCACTTATGGTACTGATTCTTCATTTGAAATATTGAATATCATTCTTTAATGTTGCATGAAGATTTCAAGGGAATTTTTAGAATTATATGTCAGTTATTTTCCAAATTTTACTCATAGCTGTTAGTGCCCATTGAATTGCTCATAGAAGCTCCTATATATGGCGAGTTCCTTCTCTAATTGGGGCGCTATGTGTATTAAGGTTTTGTAATGATTTTTGGACTGAAGGTTAGACCAGAAATTAACAATAATTCATAGTATTGAATCTGATGTGTTTCTCAGACATGATGGCCAGATAGGAGACCCACGATTTGTTTGCACCTCTTGAACCTTGGGCATCGATTTCTCATAGTGAAGAAGGCACACTTCTTAAGAGGCCTAGGCAACTCCATTGAAGGTGATTGGAGGTTGTTAGTAGCTAGAAATTAATTTTAATCTGCATATTCATCAACTACAGGGGCGGCTGCTTGGAAAATTCGATTTGGATCATGAAGTGGTCATTTTGTTTGATTCTTGATTCCTTCTTCATCTCTCAACAAGGATGTCATCAAGCAATCAGGTTCTTTTTCTTTAGACTTGATAGCATTGCATAAGACAGTAATTTATAATCTGCTGTAGGTGTGCATTCATAGGAGCCATTAAATAATTCGTAATTGCCAAGAGTCTTGCCTATTGAAAAATCAGCATTGTATTGGAAAGGCATCTGCAATAAAGGAGGAATAAGTAGTTGTTCCAAATCATTGTTAGTTGCAATCATTGTAATCTTGGTATAAGGATACATGACAATTGTATGACAGAATGCTTATAGGCTGTAGATGCAATACTTTCACTTAGTTTCTCATTTGAATGCATTCTAAATTGCAAAGAACCATTGTATGTCAATTAGAAGCTTGCATAGTAGTGGTAGAAGTTAGTTTAAGCATTCAAAATCATTTGGCATTTCATCTTGCAAACTGAAACAACATATCAGCCACTCTATATATTGCATACAAAGTGTTTGACGAAATTCCAAAATAGAAAATCAAAGTGTTTTAAGTCAAATTTGAGCAAGGCTCATTACACCTCGCCACTTGAGATATTATTTACTGCGAGGGTCAGATCGAGCTAGAGAGGTATAGAGTCATAGCACCTCCCTTCTGCTGGGCCGTTGCGGCGATTATTTCAGGCTTGGTTGCCCCAGACAGACAAGGGCGATATTTCAGTCCTGGATGGGGATACTGTTGGGAGAGGATGGTTCGGGACAGGCCAGTTCGATTTGCATGGGGGCCTGTACTTTTGGCTTCACTTTATAGAGATTTGAACGAGTATGCGTACGTGGATGGCAGAGTGCTGGGAGTTGGGGTGACACTTCTGCATGTTTGGGCATGGGAGCACATTTCTGTGCTACGTCCATGGGTCGTTCCGGTTCTGATGGGGGCAGAGGATGCCCTGGTGGCACGATACAGAGGTTCGAACTCGATTGGAAATGTGCAGAGGAAGCTGTCGTTGTGCCATATCGTTAGGAGGTCAGAGCTCAAATCTCAAGGTTTGCTAGCGGAGGTGTGTGAAAATGACTTGAAAGTGACCCCTCGGGCCCCTTTTAAGCCTAAAAATTAGGGTTTTTTAGCCCTAATTGGCTGTCTTGCTAGGGTTTTGGACCCCCAAACCTATTTTTGTCCATTTGAGGCTTGTTTTTCATCATTTGATTGCATTTAGACACATTTTTAGCCTCCCAGACCCCTTTCGGACTTGTCAGGGACTTGGTCACCTCTTTTTCGTAAGATCACCCAAAAATTAAAATTTTCGTCCACTCTCTCGAGGGGGCATTATATTGGCACATTCTCCTTCACCAGGAAGCAGTGGAGCAAGTTTTTAATCTCGAATTTTTTTGGCTTTTATCGAGATTGTTTATTCTTTGAACCAACGCAATGAGTGCATTGCTTCAAAGAGGGGCAAAATGTAGACACATAAAATATATTGATTGACATCGTGCATTCGATTCTGACTCACTAACATCATTTCTTCCTAAATCATCCCTCGGTCTAACCATTTAATCAAATTCCCCTATCTGATTAAATTCATCAATATTCGTCTCTTAATTAAATAAATCATGTTATCTGATTAAGTCAATTCCTTCTGTAATTAAATCAACCCATCTAATCTAATTATCTCTTTTTAATCAAATAATCAATTTATTTGATTAAAATCTCTAAAGTCTATCCATTAAATTAAATAAATTAAAACCTTATTTGATTTAATCTAACATCATTCCTTTTAATTAAATAAATCAAAATCTTTATTTAATTAGCCTCTTACCATATTCCCCTCTTATTTGATTTAAATAAACCCATAAATCTAAGTCAAATAAGTCACATCATCTAATCTCCTGTTAAATTAATTGACCTTTGATTAATTTAATCTAATCTCATGTCACATCTTCTAGATAATGCAAGTTGCACATGAAAATAGATTTAATTCATTTATTAAATCCGTATTTTCCCTCACATGGCATCTTTTGGAATATTCTCTCAATTTGAATTCAAAAATTCCAAGTCAACATGTACATCCAACAAGGAAATAAATTCATCTTACATGTCCTTTGCATTGAGCCAAGTGGCATTTATTGCATTTTTCCTTCCCTCTTACATGTCATTTCAACAAATTTGAATTTCAAATATTGGCATTTATTGGCACAAACCCCAAATCTTGCACATCCCTCATCCATTCATAGCTTGACAAGTGGCACCATATCATTGGATGAATGTTAGTCCCACATTGCTCAAATTTGGGCATTCATCCATCTTGAAATCCTATAAATGAAGAGCTCCTCTCCTCATTTGATCATCCACAATCTAAACAAAGTTACCATGCTAAAATACCTACTCACTCTCATCCATCATTTGAATTCTTAGCTAGGATTTTTTGCAGATTTGGCTTGGAGTTCTCATCTTTTTATCAAAAGTGGATCAACAATCTCTTCAACATTCGAATCTTGCATCATAGGAATTGGGAAAAGGGCCAATTTTCACATCAAATTGGCACCAATTCCCCCATGGGATCAAGTGTTTGCTATTTAAATTAGGATTTAATCTAGTTCTTATCATTTCATTGTGTTCTTGCTTATTTTCTTTCCTAGTTTGATTTGTAAATGGATTTCATGGGGAATCCTTCTTTTAGCTTGCAAATCATTGTCTAACTCGTTTATTCATGTTGTTTTGCAGGTACTAGGAAAAGGGTTCGCACAATAGAAAATATGTGTATATTATGATATGTATAGTAAAATGTGTGTATACTATAAATACCTAGTGTATAGAAAAATGTGTACATGGAAAAATACTTGTATATATTGAAAAACCCACAAATGTGTGCATACTAGTTGCCCATGCCCTACTATGTATACCTTGCATTTATGCATATACAATATGCATGTACACCCTACTTTATTATGAACTATACATGTATGTGTTGCATATATGCTTAAGGAGGTTTTTTACATGATACACACAATACTTACAACATACTACAAATTATAGTTTGTATATCCTACAATATATGGACTATGTATATGTCAAAAGGTATATATTGGTAGTCCTTTATGTATACACTCATCTTCTATTTAGTACACAAGATTATATATCTACCTATGATTGTGTGTATATTAAAAGGTGCCTACTATATATATGTCTCTAGGATTTTCAATCATTTGTGTATATATGCCTATAAAACTTCAGATGAACTATGAATATGCCTATGGAATTTTAAATGTACTATGTATATGCCTATAGGTCATAGAGTGGATTGTGCATTTATTTCAAACATGTGTGTGCTAAAACTAGGTATAATATAAAATATATATTTTTTTAAATGAAGTGAAAACTTTGTTATGATTTTGTACGACCATATGGATTTCTACACTCGAGAGAATTTTAGGCCCCTCCTAAAAGTGATTTTTTTATAACCAAAATATAGAAATTATATGTCAAAAATCATTTGTTAGCTTCTCTAGATGCAACTATAACACTCATTTTACATGAAGAGGCTCCTATAAAATTTGAACACAAAAGCCACTTAAATAGAGCAAAAAATTGTTAAAAAATGTTGACAAAAAAAAGTTATAACAATGATTGAGTTAGACAAGAGGTGTAGTCCCTAGTAGAGTCACCAAAATGTACACCTTCAAAATGAGCTCAAGAAGATGGATTAGTTGTACATAATAACCCAAAGTTCAAATAGATGGTAAACACTCGTATTAGATCAAATGAACAAGGATAATAAATAAAGTTGTAAATTAAGAACAAACATTAAATATATACCTTCAAATGTTTTTAGTTTTTGGATATGCTCCAATGGATGAATGTGGAAGCTCCTTTTAGTCATGTCACTATTTTGATAGCATAAGGGTATGATTATATGATTAGTTAATGATAACATAAGGCTAAAATAAGAGTGGATTATAAAATAGGAGGGGAGACCTCTCATTAAATAGATAAATCCCAAGAGGAAAATGGAGGGCCAAGGTGAAAAGTTGAATAAATGGTTAACATTTTGATCCATGGAGAGGATGATTAGCCTTGTGACAAGTGGAAGAATTTTGAAGATCAGAAGATATTATTTAATCAAGGTGTATTATTAAATGAGGTGAGGGAAAGTGGCATGTGAGGTGGAAAATCTAAGAATGCTCACACATGTGTGTCAAATATGCTCACATATGTGTGATAAAAAATGTGGAGATGAGTTAAAGGTCAATTGGTGAGGTGGAGTATTAGCATACCTCCAAGATAGAATTCTCACACATGTGTAAGCAAAGAGTGGGATGAGTTAGCATGATCACACATGTGGCAGCATGAAGTGGGTTGATGTGGAAGTCAAAGATGCTTCCAAGATGACATGCTCACATGCTCACACATGTGTGAGAAAATATTCTAGGATGAGTTAGCATGTTCACACATGTGGGAGTTGAGGTAGAGTTGGGACACATGGCAAGAGGAGAATGGTCTATATTTTAATCCATATAGATGGATTTATTGGCTAGAATTAAAAGGCTACATATTAATGATGTTGTTGAATTAAATAATGGAGAAAATAATTATTTTTTTCTTATCATTTAACTAACCATGGATTAATCAATCGACTAAGTTGGAGAAATATGGGAGGGTTAATTAGATAAACCAACTAATTAATCAAGTATAAATTAATTTATTTAGTTAACAACTAAGTTTTTTTTTAATAGATTGATTTAAACAATTAACCTTATGGTCCTAACAAAAGAAAACTTAAGAATAATGAATAGTAGATGATTAATTAAATAATGTATTATTTAATTAATTTTTGGAAAGTTAGTATGAAAAAGTAAAGATGAATTGAGTGTGTCTATAGCAATGTAGCAAAATGTGTCAATCCAAAGGTGGGTGGGATAGGCTTCATAAAGCTTTTAAGCCCTAATACTTGAGTAGATCTAATGAGGTGTACTCTATTATAAATTAAAATAAAACCCTAAAAGGCAACCAAGGGTGGATGGGATATAGAAAAGTGATACAATAAAGTAAAAACCTAGAAAAAAGATAAACCAATGAAGTAACACAATAAATAAGAATAAAATCCTAATACTCTTTGAAAAATGATGATGCAATCAAACAAGAAAAAATTGAAACCCTAAAAAATCATGAAGTTATATAGTTCTAAGGTCAAACCCTAGGGTTGTAAGATATAGGTTCACCAAGAATGCAAATGAAAACAAACTTTTGTTAAGCTTAATCTAGGCTAATTAAATAAGGACATACAATGAAACATGTATTAACCTTTGAATATTTAAATGATAGTTATCAAAGTGGTAATTGAATAATTAAATGCTATGATCTAGGAATTTAAATGTAAAGGATTGAAGGTACCTAGCTCTAGGGCCATGGAGAAGAAATAACTCTAATGCTCCATTGATTTGTATATGTTTTGGGATTAAAAATGGTTCCTCTTTGTCTAGAAAATGCCTCAAACAGTTGAATATATTGCCAAATTTATTCTGGTTAGACCCCACATATCTAGGTTACTTTCATGAACATATGTTTGATTTGTAGATTGTGGATTTGATCTAGCTAAATGTGTGCATTTTCTTTTTATTTAAATCTAACTCTTCTCTCTTCTCTAATTTTCAAGGACTACTGGCATTTAAAAACACCTAGGAGAGATTGTTGGATCATAAGGATTGTGTTCTCCTACTGTCAATCCTTTGGTAGGATGTGTTTTGTATTCATGGAAAAGATTGAGGACGACAATATTCAAACATATAAGTGCTCCAAGAATGATTACACATACTTAGATACATTTTAATGCTCTAATTGAAGTGTTCCTAGAATGATTTCTCCTTTAATACAAATGATAAACGATAATGCATGTGTATATGATAGCATGATAAATGAATGCACATTGAATGTCTTTGATTATGATTATATATAAATAAATCATGCAAAACATATACCAAGTTAGCTCATGGCAAGGATTAAATTAAGTGTGAGTAAAAAAAATAAAATTGAATTTTGAAATTTTATGGGTCAAATCTATGAACACGAGATTGATTTTGCACTTGTGAGATTGACCTAAGATAGGGGAGTAATTACCTTTGTGTGGTGAGTGAATATTTAGTCATGGGTGATGCAAAAATTACAAAGTATATCAAAAATATGCAGAACAAATAAAATATGATCTACTATATAAAATTATGTGTAAATAAAAATAAACAAAAGAAATCCAACTTTACCTAAAAAAAATTCATTTATCACTATATAATTATATTAACTCATTCTATAAAGATGAACCCAAGTAAATAGAAATTCACATGGGTAAGCCAATAAACCATTACAAAATTATTTAATATATTACAAACTAGAAACAGTGTTGTACTCCTTCGACGCAAGTAACACACAAACTGGATATTCTAATATAAATCTTCACCACAGTGAAAATAATTCAGTGTATACTTTTTTCATGTGCACACCCAACTGCTTAGTGAAATGCTACAGTAATTTGATGGCCCACAGAAGTGAGTGGTTTAGGGCACCATAAACGAAGCAAAGAAAAGGAAGCTGTTGGATATGTTCTCCTAACTGCTACAATACCAGTCTCAAGCTTTCCCTACCACATGCTTGGAGACCATGGAGCAGAATACTAACAACCCAATACGATAAACAGTGTATACATTAATACAAATGGCTGCTAAATAAGTATTAAGAATAACAGTAGTATGATGCTTACAAGTTCATTGGCTTCATAGTCTCTTCTCCATATATTTAAACTGTATTTCGCTTCATTTTATTTATTCAACCTTTTTGGAAATCTGACCGATTACAGCCATTTCCATTTAAAAAATGAACACCCATAGTTTAGCAGGGAGATTGCAGAGTTGTTAGAGATGACTGTGAGTCAATGAACAGAAAATCTATTGACTGAATGACAACATGCTGATGTAGAATTTGAAATGAGTCTCCAGAGGAAAAATATGGACTGCCTAGATTCTCCCTACAAAAGGCTACAAGTTATAACTAACAAGTTTTGGTTATTTAGCACCTGGAGAATGAGACCCTCAATGAATATTTAAAAGTTCTGCAGACCAAAGAAAAGCACCTGGCAGGTGAAACTACTACAGAACATAAGCGATAGGCTGATAGGTCAACAATAAAGTTAAATACTAATAACAACTATACATGCTTGGGCAGCCTGGTTGGGATCTAGCAGTTCGCTGACTTATTTGGTGGACCTTAACAAATAAAAATGGTTTTATTCTGAAAGTTTGTGTTTTGAATTATACTATATGATTTTAAAGTCTTGCATAGATGGAAAGAGAAAGGTTACTCATTGATTTTGGAGCAACCCTTGGTGTCGCCTCATTGTGTGGATTCTTTATAACGTGTTACTTTGAAATTGATTAAATTTTTGTATAAGAAGTATTTTTAATTATTATCTAGTTTAATGGTCTAAGGTAGATTTTGATTAATAGAAGTAGGATAATTATTTATCATTTTTTTATATAGATGAGGTGTAAAATTGCTATCGATTATTTGATCATTGAATCTGATGATGTTTAAATAGAGTGCATGTATTATGTAACTCCAGAATCATTTTCTATAGAAATTTAGGCTCTCTAAAATTTAACCATCCATGAGACATTACCTAAAATGCTAAAGATTGGGGATTGCTCCCAACTCAATTTATTTAAACAAGTACATCTTTCAATGCTATTGTATATTTTTTCATAATGAATTAGAGTCATACAAACATTTCAACCATAACTTCACCTAGTTCATTTCTTCCTAGCTTGTAAGGATATACTCCAATAGGAACACGCGCATCATAAAACTAGTTAGAGAGAGAGAGAGATAACTTATGTTAGGAATTAAATATCCTTGAGTTTATTAGCAATCATTTTAGCCAAAATCTTATATGAAATATGCAAAGTAGATATGGACTCTAATTCACCAATATTCGACCTAATCACCATATTCAACAAACCCTCAAAACATGTCACCCAATATCTAGTGATAAATCAAATTTTGCAAAATGATATCTCTTCAACAATAAATTTCAATCTTGAATCAAAATCAAAATGGTAAACCTTTGTAATACATCACACATAATCCTTTGTCGTTTTCCATTCTTAAAACACCCATACCACAAAACATCAAGATACCCCAATTTGAAAAGTATAATGGTAAGGGAGATACTAACAATCACGTGTCAGCTTTTACTATATTATGTAGTGATTTCATTTTTGAAGATGCGGTCTTAGAAAAACTTTGAACCGAGAACATTGAAAGGCATGGCCTTGGAATGGTTTTTCTCATTGGAAAATAATTCAATAAACTCATTCACACAACTTGTTAACGTATTTCTCCAACATTTTCAAGCAAACATTGGTCCTCAAGTGACTTTAACAGACTGGTTCATTGTAAACAAGAACCTAAGGAAAAGATAACATACTTTATAGGACAATACCAATCAATTTACTCACAAATCTCCTATAGTCTTCCTGATGCTAACATTCAAAGAGTGTTCATAGGTAACTTGCAACCTAGTATTCAAGACAAGATTTTATTAATGAAGTATCCATCCTTTACACACTTGTGTATGGATCTTTGTGACTATTCGATATCGGTTCTAAGTCAATATGAAGGAACAACCTCATTCACTCCTACTGGTCAATCCGAATTCATACTTCAAAACATTTACCCTTCATTTAAAAAGCAAAAAAAAACGTTATTAAGATAAACACTTCTCAAGCCATGAATAACATTGAAATGCACATCGCTGCCACACGTACAACCCTCTATCAATTTAGACCAGGAGATGGGCAATTTTCACAATTTCCCAATTGTCTTCATACGATAATGTTGTTGTTATTAAGTAAATACATGATCCAACTCCCTATGATTAGGACTATTGAAACAAATAAACCTTTACCACCAAACTTTAATGCAAAAGCATGTTGTCAGTATCATCATACACATGGACATAATACAAAATAATGTACGCATCTTAAGCACCAAGTGCAATACCTCATCAACTCTAATCAAATCCAGTTGGGTGATGTTCATGTCAAAGGAAATAAATTAGTTTTGTCACCTAACCAAAACTTGCAAATATTCACCAACCCATTACCAAGTCATTCATACAACTTTGTGCAATATAGTGATAATGATGAAGAAGATGATGATTTATCCAACGTTGTTAACACAATAGAAGTTCAACCTCATAAGGACCAAACCGCTTTGTTGCTTAATATTTCTTTTACACATATTGATGCATCCATAAATGTACCTGATGGTCCTCTCTATGTCATCAATAGAATTAATGATAAACCCACAAGGGGAATACACATTGATCTTGTTTTTATAGAGAATGTGATCACGAAAGAATTATTATTTGTGCATGAAATTTACAAAGACATCTATGAACAATCAAAAGAAAGGTTAAAAATTATGATGGTTATGTTTTCCCTACGATAGGTTTGATCACTCTCTTAGTAAAATTTGGATCCAAACAACTGGATGTTTCATTCACCATTATTTCGATGTTGGATCAATTTCATTTGAAATTAGGTTATCCATAGCCACACTCAATGAATGCAATCCCATGATTTAGCCACAAGTGCATAAAGTTCCCATTTGAAGATGAAATACATATAGTTTATCATAGTGTGTTTAAACCTTTGGCTTCCCATAGAAAATTTTCACTAGATAATTTTTGGCCTTAATGTATTGAACCTATTAAAGCCCGTGAGGATCAATTTTTCATATCATACTAAAAGTTTAAAGCAAAACTTATAGCCAAATTACCTCTTAGTAATATCCCACCTGAGGTTCCTTAGTCTATTGTGAATTCAATGGATGTTTCTCCTACCCCAAAATTAGTAGAGGAACTTATGTCTAAATTGAGTATCCTCCCTTGTCCACCTAGTATATATGATGCGGTTCCTCCTCCACCATCCTATAAAAAACCAAGGGATAATCATGTAATTAACTTTGTTCCTCTGAAATAAAAATAAGCTTTTAGACATAAGAATATGATGGTCTCCCAACCCACAATGGTCCCTTCAATTCCTCTTCCAAAGGAAGAAAAGAGACCTATGATAGGGAAACCCTCCATTAACTTGTCACAAGTTGAAACCTGTGTGAGAAGAAATAGACGTGCAAAAGAGCATAAACATCGATGTTGTGCCATCACTCGTCAAATTTATTAAAAGAGTAAAACCTTACCTAATGGTCAACCACCCATCCAACACCGATGATTTACCTCCCGCCCATCAATCCTCATCTTCACCTAACTCCACCCCGCCACCCTCACCATACCATGAAATTGAACCTTACCTATCCCAACCTAAGAAACAAATGAAAGAAGAATATATGAATGATGCTCACAATCATGAAAATAATAAGAAACCTATTGTGATATATTCAGATACTGAAGAAGAAGATAAACAAGAAGAAAAATAGATCATAATGAACTTACTCATATTTCAAAATCCATGAATTTAAATGGGGGTAGCCATAATGATCTTCCTAATGAGAGTGATTCATCATGTGTTAAATATGGTGCTACTCCTTGTATGACACTTAATTTAGTACTTTTAGCGTATTTTTCACTTTCCATTTATGATGAGCAATATTAGGATGCAGACGATTTGCTTAAGATCGACTCACATGTGTAGTACCTTTATACATGGTTTTATGTGTTTTCTTGCACATGATGTGATATCCCATGATGTGCTACTTGGTGTGTCTTTATGTTTGTTAACTATTTTCATTGGATGACCCTTGTTGTTCTCATTGGCACAAGGATACAAAGGAAATGAATCTATTGTGATATTCATCTACTTATAACTCCATTCTTCTTTATGTCGTAAAAACTGTTGTCATGTATTTTCCTTTTGGGGATGATGCAAGGCGTTGAGACATTCTCTTCCATTTTGACCCAAAATTATTGTTTGTTATCTTAATAGTCATTCCTCCATTGTGTTTGTAGTTCCACAAGTATCTAGGGAGTGATGTCGATTCTAAGCATAATCATATTACATATTATCTATGGTCTATACTAATCTTAGATCCGTGGATCCCTTGTGTGACATATTTTGTCTTGTTACATGGCTTTATCTCAGGGGCAACCCCTTGTCACTAGTCATTTTTATTGGAAGAAAATCATTATCATATAGTTTTCCAATAAGCTCTCATGACCTTTCATGTTACATACATTGTCTTACTCCACCTTAAAGGCAATTGCTCACAACTGGTGTTAGCAATTATTTTAAGGTGGGGTCATGCATTCCATTATGTGCTTCACTTTGTTCACACATGTTGGACTTAGTGATGTGTTGTCTTGGAATTTTGATCATTTTATAGTGCTTTATCATAATTATTAGGATCATAGTTCTTAGTATGGTTGAATTGAGGACACGCCTAGTTAATATCAGACTTCACTAGCCCTTGTGTCTTTCTCATTTGCTACTCTTAGAAAGCTGACCTAGTGAATATCAGACTTCACTAGCCTGTGGTGCTTTGGTTCGTGGTTCACCTAGAAAATAATACTTTATTAGCCTATGACTCATGAATGCCTTGGATATGGATCCTAGTAAGACTTTTGTGGAGCTTGCTAGTCCATGATTGTCATACCCCCATTTTTTTGCATGTTTGTGTTTTGTTTGCATTGTGTTTGTACTGTGTTTTGTTTTATTTTTATATTAGTGTTATGTTGTGTCACATTCCTTCATCATGTATGCTTCATGTTTTTTCATGATGCATTGCATCTCATATATGTGTGTTCCTTTGTCCTCATATTGTTTTTCCATAAGATCTTGAATCTAAGGGATAGCACATCCCCTAGATTTGGTGTCATCCTACATCTTCAATGTTTGGATAATTGAACCCTTCTTGGCTTATCCATTCTTTAGTGTGATTCTTAGCGTAAGTTCATACTCTAACTAAAGTGGAGGCTAAATGTAGCATCAAAAAATGTCACCCTTAACAATTTCACACTAGGTTTAGCTCCCCCTATGTGCTTGGACCTAATTATGCATTTGATTACCTTTTTTGTAAATATTTTCAAAGAATCAAACAATGGGAATGAAAACAAACATTTAGTATTTCCCCTGATACTTAAGGCCCTAAAAAGGATGGGTCTAGTCTAGAACACCCTATGCCCTCGACCAACCCATTTTGGCTCCATTTTGGATATGTCGATGTTAGTATTTTATTATTTTAATTTCCAATTTCATTTGTTGGCTATTGGTATTTGATTTTCAAGAAATTAAAAGAATTTCATATAAATACTAGTCATTTTCACCATTTCAATCCTAGCATCTTTTTTGAGTAAATTGAACATCCTAAAGGCAATTAAGAGCAATCAAGAGTAGAATTGTCAAAGATTATTTCAAAATTTATTTCAGTCAAGCATCATGTCAATCATTTATAATGTTTTTATGTAGGTTTGTTCATGTTTTCTGATCATTTATTTTGTGAGTACTAACACTTGTAGGACTTCAATCAAGCAATCAAATTCTCCTTGAAGATGATGAGTAAATGACTTTAGTGTTGCAAGTATGAGTAGTCGGTGTTGTCATTGATGTCAACAAGATTGGAGGAGATTGTTGCAAGCTTATGTTTGTGTTGTCATTGATTATTGAAGCTTATGTTTTTGTTGTCATTGATGATTGGTTGCGTTGATGCTTTGATTAGTTGCATTATGTTGTCATTAGTAAGTGCTACTAGTGTCAACCTCTAGTGTCACTTTGAGAAGTTTTTATGGATGTATAGTTGAATTGCAGTGGTGATGAGGAAGTGCTTAAGTTGATGAGTATGTGTCTCTAGTGCTTGGTTTCCAAGTGATTTTGAGAAAATTTGAATAAAAGAGGAAAACAACATGTTGCAGAGACATTCTGGTGTATAGTGTGGTGTTCTAGTTTTGGTCCATATTTCTTCATGGTTGAAGATCTGCTTGTGTGGTTTAGATATATTGGTTAGAGGTGTTCAGAGGTTCTATGTATAGAATTTCTTGGTTTTTATCATCATTCAAAGAGACTTATGTTCACCATTGTGTGAACTGTATGTTGTAGTGGTGTTTGAAAGAAATGGTTTTACTCTGTATTTCTCTATAGTTTGATTTCTCATCTTGTGGTTCTGGAAGTGTGTTGATAATGATCATATTTACCTATAGTCAAGTTTGTTCATAGTTTGGTTCTTTGGAAGTTGATTTCTTGAGTTACAAAGTATGGAAGGTTGTATGAGTGTACTAGGTGTGTACATTCTTCAGATGAAAGTTGTTGCAAAGGAATTTGTTAGATTTTAGGATGTTTGTGGGATATTCCAGATTGTATTCAAGTGTTGTGTGTGATCCGTGAGTTGTCTTTGGATTTAAGGAAGTGTGTACTTAAATGTTAATGGTGTTTACACTGGCTCGACCAAACTTGGGTGTTTACACTAATTATGGATTTTTTTTGGTAATTGTGGAAGCATGGTGTGGCATATATGTATGATTTGGGTTTGAGTTAAGAAGTGATGCGGTTCGCTTTCATTCTTTTCCACTATGGGAATGCTTAGTTCCTATCTAATTTGAATTTGTACAATTAAGGTGCATGGCCAACCTTGGAGAATGTTTTCAAGGTTGAAGAAGGTATAAATAAGTGATGAGTTGATGGAGAAATATGTCATGAAGTGTGTGATGCAAATTGCAAAGTTGTGAAGTGTGAATTTGTGAAGTGTAGTGTGATCTTAATGAGTTAGACTATTGGAAGCAGTGAGAAGAAGGCATATACAATCTTCAGAGGGACTGCAAATGTGTTGGTGATGTTGTGGTGGATCTTTTCTATTGCATTGGGATGGATTTCTCACTGTAACACTCTTCTTTCTTTTTTTTGTAATCTCGTAGAGAGCCCTTCTTTCTTTTGGGCAGTGAGCCCTTTGTATTCGGTGTTGAAATTAATTTATATTGTGAGCTAATCCTCATTGTGGTTTTTCCCTTCTTGGTTTTCCACGTTAATCTGGTGTTCTATTGTGCATGGTGTTGTTGTGTTTTAGTTTCTATTATTTTTTTTCATGCTAAATCATTCTAACAAATTAAGAGTTAATTAAGTTGATGTGGATTTGAATATTTATGAGGGCTTTGGATTTTTTAATGTACAACTAACTCACCCCCCCTCTTAGTAGTCTTCTATGCATTCAAAAATTCGTATTAGAGTAAGGTTCCTTGGAAGAAAGCTTAACTGCTTGAGGTAGATTTGGGATGGTGCAAAAGAGAGATGCCCTTTGTTTGATGGATTAGACTATAATTTCTAGAAGACAAGGATGAAAGGTTTCCTAATAGCTCTTGGATTTGGAGTTTGGAAGTCTATTGAGACTAGATATACTATGCTTGCTAGTGGCCCAAAGACTGGTGATGAGATCAAGGCCTATGAGAACAATGGTAAAGCAAGGTATCCTCTTTTAAGTGGTCTTTCTAACACTGAGCTTGTGAAAGTTATGAATCTGAAATCTACTAGAGAGATCTAGAAAAAGTTGGAAAGTATTTATGAAGGAGATGATAAGGTCAAACAAGCTAAGATACAAAATCTAATGGTAACATTTGAGAACCTATGCATGTATGAAGATGAAAACATTACAAGCTACATGTAGAAAGTGGATGAAGTTGTTAATTCCATTAGAGGTCTTGGTGGAAATCTTCAAGAAGAAGTGGTACATAAGTTATTAAGAACTCTTCCTAAATATTATAGTCATAAAGTTCATTCTATTGAGGAAGTTCAAGATTTAAGCAAATATTCTAGAGATCAGTTCTATGGTGCTTTATCTACTTTTGAAATGAAATAATTTGGTACAAGTAATGCAAAATTTGAAACTAATTGTAAGACTGGCAAATAAAAAAAGATAGAGGAATTAGATTAGGAGGATCTTGATGATGTAGAAGCAAATTTTGTGAGTAAAATGAAAAAGGGTATTGGTCAATATAGAGGTAAGTTTCCTTTCAAATGTCTTAGTTCTGGTAAGATAGGTCATTATGCTTCAAGATGTCTGTTAGCTCTCAAAAACGTAGGTTTGAACCACGAAAGGTTGCCAAGCTTTCACGATGCTTTAGGGTAACAGAACAAGGTTTGAAACAATCAAACCTTCTACTCTTCAGGTGCTGCTAGACCTAGGTGGGTGTACCTTTCTTGAATAGTGCAGACTTGACTTATGATAATCTTTCTAAAATGCTTTTGTCCACAATGGCAGATTACAGTAAACAAAATGAAACCAAACTTGATAGCAATCTTCTAATCTAAATACTAAAATGCTTGATTAAAAGATGTAAAGAGTTTAAGTGAATTCAAAATGATGAAATGCAGAGACCATTGCCTTGTTGGGTATGCGGAGTCAAACGAAATAGAGGTGAGCAACTTATTCTGGCAGAAAATCAAATTGTAGGCATATGATCTGTTTATAACTTGTATAAACAAT
The DNA here is from genome assembly GCA_007258455.2 of Sequoia sempervirens. Taxonomy (NCBI): domain Eukaryota; kingdom Viridiplantae; phylum Streptophyta; class Pinopsida; order Cupressales; family Cupressaceae; genus Sequoia; species Sequoia sempervirens. Next base: position 9,846,963 of record VDFB02000013.1, on the reverse strand, counting down.
GCAGGATTATGATTACTAAGCTCTACTTTAAGAATCTAGATGAATTCCCCCTGATTACTGTGATCAACAGAAAGGATTTAATCCCTACTTGAGAGAACCAGTCAAATTAATCACACAGATACAACAAATGTGCACCGATAAACTAAGAATAAACTTGTTATTTCAATTTAAACAACCAGAAAGAATTAACTTGGAGACAGCTTTAGCAATGCTTTTCAATAAATTCAACATACAATTGATACCAGAAACAACCTGCCACACTAGCTGATTTTATTTGAAACCACCATTTGAAATCATGCACATAGTCTCTGAAAAGAGAAAATTATCCTACTGTAGCCATCTGACTACCTACTGCTTTTTATCTAAAATCTGATCATGATCAATTACAATCTCGGGGCATATTTATAGCCAGCATTAAAAAAATAAAACATTTGAAATATCATGTCGGCCCTCCATAGAATTCGGGCTCAAAATCATGTCAACCTCAACAGCATTTAGAAATCTTCATATGTCGGCCCTTAGTGTATAAATCTTAATTAATCATCTACAGAGGCAATTGCCCAGACAACCCTGCAGGTATGCCAAAGGCAATAATAACGTTGATCGCTGCTGCCCGTGTTCACTATTCTTCGCCTTTGCCGTGACCATCCATATGTTATATCAAAGTGTATTCCTCACATGCTTTTCATCGCTTTGTTCACAGTCGCCATAGCATATTGCTCTCAGGGAGACCTCTTGTAGATGTCACTTCGTTCTGCTGAAAACCTCGAGCCACAATGTATCGCCAAGACATCAATATCCTTATACTGATAGAAGCCTTCGTCTTCATGTTTGTCGATATAACCTATGACTGTCGGGGAAACCCTATGTAGACAATATAATGTTTCATCGACAGCTTCGAAGTCAACCTGAGCACATACCAATTCGCCAAGACAACATAATACTTTTGTCGAAAGCCATTTGTTAGATTTTGTCGGCAAGACCCGACGGGCTCGCCAAGACATAATACCGAAGCTCATAAGTCTTACCGAAGTGTATGTTATAGTTGCCGGTTGGTGAGACACCCTTGGGTTCGCTATGACTTCCACCAAAAATCCTAACTTATGTCGATAAGACAATTATGTTCCTCCAATCGGCAAGACATGATGAATTCGGTGAGAGCTTCCACTGAGGAAAAAACTTACACCGATATACCCCTCCTTCGGGTCAACATGACATAACGAAGTCATTGAGACCCCCCTCTGGGGAATCCAACTCTCACCGAAATGGCCACTTAAGCACCGATCGGTAAGACAAGAGAAGATCGGGGAGACTTCAACCCGATAGCCACAACACATGCCGATAAGGTTCCACCTGCCAATGTGATCGTCGAGACATGTGAGAAGTCCTGCCGACCGCCCTAAAACACAGAAGTTAGCAAAAATGAGTCGGGGAGACAAAGAAAATGTCACGCCGACCTAAACCATGATGTGAAATATGCAAGACCCAATGGATTCAAAGGGACAAAAGGGCAAGATATGAGTGGAAAATGCACATGGTAGGATCAAATCTGGAGGTTTATGAGTAAACATAATATGTGAGATCATCAGATTTTTACAATTCCAACAGTGGCTCCATCTGGGGATGATTGAGTGTAAAATCAATGCAAGGATCTAGAAACATGGGTGAGCAGACCAGACTGAAAATGATGAACCAGTGAGCAACAATGGAGGAATGGAAATGGAAAAGAGTGCAAAATGAATGCAAAATGGATGCAAAGTGGAGATGGAGCAAAACCCTAAACTACTGTGCATGGAAAATAATTTTAAAGAGGACAAGCAAGAGTTGTCCATGCACTGACAACCCCCAATCCTCTGTGTTGCAACTTCACCTGTTCCAAGCTGTTGCAATCTGAAACTCAAATCATACCTTCCCCTGTCAAATATCTGATTTTGTCTTGAGTTTATCAGATTCTTTTTGAAGATACCCATGCAATCTTTCCTATCACTGTTGTTGCAAGTTCTTAGAGTATCATCATGCTCAGTTTGGCCCAAAATCCCAACACCATCCTGTAGTTCAAATTTTTCAACATCTTGGGAAAAACCCTTGTTATTACAACCATACGAAATATTCATATATTTAATGTAAAATTCTTCATTATCTTTCTCTCTGTTGTGTATTGCAAAACACTCATTCAGCTACATTGAAAATTTATCATCAGAGTACCTCACTTGAGAAACAAAGTGTTCTGCCATATCAACATTGTTTGAAACATACAAATCTAAAACCTTTTGCACCTCTTTGATACCCCCATGACTCAAATCTTCAATATTAACCATACATGAGCCAATCAAAACTGGAACACTATCATCCTTGGTATGCAAACAAATGTCATCTCCACATGAATTAGAAAATTTACATACCTTATCCCGAACTGAAGAAGACCTTTGATCAACACCAAAAGCATCACCATCATTCCAAGAAATGCACATGGAGTCATAAGAATCTTTACACAAAGACTTTTCATTGTCAAAGCAAAAGTAAGCTGGAGACAAAACCTCAGAATCACCCTGATGTGTATATCTCTGATATTCAAGAGTTAATAAATCTGAAATTTGCTCAGAGCTGAGTAAACAAGTTTCCACATTTTCACTATTACGGTCATATTCATCACTTTTGTCATCATCAAAAAGAGGCCCAGGATCATCAAAGAATAAAAAATTGGAAACATTACTAGCACAGTCATTTGTTCCATAACTTGACACATCCCATTGTTCATCTAAAAATACCTCTTGCTCAACATCAAGTGGATCTAAAAATACCTAAAATTCATTCTGGGGCAAACCTTTGCAAAACATTACCTAATCCTCTTTTAAATCTTCCTCATGCAATGGGCCTAAAAAATTTAGGAAACCATTCTCCAATTCACAACCTTCCTCCTCATCGAATGTATTTTTGTAGCTTTCAACTACAGCTGGAGGTATTGTATACTCACTACCAAATGATTCAACATTTCCCATTTCTTCTTCATCCTGATCTACATAAGAGGTAGAAGAATCCCCTTGCTGCAGATCCAAATCTACAGGTGTATCTTCAAAATCTGAATATTCATTGGATCCCTCATAACACACACTTCCCTCCTTGTCACAATCTATTATGCAAGAGAGATATCTTGTACCTTCATCTTCACTATGCAAGCAATTACAGGAATCATACTATTTTGCACATATCTCATCCTCTACTAGATGTATTACTTGATTAATTCCTCTATACTCATCAGAAATACAAACATTTGAATCAACAATAGTAGTGTTCCCATACCTTATCTTCTCCATGGCATCAACGAACTTATACACACGATCACAGACCTGCCGCGTTAATGGCCCAGACCAATAGGTTGATTCAGGTTTCCATGCTCTCGCAAGCTGTTCAACAAACAAAGCCTTTTTAGGTCTACAATGAGGAGGTATCTGCATACAAATATATGTCATTCTGTCATACAGAGAAGCCAAATCCTCTCCCTCATACATCCTTATGTTAAGAAATGCATCCAAGGGGGAAAATTTGCACTCTGATTCTATGGTGTAATCCTGGCTTCGAGTATATTCATCTTCTTCTACTTCAAATTGTTGATTTTGGCATACATACCTCTGCAAGTTTTGATTTTCTTGAATCTCCAATAACCCATGGGGAGCCCAATTTGGTGCAGACAGATCACCATATTGCTCGAGAAATCGATCCTGAAATCCTTAGAGAAACTTAATAGAAACTTCTGGTAGGCTATTGAACCAGTCCCTAGCATCTTCAGTGAGTGACATCATAAACAACTTCATAAGCATATCCTCATATGGCACCTCCAAACCCTCGATGAAAGCATTGAAGCTCTTCAAATGATCCTCAGCAATGATAGAGTTATCCCCTGTGAACTTAGGGACAAGGCTTCTCCAATTCATATTCATAAGGTAAGTGTGCCATTGAAACCCAGTAAAGTCAAACTGCTTGATCGTTGTTCGAGGTGGCTGAGGTGAGTACATATTCTGTTGTGCATGATATGCATTGCCTCCATTGTGAGAATTCCCAATTGTGTTATCAGGCATTTGAGGAATCCAATGCCTATCTGCATTTGTGTACATATTCATTCCATATACAAATTCCATTTTTCATCGAATTTTTTCCAGAGTCGCCACCTACTTTTCCAAAAGTAGGAAAATCATTATTTTTGATCTTTTCCCAGCAGAATCACTCTTTTCTGAAACTTCTCAAATTACAACTTTTCCTCCAATGACTCTATAATGTGGTCTTCAACCAAATTTTCTGATATAATCCCCAGCAAAGTCACCAATTTGTTAAGTGCGTGACTTGGATGGGGAGTGCAAATGAAACAATTGTGAACCTTTGGTTAAAGACCAATTTTAGAACTTTATTGACTCTATGGATGGATAGGCTAGAACTGGATTTTTTGATGTTTGTCCCCAGCGAAGTCACCAATTTGTTAGCTCTCAAAAATGCAGGTTTGAACCACAAAAGGTTGCCAAGCTTTCACGACGTTTCAGGGTAACAGAACAAGGTTTGAAACAATCAAACCTTCTACTCTTTAGGTGCTGCTACACCTAGGTGGGTGTACCTTTCTTGAATAGTGCAGACTTGACTTATGATTATCTTTATGAAATGCTTTTTTCCACAATGGCAAATTACAGTGAACAAAATGAAACCAAACTTGATAGCAATCTTCTAATCTAAATCCTAAAATGCTTGATTAACAGATGTAAAGAGTTTAAGTGAATTCAAAATGATGAAATGCAGAGACTAGTGCCTTGTTGGGTATGCGGAGTCAAACGAAACAGAGGTGAGCAACTTATTCTGGAAGAAAATAAAATTGTAGGCATATGATCTGTTTATAACTTTTATAAACAATGCATGATTATGATTACTAAGCTCTACTTTAAGAATCCAGATGAATTCCCCCTGATTACTGTGATCAACAGAAAGGATTTAATCCATACTTGAGAGAACTAGTCAAATTAATCACACAGATACAGCAAATGTGCACCGATAAACTGAGAATAAACTTGTTATTTCAATTTAAACAACTAGAAAGAATCAACTTGGAGACAACTTTAGCAATGCTTTTCAATAAATTCAACATACAATTGATACCAGAAACAACTTGCCACACCAGCTGATTTTATTTGAAACCACCATTTGAAATCATGCACATAGTCTCTGAAAAGAGAAAATTATCCTACTGTAGCCATCTGACTACCTACTGCTTTTTATCTAAAATATGATCATGTTCAATTACAATCTCGGGGCATATTTATAGCCAACATTAAAAAAATAAACATTTGAAATATCATGTCGGCCCTCCATAGAATTCGGGCTCAAAATCATGTCGGCCTCAACAACATTTAGAAATCTTCATATGTTGGCCCTCAATGTATAAATCTTAATTAATCATCTACAGAGGCAATCACCCAGACAACCCTGCAGGTATGTTGAAGGCAATAAAAACGCTGATCGCTGCTGCCCGTGTTCACTATTCTTCGCCTTTGCCGTGACCATCTGTATGTTATATCGAAGTGTATTCCTCACGTGCTTTTCATTCGCTTTGTTCACAATCACCATAGCATATTGCTCTCGGGGAGACCTCTTGTAGATGTCACTTCGTTCTACCGAAAACCTCGAGCCACAATGTATCGCCAAGACATCAATATCCTTATACCGATAGAAGCCTTCATCTTCATGTTTGTCGCTATAACCTGTGACTGTCGGGGAAACCCTATGTAGACAATATAATGTTTCACTAATGGCTTCGAAGTCAACCTGAGCACATACCAATTCGCCAAGACAACATAATACTTTTGCCGAAAGCCATTCGTTAGATTTTGTCGGCAAGACCCGACGGGCTCACCAAGACATAATACCGAAGCTCATAAGTCTTACCGAAGTGTATGTTATAGTTGCCGGTCGGTGAGACACCCTTGGGTTCGCTATGACTTCCACCGAAAATCCTAACTTATGCCGATAAGAAAATTTTGTTCCTCCAATCGGTGAGACATTATGAATTCGGTGAGAGCTTCCACCGAGGAAAAAACTTACAACGATATACCCCTCCTTCGGGTCGGCGTGACATAACGAAGTCGTTGAGACCCCCCTCTAAGGAATCCAACTCTCACCGAAATGGCCACTTAGGCACTGGTCGGTAAGACAAGAGAAGATCGGGGAGACTTCAACCCGATACCCACAACACATGCCGATAAGGTTCCACCCACCAATGTGATCGCCGAGACATGTGAGAAGTCCTGCCGACCACCCTAAAACACAGAAGTTAGCAAAAACGAGTTGGTGAGACAAAGAAAATGTCACGCCGACCTGAACCATGATGTGAAATATGCAAGACCCGATGGATTCAAAGGGACAAAAGGGCAAGATATGAGTGGAAAATGCACACGGTAGGATCAAATCTAGAGGTTTATGAGTAAAACTAATATGTGAGCTCATTATGCTTCAAGATGTCTAAACAGAGATTTGAATGATAAAAATAAGGAAAACAAAGGTAAAGCAATTAAGAAAAGTTATTACATTAGAGAAGATATAGTATATCTGATTATGGAGATGATGAAGATAGTGAATGCTTGTTCATGGCTATTAAAGATGAAACTATTTTTTCTAACTTTGAGAGATGTGTGAAGGAAAGTGCTCTAGAAATAGTTCACAATGCTATGGTGACTGCTCTTCATGCTAGAAAGCAGAAGAACTACTTGATTATTGACACTGGATGCTCAAATCATATGATTGGTGATAAAAGTAAGTTTGTTAAGATTGAGAAATATGAAGGAGGTTTAGTTAAGATTGGTGATGATACATCTGCTAAGATATATGCAAAAGCTTCTATTAGTTTTGATGGAAAGCATAATACATACGATGTTCTTTATGTTAAGGGTTTGAGACAAACTTTTGAGTGTTGGAAAAACATGTAGAAAAGGATATAATATTATGTTTCAAGATGATGGATGTGAGATCAGAAAAATCTCTATAACTTTGGTTGTTGCTGGAAGAACCTGACATATGGAAATGTTTATCAACTTAAATATATGGTCACTGCTTTATGACTTAGATAATTGAAAGTTGGCTATGGCATAGAAGGATTTGTCATATTAATTTTGATTTCCTAGTAAGGATCAGTTCAGTTCAAGATGTGAGAGATCTACCAAGGATTACAAAGCCCATTAATGTTGTATGCAGGGAATTTCAAATTGGGAAGCAAAGATGAAGTTTCAAAGTCAAAGACCAATATACTACCAGACTGTTGGAGTGTAATGTCCCTTCCTTAGGCAGCTCAGACTTTAGTGGAGGTTGACCTAATATTAGGGTTCCCATAGGTCAGCATAATGGTTAGGAAACCAAAATGAGGGTTGTGGAGCTTAGCTGGGAGCTTTACGAACCTTTTAGTTTGGAGTTCAATTGATGAATCTAGGGATAAATTGGAAATATTAAAGTTTACTTTAATGGAATAGTAAAAAGTGGATAATAACATAAAATTGTAAAGGGAATAGTGAAAAGTGCCCCCATCCTAGTAACTCAAAGTTGTTTTTAAAAAGTGGCCCTTTCTTTTGATGAGGAAAGACCCTCAAAATAAGCATAGCCTTTTGGGAGGAATATTTTATTTCTTTTTATTAAAAAATCTCATGGAGGTTATAAAGCAATTCGTTGGGCTCTTTTTTGGGCATTTTATTCTCATTTTGACAAAGCAATTTGCTTTAATGCAAATATTAAAGTTTGTTGGAAGTTTTACGAGCCTTTTAGTTTGGAATTCAGTTGATGAATCCATGGATAAATTGGAAATAATAATTTTTTCTTCAATGGAATAGTAAAAAGTGAATAATAATATAAAATTATAAAGGGAATAGTGAAAAGTGCTCCCATCCTAGTAACTCAAAGTTGTTTTTAAAAAGTGGCCATTTCTTTTGATGAGGAAAGACCCTCAAGATGGGCATAGCCTTTTGGGAGGAATATTTTATTTCTTTTTATTAAAAAAGCTCATGGAGGTTATAAAGCAATGTGTTGGGCTCTTTTTTGGGCATTCTATTCTCATTTTAACAAAGCAATTTGTAGGTTTGAGCTCTGGAGAAGGGTTTCAATGTTGTTTCATCCCTCTGAGAATGAAAACTCTCAAAGGCTATCATGAATTGGATGAGAACCTAGTTCACCTTTGGGGAGGGCCTACCTTGGGTCTTCATTTGAGCTTTATCAGATGAGTTTCAAGTATATATTTTTCAGATCTGAGTTTGCAGTGGTATTATATCAACATATTGCAATAGATTAGGGATAGCCATAAGTAGTATAGGCCTTGGCAACTCATTTTATACCATACCTCAGTTTGTTGCATCAATTCAAGATCATAGGCTTCAAACCCTAGGTGCTACGAAGGGTTTCATACCAATTATTGGATCTAATTTGCTTATTCAATTAGTTGGAAATTCATATCAAGGTAGATTTGTGAAGCTGGGAAGAAGTTAAAAAGGGTTTTCCTTTGTTGTTCAATTTTATATTAGATTGTGTATGTAGACTTGTGGTATGTACAATAACATTTGAGCCAATAAATTCATCATTATTGCTCTCTATTTAAATTGTATGATTTATTTAAGTTTTAGCAGCAATTTCCTTCCTTCTAGTTTTCAATATTGTTGCATAAATCAACATTCAACAAAAACACACAAAAAATTAGAAAAACACAAAACAAAAACAAAACAAAAACAAAAACCTTCCTATTCCATGGTCAAAGACTTTGAAAAGACAAAACTAAAAAAATTAGATCAAATTTGGGTTGGGGATATTTTAGTGGTATCAAAGCCATATTCCTGCCAGCCTGTTGGGTAATGATTGCATTCAATTGGTGTGAAATCAGTCATGCACAAGTTAGTTTGGATTTGGTTTTCAATTGGGACAGCGAAAAAGGTCATCATGGAAAATTTGTTTAGCAATAAATAGGCATGGAAAGAAATTGTGCAAACACAACTCAAGACCACACTAAAAATGCAACATTTAGAATATTTACTTTCAAGGAAAATTAGGTACTCTAATGGTTCATCTCCATCTACAATAACAACTAAGAGTTCTCATGCCTCGCCAACAAATAAAGCCATCATGGCCAACTATGACAAGTATTGCTCTCTTCCTCAAACTATACAAGATATGTTATCATTCACATAATTTCTGGCTATACCAGATGAAGATGAAGCTAACTTGATGTTTACAAGTCCATATCAACCACAAGGAAAGGAAGAAAAATCAAAAGATATCAAAGAAAGCATTGGGAAAAATAAAGAGATAAAGGTGCAAGAACAAGGAAAGAGAAAGGAATCACTTGCTTGTGATCCGCAACCTACTAATGATCATGATCGTTGCAAAAATTAATCATTATGTGAGAATCCTAAAGAATTTAAAACTTTGTTTCATGAGGAGTCACCTATTGCACCATTGAGTCTTCATTGTGATCACAAAGTGGAAGAGATTACAGTCATGGACCAACCCTTTAGAGATGTTGTGAGCATGATACCTAGGTATGACACCTATTCTGACTTTTGCAACTGCAGTTATAATCATGAGGTAGCATCCATTTCACATGAAGGTAATAATGTTCCTAAATCTTCCTATGTCGGTACTCAAGTTGAGAATGTTACACATGAGATATATGTTTGGGATTCAAGCCAGAAAGGTCCTGATTTTGTTCACCATATTGTGGAAGATGTAAAAAGAACACAACAGTTGTGTGATGGGTGGTCTATAAGAGCTAACAAGGCCAAGATGCTTGTTGCCCAAGCAAGACAACACTTACAAGTGGTTAAGGAAAGTTGCAATCTAATAGATAATACAATAAGACAAAGAGAACCGCATGTTAGATCCTTATTTCTTTCAAAGGAAGAATGTGTGGATGTTGAATATACAAGGGAAGAGTTTCTTGAGGTAATCCCACAAGAAGAGGATGTTGAGTTACAATGTTGGTCTACTTGGCACCATGAAGTTTATGACTTTCCTCTTTTGGAGAGGCCCTTGAAAGCTCAAAAAAATGATGATATTGGTCACACACTTGATGGATCAGCCACAAGTGTTATATACATTTGTGTGGAATGGAACATTATCGATTTCATTATGGTTAGTCATGTATCATCTACAATGAAAAGACAATTGCTAAGATCATATGAAGCATTTTGTTTTAGAGAGTTGATTAGGGAGACTTGGAGGTTTCTTACTAAGATCTTGCAATTTGATAATTGTTGGTTCGTCTTGCATACTACACAGATTGGAGTTTGCTAGTAAGGGAAAACATATCAGTTATGGAGGTGATAGTATGGATTAGAAAATGGGATAGCAATATTTTGACATCACATGAGCATGAATCCAAGATATATGTCTAATCTTGGTAGAGTTCATTGTGATGCAGTTAAAAGAGTCTTCAGATATTTGCGGGGTACCTCAAATTATTCCTTATGTTATCATAGTAATATGACTGAAGATGAGATTTCCCTTGATATTCGTGGCTATGTGGATTCAAACTGGGTAGGTGATGTTGATAACAAAAATCCACTAGTGCTTATGTTTTTACTTTATTTGGTGGTGCAATTAGTTGGATGAGTAAGCAACGGGATGTGGTTGCTTTGTCCACTACTGAAGTGGAGTATATGGTAGCTACTCATGCTTGTAAAGAAGTCATTTGTCTTAAGAGACTGTTCAAATGTTGGAATAAAATAAGGTACAATGAAAATTTATTGCAACAGTCAGAGTGTGATATGTCTAGCAAAGAACCTGACATTTCATGTCAGGACCAAGCACATTGATGTACAATATCATTTTGTTAGAGATATGGTTGAATATGGTAGGGTGAAGTTGGTTAAGGTAGAGACTTTGATGAATGTTGATAATTCTTTAACTAAGCCTGTGAGCACAGAGAAATTCATATGGTGTTTAGAGACTATGGGCCTTTCAGCCCTAGCAATTAAAGAGACAATGGTTACACCCTTACGTTGCTCTTGCAAGGTGTTCGACAAGTGGGAGATTTGTTGGAAAATGTGTCTCAACCTTGCAATTATATACAATTTATTTTTGATAGGATGTATGTTGGTATGTGGCAACTAATCATGCAAATATTGTACACTCGTAACAAGATATGGGGTTTGGGGCATCGCCCTGGAAAAAAAATTCATTAACACGTCAAGGTTTTCCCACTAACACGTCAAATTTTTTTTTCCCACTGACATGTCAAGGTTTTTTCCCGCTAACACGTCAAGGATTTTTCGTTAACACGTCAAATGAAAAATGACCTTGTAAAACCCTAATTCTAGAAGGTTCCAAAAAGCTTGTTATAAGCGGTTGGGATGTATGTAGACGTGTGTGTATTTTGAGAGTCTAATAGTGGTCATGTTGTCTCTTGATCTTTGGTGGTGATACTCCTGTGAGAAGCTTGCTCTGCAAGTATATTGTAATCTTTTGATTTATGAATAATATATTGGGTGGCTTTTGGAGTGTGGGGTTTTTCTCCTAAAAGGGTTTTCCCCATGTAAATCATTGTGTTGTGGTATGCATGATATTTTTGTTTGTTTTTTTTTAAGTTTTTGTAACTGTTAAAGATCTATAAAGTTTTACATTTTTTCTCCTCTCAAGATTAGTGTAGGAAGTTTTTCCGCTACCTTAGCTTCCTTATAGTAATACTAAGCTCTCCTTTTGTCTAATATTTACTCAACCTTTTTTATTCTCTTTAATCACTACCTCTTATAATATAAATCATTGCTTTTGGAGTTTTTCAACAATCTTAATCACATATAATTATCTTTGACTTGGAATATAAACATTTTTATGATAAAGTCCACCACCTTTGTAAATATCTCCATTGTTGTCTTTAATTACTGCCTTTAGATTGATGTATATTAGTTAGACATCCACATTTTTATTTGGGGAATAATATTCATTTATACATGCTTTAGTCGCTTGATTTTTTTTAGCGATTAGTCGCCTTTGTCCTTTATTGATTACACATCTTTGACACAATCTTGCCTATCAATCTTTCTAATGATCTCGCCTAAACACCTTTGACATCAATGATACTATTTCCAGCAAGCATGCCACAAGTGCTTAATCTTATTACACTTTAGAAGATGAATATTAGGGGCACAATGCTTATAACAATGTTATAAGTGATAGTAAGCTTTTTTGGATTAAACTGTGTATGATCCATCTTCAGGATGAGAAGAGCTCTTCTCATCCTGAAGATGGATCATAGAGTGTGATCCGAAATGTTGGTGATAAAAAAACTAACACAGTTTAATCTAGAAAAGCTTACTATCATCGATATGAACTATGGAAATCTAATGTCTTTGAATGCTATAAGTGATCACAAAGTTGTTAGAGGTAGTAGGTTGCCTACTACATGTATCCTTTAACCTACTATAAGTTTTAATAGACTACTACAAATAAACAAGTTTCTACAAGCATTCAATTGGTTAATTTAAGTGTTCATATTACTTTCACATGACATGTGAACACCAAGAAGAGTATGCTTGGACTTGTGTTGATCAATAAAAGTATTATCTTTCAGCTAGAGTCATTAATGTGGGTAATTCATATTGCTTTAGCAATGCTATAGGAGTTGGAATGGTAAGACAATGATAGTATGATTGGGTGACAATATTGTAGACAAGTTGATAATGGTTCAAAGAACTATTATACTACACATGGGGTCAACCAATGCATGTGTTCATTTCTACAAACTACTTTTAGGGAAGTTGTAGTAGTTGGGAATTCATTTTGGGAAAGACAATTAATAGAGGTAGTTTTCCTTATATGGGTGGCTTGATGTTGTCTACACATGTCTCTCCTTCATAGCATGATGATTAGCTAGGACAACAATTGTGTTATATGTTACTAATAAGTTGTTTAATTGTCCCTAGGCTATAATAGTTCGGTCATTCCTCTTGGAAATAATCTCTCAACTTTGAACATGATGGCATGATTATTGTGATATGTTTGGTGGTCAATTTAATTATCTTATTGTGGGCCAAGTGTGTTTTCTCTATTGGTGGCTCACATAGATCATGGAAAACAAATTATCAAGGTTAAAATGATGGTTGTTTCTTTACAAAGTGACCATCTATATTTTTGAGTGAGAATAGTTAGAAGAGTTTTTTTTGCTATTCCAATGTAACCATTGATCTTCCTTAGCAAGGAAAATAAAGAGGAATAAGAGAAACTTGAAAAAATAAAGGAAAAGTTAGTTGGATGGGTAAAGAAAGGCATTTTCTAAATTGTTGAGGCAAATAAGAAGAGTACTTCCAAATTGCAAAAGAGTAAATTGGAAAAGAGGTGATTATGAGATTAGTCTAGAATCCCAATAAGACCATTAAATTGATTCTCTCCTTTATAAACATTAATATGTACAATAAATAAAATACTTAATTACATACATGAGGGTACATGATGTTTTCCATGTCAGTCAACTCTGTTCATATTGTAAGGCCCAACTAATGTTCAGTGAACTTGGTGATATTCACACAATTCAGAGGGGGTACCTAATTAAACAGTCCACTAAACCCTTGTAAAGACTCCATCTAATTATCAACGAGGGCTAAAATAGGCTTGTGATGATGTTAGCATTGTATGTGTATTCAGAGACTCTATACTACATACATCATCTTAGTATAGGTTTTTACACATGTGGAAAAACATAAACTACATAACAATAAAAAGAATTGATTATGGAACTTTTGATATGGGTACTTACAGATAAAGACTGTGACTAGTTTAGTGTCAAGAATAAATTTTGTAACTAACACTGGTAAATTTGACTCACTGATGAGAGCCAGTTATGTCCCATTTTATGCCACATTTTAGCATTTTCATATGCCTTCAATCCCATTTCCATATTCCATTTTTTATATCTTATCATAACATTTTACCATTCTATGTTGCATATGATTAAATATATATGAGTGATATTTAATATGGTTTTGGGATAAAATATGAAAAATAATTATTGATTATCTTTACTAATAAGTGTTGTCATTTTAAGCCTTGGAAATATATTTCGCAACATGCAGACTTCCTGTCATCTTCATACAGACTTCCTATCACATTCTTCACAGGAACTTCCTGTCACCTTCATAGGAATATGGCTTGTGATTATTGTTGTAATTTCCTTTTCTAAGTGGTTGACTTAAATTTCACTTGTTTATTCCTCTAGCCACATGCCACAGGTTGAGACAACTCAACCACCAACTATATAGCACTAGATTTCCTCTGACCACCATTAAATCCAAAGGCTATGGTTATATTGTTATATTGTTATGATGACAACAAAGCGTGATTATTATATTGTTGCGAAATCGGTTAGTAAACAACATCATTAATATATTGTTAAGAAATTGGTTCATTTTGTTAAGGAAAGATTGGCCACGAGGCCACATAAATCTTTCTTAAACCAACTCATTTACCTCAACCACTGATTTATAAATTGCAAACATATTTCTATAAAACTATATAAACACTCGTATGTAATATTAGCTAGCCTAGAAGGAAGAAAATACATTTGATATTATTATCAAAGAGAAGTGTTTTGAAGTCTTTCTCAAAAATTCTATAAGCTTTTTATTCATTGATTGATTGGGAGGAAGGGTGCCCACTCTTCAACTATCGATGAAGTGTAAATGTTTGTATTTTCTGCAGAGTGTGTTTTTGTGTGTTATGATTTCGGTTGATTATGTTTTGCATTGTTATGTTTATGTGTTTGATACGTGTTAATACTTTTCATGTATTAATGATCTACATTTTATTTCCATGCTGCAGAATCAATTGCTATGGTTTTCATGTCTGATATTTGTTGATTGAGTTTTTTCCATAATTTCTACACAGTTCTTGTCATAATTTATGTTATTCCTATCACAGAAATACTATAGAACCAGTGACAATTTCTATAGCAATTCCTATCATAGAAAAACTAGAAACATTAATCTTTTTTTTAACTTAGGTAATTGATTAAATTTAGGACTGCATTTTCATCCCCACTCGCCTCACGACTTGCAACCCTTGTGCATATAGCCACGACACCTTTTATAAGCTTACGATCCCTAGATTGACATTTAGACTGAGCTGAGTCCAGTTTATTCTTTACCCCAGTTTTGGTCTATCACTCACTCTGGAGGATAATGCATTAAGACAAATAAAGCATGAATACAAGATAAGATCTTATTCATGTTTTCATTCACATTCACAACATGAAGAATCTAATTAAGACAAATGCAATAATGGAAGTAACTATTGTAGCAACAAAAATTAATATGCAAAAATTAAAGTGGGGAATATTTACCTTGAGTGGCCCTTGCTCAAGTGGTTGTCTCCACAAGATAAACTCAAATCTAGCTTCTCAAATCAATTAAACATAACAGTAACTAAAAACTTCTTCATGACATAACGCAAGATTTCACAATCTAATAAGAATCTTCAGGGATATCTTATTCATAAAAACATAACTAGAAACAAGAGTAAAACCATCTAAACATATCTAATTGCTATATATGTTATGCATGTTATTCTCCTCGACCACTGGACCATATATATAGGTGTGGGGGAGTCTTATTGAAACTAGGACTCAAAACAAAAAAACTGAATGCAAATCACCACTCCCCTAAGGAATAGAATGTGATAAAGTCTACATAACTAAAAAACATAAGTGAAAAGGTAGAAGTTGATTAGGACTACAATTCTGATGCAATGATAAAATAGAAACGTCGATTGTGGAAGCAGTAATGTTGGATTCCTAATCATAGAATGTTTCCTCTTCTTCAGTATTCTTATTAAATGATATGATGACTCACAATCATCCTGATAAATAGACGCCTGCAATTCTGCAATTGTTATGTTCTTATTTTAGAACTTCCCTTGCATCAATGTTTGAAACTCCTTTGGCTATGGGTTGTGCTTCCTATTTGCTATGGGCTACAGTTTGCTTACTCTGGCTTCTTGGCTACAAAGAGTTAGTTCACCTAAACATATACACAATACTAATAACCATAAATTAAACATAGATCTACACCGCATTCCATACATATTTACACATTTTAACCATGTAATTACTAACATACCATACTCATATTTCCATATACTAAAACCAGGTTCAAGTTACATGATGATCATAGAAAGATAGTAAAGTTTAGGAATATGTATGAAATGAGTATCTAGAAATGTCTAAAAGTATTTACTAAACAACAAAAAATAGCTAATAATTGGCCTTCGCCTCATCACATATCACGAGGATAAAAACATGGATGTTCCAACAAGGAGACCATTGAAAGTCTTGGACATGCCAGACTTGGAGGTGCAGGAAGTGATTATTGTCATAAGATTTAGAAACATGAAATGGAAGGAATTATTAGTTCATTAGTAGGGTCAATCCAAATGACAGGCATTATGGGAATGAGTTGAGAGTTTGTGGAAGTACATGAGGATAAGGTGTTGGAGTTCTTGGGTAAGGACTCCACTACTCCCTTCTAAGTACTAGAGCAAAGTTTAGTGCATTCACATCAAATATTAGGGACAATGGTGTTGATGTCAAGGGCCTCACCTGATTTGGAGTGGGAGAGGATATAAGGGGTGTTGTGTCTTAGAGGGTAGCGTTGGTTCTAAGGCCTCAAAACTAGGTCATCCCCTCCTAGAAATGGGCCACACCATGTTTCAGGGTGTGCATCCCAAGTAAAGTGGGGCTTAAGAGTAGATGAGGTGTATGAATGAATTTGGGTTTGAAGGGAGTGACAAAATGGGACTTGGAGTCCTAGATCTAAAAATTAACCTAGTACAAGGGTGTGGCCATGTAGGGCAGGACTTGGGGTGCCTAGGTTGGGGTCAAAACAGGGGTCTAAGAATGGGGCTTGTAGAGTGCCAAAAATGGGACACTAAAATGGGTCCAAAATGGAGTGCTAATTTGAGTGCCAACATTGGGGAACCAAACTCGGTATTATAACAAAGACTCTGGGAGTGCCAAAAAGGGGGTGCTAGAAGGGTGCTCTAAAAGTGTGTCAAGGTGCACTAGGGTGTGCTAGGGGTGCACCAAGGCCAGGACAAGATCTAGATCAAGGTTCCAAAAAGTGGAGTCAGGCTAGCCTGTGTGCACAATAGGTCCAAGAGTGGAGCAAAGTGGGGATATCATGATGTTTGAATGATGCAATATTCTTTTAGGCCAAAAATTGTGGTCATTTCCTGAGGTGAAAAAGTGGCATACCAAGAATTATGGTGGTTCTCTAACCAAGAAAAGTAGCATACCGAAAGTTGTGATGGTTGCCCAAACTAGTAGTTGGAGTTATGGACCAAACTGGATTGTGCAATCATTGGACCAACAAGTGTGTTGACCTTCAACATTATGGGAATCCACAAAAAAACTATTATATGGGAAGAAGAATACCCTATTGGTATTGATAATAACATTCTACAAGGTAAGTTGCTTCCCACAAGCAAATGGTCATGGTGGAGAAATGCAAGGAGGCCCATAACTAGCAATAAGAGAGCAAGGTGACCTCGAAGATGGAAGTGGTGTTGTAGTGAGGAGTGGAGCTATGTTCAGAGGAGTGGAGCAGAGTCTACAACATTGCAAAGGATTTGGAATTGGAGTTCCTAAGTGGGGGACTTATGTCTTGGAGTGGGTAAGTCTCCCTAAATCCCAAGGGATTAGGGGGTACCAAGGGGAGAAGTGTGATAATTCTTCAAAGAGGCTTGAAATATTGTATTCTTCAAGGTTTGGAATTCACATGAAGAGCTACAACTAAGGGTGAGATCAAAGAGCGACACCAAAACTTGGAGAGTGTGCGCATACCCAGGGGTGGGAACTTGTACTTGGGAACTTCAAAAGTGACCAATGGTAGTGATTAACAAAAGAATTGAAATTGAATGTAAATCGGGCCAAGGGCCATTTGCAATCAATAAAGTTGTTTGTTTACCCCACTTTGGTGTTACATTATTTTGTGTGTGTATATTGGTGTGGACCGTTGCATTGTGCATATAAGTTGCATTACGTTGTTAGTTCCGATGTACATTAATGTGTTCATGTATGCACGTTTTGAAGCTTGAGTATGTAAAGGCGTAGTTCAACACTCTTAAACGCACTTGATTACCACAATCAAGTGAAGAAAAAAATTTCAATACCATATTCCACCCTTTTTTTTACCAATTAGAAATATGTGTAATTTATATTCCTACTCATTAGATACCCTATTGTTTATTTCATTCTCTTATTAGTCTTTGTATATTTACTATTACTACAAATATCAAACCAAAACTTTATGAATCAATTTTGGATTGTAACTCCATTAAATGAATGTTTTTAATTGCGTCCACAAGACTAGCCAATCTATGGGACCCTCGAAATGAAACAAAAACCACCTTTTCCAAAACAATAAAACAACCGTCGACCCCACCAATTACTTCTTGTTGTTTTCTAACTCTTTGTTGATTTTGTTTCTTTTGTGATGAATTTTGATCAGGTAACTTGTTGTTTTAGCAATCTTCTCCTCTTCAAACAAGACTGCTAATGATTTGACTTTTAGCAAATCCGAGTAACTGTACCGGATGTCCTTGTAAGCCTTAAAATGCATAATGTAGTGCCACTTTTTCTCCACTAAACCAAAGAGCAGAAACAACAAATAAAATTTGTCCACACCTCTTTGGGTATTTTCCATTTTCTTGTTTCACATCTCAAAGGGCATGGGCTAGTTCTTAACTGGGCTATTAGCATTTTAGCCTTCCACTTTATATCTGCTCCCACATAGTATTTTTGCTTGTGGTCACAAGTGGGGTTAAAATGCAAAACATAGTGCTCTCTTTTTTGACCAAGTTGTTTCAACCACATGATATTCTTGACTTGTTATTTTACATACCTTTTAATTTCTACATTTGTATTTGGGCAATCTTGCATGTTGATACCCCATTTTCCCATCCACTTGACATTTTGTTTCATCCACGTGCTCTTTCTTCTAGTTATTTTTTCTTCTACCACAATTTTGGGCCATTGGTGTTCCCCCATATTCTCAATTCTATTCAAATAGCCTAATAGAAAAATGAACGCATCCATTTCCATTGGAAAGACATCGACTTCAGCTAAAACAATCTCATATAGGATTGAACTTTTTATTTTGAAATTGCTTATGATTAGGTGCTTTTGTAATTTTTCTATTTGTCTCCATTTTAGAGCCGACGTGCTGCAGCCCCAAACTTCACAACCATATAAGACCGCAGGTGTAACACGTAGCCCAAATAACTTCTTTGTTTTCCAATCCCATAACTCGATTGATCTACATCTGCTTTGAAGCGAGTAAAGAGTTTTCCAACCCCCTTCTATTATTTTTGTCCTACAAGTCTCTCAACTGAGAGTGTTGCAAAAATCGAGACCCAAATATTTGTATTCATTTACCACTTGCAAATAGTTTCTCTCAAACTCAAAATTTATTTGCTTCCTAGCTCTTTTCAACGTAAATATCATGACCTTGGTTTTGTTGATGTTCACTTGCATCCCTACATCTTGACAAAATAACTCTAAAGCTTTTAGATGTTCTTGTAGACCATTTTTCGAATTTGCCATTAAGGTAAGATCATCTGCATACAACAAAAAAACTTGATCACATAAGTGGCCAAAAGAACACCATCACCACCATGCTTGTCTAACCATTCTTCTAACTTGTCTATGTATAGCCCAAACAAAGTGGGAGACAAAGGGCAGCCCTGCTTGACACCAATGTCACTCCTGAAGCAATAAAAAGGACCCGCCTTTGTTATGATTTTGGCCCGAATTTGATCATAAAGTCTGTGGACAACAACCCTATATTTTTTTGGAATTCCAAGATGTTCTATTATGTCCCAAAGTTTGTTTCTAGGTACCATGTCAAAAGCCTTTTTGAAGTCAACAAAATAGCAAAAAACCTCATTATCTTGTTTATCCCAAACTTTTTCAACCATGTCCCTGAGAGTGATGCAATGGTCAATTGTAGAAGGCTTTGATCTGAAACCAACTTGCATTTTTGCCCTCTTACCCTCCTCGGCCCAACAACTATTCTACATTCCACCATGCTCCCAAAGAGCTTCCCAGAAAGAGGATTAATCTTTATGGTGCTGTAGTTTGACAAGTTGTTGACATCACCACTCTTGTGGAGAAGTATAACAACGCTCGTTCGTCCAATTTATTGAGAAACCATATTGAATGACTTATTGAAATTCCTTTTGATATGAGGTGCCGTGAGCTCTAAATCCCATTAATAATCAATCCCATTAATAATCAACATGAGAATATTAGTCAAACTGAAACTTCATGTGAGTTGGAGGAAATAAATTCCTCCGGCCTACCTAGCTGCCCGCTTCCGTGTAAAATAGATTAAAAACATTTCATTAAAAAACGAATAAAGCTCGAGAGAAGCTATATAACAGAGTGTTGGACTCTCTAAACAGAAGGAGTAAATAATATATCTTTCCCAATAAAAAATTCAAGAAAATATGATAAAATTCCAAGTGTTGACCCGCTAAGTGTTCACGCTTACAGTATTTCATACGGCAGTATCTATCCAGCGCATTAACGCACGCCCTACGGCAATGTCTATCCGCCATACTTCTGTTAACTCACGCATCACTGCTACTCTCTTTAATATATCTGGAAAACGCTTTGGCAAACGCAAGGATCGAATGGAAGAAAGATAGAGTTGGTGAATCAATTTATATTTAAGAAACCACTGTTGGTCATCTTCCACGCGTGTAGAACACATTAAGGCTCTCCACGACTAGTAATTTCTAGTCCAGTGCAATTAATTTACTCTCGACCATTTACTGTGCGCTTGTCCACTTGTGTACGATGCGGTGAATCAATATCTATTCCACCCGCCAGTACAAAAGTAGCTCAACGAGAGCATCGGACGCCATTAACCAAATGCATGAGTTGCTCTGCAGACATTCTATTTAGTTATCAGACTAGGTATTTGTTTTAGAAGCCATGGAAGAAGCGCAAGGCATTAGGCCAATATAATAGTAACGGCTACAATGAGCGTGAATAATAACACAAGCTTGATTGCCACAGAGAATGTGAGCAAAGTGGGGTTAGGATATGGAATAGCAATAGCAGTGGGAATACTGGTACTGGTCTCCACAATAATGCTTGCCTCTTATGTCTGTGTGAGAGTGCAAGGAATAAGAGGCACCGTTGGTAATACTAATAATGGTGTTCGTTCAGCACGGAATTTAAATAATAATAACCGTTCAGCCATTGGGCCTTCGGTAAATATAATTATTAACTGTATTGAAGGAGGCGTTGGAGGTCTGGATGAGAGGACCATAGATTCATATCCGAAGCTGGTGTTCTACAGGCGCCAGCAGCTGCCCCGCTCGCAGGACACGTGTTGCTCCATTTGCTTGGGGGAGTACAAGTACAAGGAAGTTTTACGTCTGTTGCCTGATTGTCGGCACTGCTTTCATGCAGGGTGTGTGGATGCATGGCTGAGGCTGAATCCGTCTTGTCCCGTCTGTAGGACGGCGTCTCCGTTACCGTCTCCATCGGTCACACCTCTTCCCACGCCTCTCTCCGAGCTTATTCCTCTCGCAAGGCATTCTGCAGATGGCCGTTGACCAATTTTGTTACAGCAGGTAGCACAGAATTTCTTTCAGATTGGAGAAGAATTCAAAGCATATTGGTTAGGCCGTGCTTTTTTATTGAAAGTAGGGGTATACATCACTTCAATAGTGCCTATGGACTAACAATTGCACCCAAAGCTGCCATTGGTATCAGACTATGGAGGCTAAGATTTGTGGTTGAAGATGCATGAAAACAGGAATATGTCTCTGGATAATCTCATAGCGCTGTTTTTCTTGCTCTTCAGATTTGTATTGATACCAACAACATTATGTACTTTTTGGGCCATTTATTCAATTCATACCTAGGTACCTTGATGGGGTTTTTTCCTTTTTTCCTTTTCCTAATTTTTCTGAAAAACTGTGTAGATAGCCAAAAGCCTACGTGTAGGTGACTGAAAAACTATGTATATGGTTGAATGACTACATCATGGCTAAGCCTTGAGAAACTGAACTACCTAGTATGTTGTTCAATACGCTCTAAAAAATTTGATTTTTATTTTTTCAGTCTAACTGTATTTCAGTACTGCCCAGTTATATAGGAAATATAGTGGCAAGGTAAGCTCTTGTCCAATGCATCTTTAAAACGAAGTTGTAAGCAAATATCATGCAATAACAATGGGGTTTAAATCACGAACTTTTAAATTGTGTAAGTGGCCTCTCTAACGTGTAGACCTTGTGCTGCTGTATAACTAACTGATCTCCTACTTTTAATCTGCCGATTCTCATTTGATCACCGTGTGCTATTTTAAGGGTTCGTGTGTATTCCAAACAAACAATGGTTGCCCTCTACATGGTTTAGATTGTGAATTGCCTGAACACCCAACTTAAGCCAGAGTTATACATATGGTTAGGGCTCCCAACGTGAGTAAAACTCAAACCTAAGACCTCCTATAGCCACAAATTAATTAAATGCTGTTATCACTCTAAGCTATTAGCCTGTGATATAGTTTGGAATGTAAATTACTGGACCAATGCACACAATTAAAGAGAGTCACGATATGCTTGATCTATATATCGACCGTAGCTGATGATTCCATTTATGTTGAGTAAGGTATTTCATCTAAATTTCGACATCTTACAGATGGTAGCAAGATAGTAGTCTTGCATAGTATATGTTATATCATTCTTCTCTTCAAGGAGTCTCCAGCTCATCTTCAATTTTGATGTTGTAAGTGTTCATAAATGTAATTTCTTGATGGGACTCAGATGTATCGCTGCACGGGGCTAAGATTTTATATAGCCAGGTAATTTATATTCTTCAAGAAATTGATTAATGGCACATGTCATACAGTTTGCGCAAACTTCTTTCAGTAGCAGCTTAGCTAATTTTACAGCTAGTATACTCCAGGATAGTTTTCTCAAGGTCTACTGTATTCTCATATGGCTAGTTTGATTCTTGGTTGCTTTTGGGTTTTATCATATTTACACTTTTTTATAGATGCTGTGGGCTACCACTTTTTGCTACAGTTTGGAATATGATTGTCTAAGAAATTCTGTACATAAGCTTTTTATATATGCATTTTTCAGTTATGAGATACGGCTTTAATTTGTTATCTCAACTTTTTCATTTGTGGGTGTTCATATATCGGTTGATCCTTAATGGTAAATCAGATATCAGTTTGAAAGGATTTTTAGGTGGGTATTCTTCTGGTAAAACATGTAGGCTGCTGAGATGTACTTCGTTAGACTGATCTATTACAATTCTTTTGTTAAGGTAGAGGGTGATAAGTCGAGAACAAGAGTTGTAGATGATGTGGAATTCTTACTAAGCTAAATGTTTCCTATTTAATGGACATCTCACTTTCAGCCACACAGTGGGTGCTCAGAGCACTTACCAGAACATCTAGCTTCCAAGTGCAGGATGGTTGCTCTCTACATCATTTTGAATGTGTGTTCCTCAAAATCACCTTCAAGCCCATACTTATGTGCTCTCAGGGATCCTACCTTTGACTATCATGTTGATCGATTAGGACCCAAACCTAGAAACTCTTGTATGCACAATAGCTGCTCTTACCACAGAGCCACTAGCTGTTAATATGGTTTGGAATGTGGATTGGTAGATCAACACTCAAGAAGAATCAAAGCCATGACATTTCTGATTTTATAACTGTTTGCTATTTAACAGTTCATTGTTCCCTATATATGGTTGAGATCCAAGATTGGGGTTTCTCCAACACCTCCCACAAGCCACATTTAAGTGTTTCATGGTCCTAATCTGACAGTTAAGTTGAGTTTTCCATGGACCAGCTAAGACTCAAATTTAGGACCTACTATATAATAAATGGATGTTGTTATCTCTGATCTACTAGCCCTTGATATGGTTGCTGGTCCAACACACAAATAAACAAAGCCAACACACGTCTGATCTCTGTATTGATCATGATCTCGTGGATTTTAAGTTTTTAACTCAAGTCCTCTATCTAATTTACAGCTTTGTACATATAGTAACAAGTTTGTAACCATCCTCATTCTATTTTATCCCATCAAGGAGGTTGCAACTCAGTTTCAATTTTTATGTAGTGAGGGGTGATCTTAAATGTAAGTTTTGCCTTAGGAGAATACCAAACCAAAAATCTTGAATAAAAAAATGGTAAATTTCAGAAGCATTGCTGGATGAGGCCGAGATTTGAAACGAATGACACATGCAATGTAAATTCTCTGATAACTTCATCTCCAATTCTATGATATTTATTAGTAGGTTGGTTGCAGTCTTATAGGAATGCAAGTTTTGCTTTCTTCTTCGCCTAAATATTTCTTAACTGTTAATTGAGTTTTTATGCTTTTTATAAAGTGACACACAAGCCATTTCAGTAAAACTCAACAATGATTTGAAACCATTGGAAATTTCTTTTGTAGAGTCAGTGCAAGACCTGCTGGTTTTAATTGAATGAATGCAAATACTACAGTTGATAACAAAGTTTGTGAAAGACTTATTGGACTAGTTGGTTAGCTAATTTACAACTAATGTTTAACTTTTTAAGTGCCAGACAAATATTCTCAAGGTCTAATATATCCCCACAAGGCTACTAGTTTGTTTATTCGTTGCTTTTGGATTTTCTCATATTTACAGTTTTGTAGATGATGTGGGCTAACCACTTTTGTAACAGTTTGGAATATCACTGTCTCAGAACTTTTTAATAAAAAAATTTTATATATGCATTTTTAGGTATGAAATATGAACGCCAGTTATATCTCTTATTCACATCTTGATTGATCCTTCTGTTAGGTCATTTCAGTTTTAGAGTTCTAGACTATCATGTAGGCTGCTGAGATGTACATAGTTTCAGTGACCCGGTACATTGCTATTTTGAAAATAAATAGTGATAAGCTGATAACTAGATTTGTATATGATGTGGAATCCTGAGTGAGTTGGATTTTTACCATTTAATGGAATATCTTACTCCCAGTTGCTCAATCGGTGCTCGTACTGGAACATCTCACTTCCAACTGGAGGATTTATAGGTAGTTTAGGATGTGTATTAATGATCATCTCTAAGCCTATAAGCCCGTACTTACGTGGTTAGGCACAATAGCAGCTCGTACCAAGGAACTCTTGTAGGCATAATAGGTGCTATTACTACTGAGCGACTAACCCTTGATATTGTTCGGAATGGGGATTGCTGGACAAACTCTTGGTAACAATCAAAGTCAATCTTTTCCGAGCCCATGATGGATGCCATCTATATGTTTTGGATTATGGATTGCACCAACAGCCCACTGAAGCCACATTTTTGTGCTTGTCGTCCACCTATCAGTCAAACTTAAGACCTACTGTAGTGTAGCCCCAATGGTTGCTCTTATAAATGAGCTACTAGACCTTGATTATGATTGCGGGACCAATGATTAACAAGTAAACAAATTCAAAATATTTGTGGTCTTTGTACCGACTATGATGTCGATACGGATTTAGAGTCAGGTGTAATTACTAAATTTCAACGTCGACTATAGATGGTAACACGTTTACAGCCATGCTCATTCTATTTTATACCAATCGTTCGGGTGGTCCTTAATTGTACTTTTGCTTAGGAAAATCCCAAAACTAAAATCTTGAAAAAAAAATTTGGCAAGATTCAGAGGCATTACCAAATGGGGGTGAGCTTTTATGCAAATGACATGCAATGCGATTTATCTGATAAGTTTATGCTAGTGATATCTATCAGTAGGTTCTTTGCAGTCTGAATGCTGCTCAAGCCATTTCATTTTAACTCAAACCACCACAAATTTCTAGTAAAGTCAATGCAAGATATGCTGGATTTAATTGAACCCAACCATTACGGTTAAAAATATTCATGTGGAATACTTATTTGACTCGTAGGTCTAATATGTGCTTACATGGCTACCAGCTTGTTTATTCGTTGCTTTTGGATTTTCTTATATTTGTTGTAGGCTATCACATTCTGTAGCTGTTGGGAATATCAGTGTCCAATAAGGCTATTGAGTTTTTTAAATATACGTTTTTAAATTTATGAGATCTATTTGACTCTTAAACTTTTCTAATTCGTATGGTATACGTCTCAGTTTCATAGTCTGTTGGATGTTTTATAGTTTTTGCAGCTACCCATATTGGCATAGTGCACCAAATGGTGCCATGAAAATGTGATTCAGATTGAATAAGTAGGAATCTTCTTTCACAAAATGTGAATAGCTGCTGTTTAGAAAGGATATTTTTGCCACCAGGGGCTGAAAGTTTGCAGTAGCTTGTAATTATGTCTACTAGTAGCTTGTAAATACACGCTGTTTTTATGGGGTCTCTGTGAAATCAGAAATATCAGTGTCTGAGAACTATAGAAAAGAAATCATGGATTTATTGACCGTTTTCAGTTGGATATCCCAATGGTGGAGGCATATTGTAATATTCTTCTTTGTTTATTATCAAAGGCAAACCAATCTTTTATATTTTTTTCAATGGGAAACTAAGTGATCCATGCTAACTCCTATGGCATGATCTGACATGGTATCATATATTTATCATGTGACAGGTGAAACAGGTTCTGGAAAAGTTTTTATGGCCTGAATTTGCTGCATTTAATGGATGTGACGTCTTGGCAAATTAGTGAAGTGAACTAAAGTTTTGATATATTGAATTTCTATTTAATGGATGTCACGTCTTGGGAAATAAGTCCAGTGGGGAGATTAAAAGTGTTTAAATGAAACGTAGCATGCAATTCATAAATGTTGCTTCTACCCACCATGCAATGAATGCACCCATTGCTTATCTGACAGAAAATCAATATAATTTGCAGTCCATTAACAAAACCTACAGGTAGAATGCATGTTCAATAATTATGTTCCGAAGTTACTGAAAAAAATCAATTGTGAAGGTGTATATTTAATGTTGTCGACACAAAGCAAAACACAGAGAGATAAAACAATGGAGGCTTGGAGTATAAAAGCACGTACACAGTTTAATAATAGATTTCTTGGAGCTGGCAAATTAATAACTGCTTTAATTCCTTGCATGTTATACTTCTCCATGTCTTGATAAATATTATATGAATTGTTTAGTTTACTTGGAAACATATCCCGGCTTTTCTTTGCTCTAAAATTGTTTTGGTTACCAAACTTACAATATAATGTTAAGCTATTTTGCATGGTTCGAAAAAAGAATTTGGATTTGTACTTAGTAGAAAATTGTTTATGAATGAGGAGTAGGTCAACCAATTTTGGAATTTTTAACAAGGGGAGAAGGAAACCAAATACATGGGAAAGATTTTGAGATACTGACCTCCTAAGAAAGCTTTGGATTCTAATGTTGTTCACATACAAGTTGTGAAGGTCAATATACCTCACATGAACAAAATCTGGCTAATTAAATCAATGTGCATTATATAAGTTTCAAATTAATTTAGATGAAATATAGCTAAGATGATAATGAAATATTAGTGAAGTGAAGTAAAAAATAAATGAAGGAAGAATAATTTTTTTAAAGTGAGTATTTTTTTTATTGTGATATGAAAGTCTTTGTCCAAATATCATTAAATTATTGGGTAAGGTTTAGAATTTTGATGGTATTTTGTTAGAGATTAGATTTGTAATTATGAAGGTGATTCTAGTGTATGCAAATTTGATATCATACATTGGAGTGATCTTGTAATTTGTACGAATTTTGTTTGTCTTAATTTTTAATGTTTAATGATAACCACTCTTGAAATCAAAATTTGAAGACCCAACAAGAACAAGAGTTGTAGTGGTTTGAATCTAATTTCTAAAGTACTTTTTTAAAAAATGTGGAGATTAAAGGATTCAAATAGGGGGTCACAAAAAATGTTATTTTTGTGTGGCACTTCTAAAATGCTAATTTTTTTAGTATTTCAAAAATCGCTTGAGTGAAAACTTAGCTAGTACCACATAGATTTTTATTTTATTTTTTGCTAATTTTTAATGAATATGATTTTTTACTAATTTTTAAAGTGGACACATCTTGAAAAATTAAAAAATGAGCATACACCCCCCTAATTTTTTGGAAACTAATCAAAAATCATTTTTTTTTAATGTGCAAAGAATAAAGTCTAGTTTGTAAAATGTAATTTGTTTCAATTTTTGATAAACAAGTAAAAAATGAAGCCAAAAAATATCATACATAGGTTTTTGAAAAAAAATGGAAACTAACAAAATAATTTAAAGATCAAAACCTTAAAATATTTGAAATGAGAAAAAAACTACATGGTTAGAAAGCTAAGAGGGAGCTCATGTTACTATGTTATTTTTTAACTAGACATTAAAATATGTGCAAACTTGATAGAGACTATGTTCAACATTGTGTCATTTTTAAGAATTCTCCAAAAAACGTCTATGGTCGTTGACATGTAAGTCCAACCTTTGGGTTGGATACCCAAGGTAGGTAATAATGCAAGTACATTGTAGTGGGCTCACACTTCTAAGAAACAAACATAGATATCTTTCTCTTTCCACCTCTCTTTATATCCTTACATAGCTCACACTTTCCCTCTTTCTCATACTATATACATGAAATAAACATTTAAGTATAAGTGACATTTACATATGAATATTTTT
Organism: Sequoia sempervirens; assembly: GCA_007258455.2. Taxonomy (NCBI): domain Eukaryota; kingdom Viridiplantae; phylum Streptophyta; class Pinopsida; order Cupressales; family Cupressaceae; genus Sequoia; species Sequoia sempervirens. The sequence goes on along the minus strand of VDFB02000013.1, from coordinate 9,818,328 downwards.
TTTTTATACTTTTAGTTATGTTTCATGTATATAGTTTCATAGTGTTTGAGAATGGTTTCAAATATCCAGGAGTTATAATGTAGATCTTGGGTTATGGAAGATCTTATAATTTTTCAAACTTAATCAAATTTTAATAATCAACAGGCTCTTATCATCTTGAAATTGTCTAAGGGTAACTTTGTAATTATTCAAAAGCATCATCAAGCCTCTCCTTAGATGTCTCTATATCTCTCCCTCTCCCCTCTCCCTTTCTTTCTCTACCTACTCCCTCTCCCCTCTCCCTCTCCCTCTAGATCTCTCCCTCTCCCCCTACCCCTTTAGATATTTCTTTATATCTCTTCCTCTCCATAATCTTTCTCCCCCTTCCTTTGGATCTCTCTCCCTCCATCCCTTCGTCCCTCTCTCTCTCTCTCTCTAGATATCTCGCTATATATTTCCCTCCCCCCATCTCTCTTTATCTCCTCGATCCCTCTAGATATATATCTACATCTCTCCCTCTTTATTTCTCTTGCTTTATTTATCTCTCTCTCTATCCCTCCCTCCCTCTCTCTCTATCCCTCTAGATATCTCACTATATCTCTCCCTCTCCTCCTCTATCTATCTCACTTATTCCTCTAGATATATCTCTACATCTCCCCCTCTCTCTGTCTACCTACCCCTCTCTCTCTAGATCTCTCACTATATCTCTCCCTCTCCCCTGTCCCTCTAGATATCTCTCTAAATATCTCCCTCTCTACCTACCTCTTACTCCTACCTCTCTCTGATATCTACCCTCATCTCTCTCTCTCCCCGCTCTTTACCTCTCTCCTTCCTTCCCTCTCTACCTCCATCTCTTTCTCTCTCTCTCTCTCCACCTCTAGAGATGGAGATGGAGATAAAGAGGGAGAGGGAGAGGGAGAGATAAAGATAGAGAGATGGATAGAGAGAGATTGAGGAGATAAATATATAGAGAGGGAGAGATGGAGAGATAGAAAGATAAATATTGAGATAGAGAGAGATGTAGTGGTAAAGAGATATGGAGAGATAAGGAGATAGAGATAAAGAGGGGGAGATATAAAAGGAGAAATATGGAGAGAGAAAATATAGATATAGATATATGGTTTAAGGAGAGAGAGAGCGAGAGAGAGAGAGAGAGTAAAGTAGTTCAAATATCCAAGTGCCTTATTAGACAGATAAAAACTATAGCCAAATAATTCAAATTTAAATGACACCATAATTTAGTTACAAATTCAATTATTTTATTTATTCCACAATCCTCAATCAGAAGCATTTACAATCTACAAGTTTGAATTTGTTTCAACTATCAAACTCTTTGTTCATCCACTCCCGAACTCTTTTCTTCAAATTTTTGTTTCTTACATTGCATAATCTCCAAGAAACTTCTTCCTACTATGCACCCCCTTCTCTATTCAACTGTGTCATGGCATTTTTATTCCTTTATTTTCAGTACTCCTCTTCTCATTATACCTTGTGTTTCCCTTTTTTTTTTTGCACCTTTAGTCCTTGTTTCTCCTGCTTACTTAACTCCCTATAATTGCATGGTATTACTTTATTTTTCCCTCCTACCTATGGTGCAACCCCCTACTATCCCAATTTGTTGTTTGTTTCTTTGTTTACCTAGAAACGTCTTCATCTTTGATTGTGTTACATATTTTGTTTGTCTTGGCTTTGTGCCCCTTCACACCAACATGACTGATGCAATACAGGGCTGAGAATCTTCACACAATGTCAATCAAATGAGTATCAACCAAAATCCAAAACAAAGTCACCAAATCCCACTCTTAACCATGACTGTCCTAGTAGCATAACTTACCCGGTTTAAGAGCTTTCTCCTCCAAGTTCCCCAAAACACCTTCCAAACAAATGAATGATTTAGATACCCTTTAAAGGGTTGTTCAACATATGTGAAATCCAACTATGATTCCTTCAGACCAAATTAGAGAATTAATAGCATAACCCTTCCTTAGGCTAGTGAATTAGCCCTATTTTACAAAGGGACTACCTCTTAAACTCTTGATAATCACCCAAAAACACTTGACAGTCATGAATTGTGTCACAAAACCTCAGAATCACTCACTTATTTTCAGGTTTAGACCCCTTAACACGTTGTACCAAGAAACCCTCCTTTCCTACACAAACACAAGGTTTTATTGAATCTTACACATCACGGGCTTATAGTGCCTCCAAATTGCATCCATCAGTCTCCAAGTGGCCTGCACGAACTCATGAAACCTACACAAGATCAACTCTCTCACAATTTATACAAAACCCTTCAATAGCACACCATTTACATAAGGAAACATGCACTTTTAGACCCTAGGGCTTCATCCATCGACCCACAACTCATTCCCACAACCTTCAAAACGTTAAAAAAATCTTAACCTACACAAAATAGATCAATCCACTGAGTTACAGATTTAGACAACAGGTGGATTGATCATTTCATGCTTTAACTTCACTCAAAACCCCTTATTTTGTGTAACAGGGCAGTTTAGGGAAAACAATGAGAACTCCCAAAAAAATCAATGTTAAACTCTCAAAATGGAGGAAAAATAAAGCTAACACATTCCCTTACATCATACAATGAATTTCAAAACATTTTGGACCTGTACGGGTCCGTACAAGATGAAGTTTAGAAAACACAGGAAACAACAGAGAAAACCTTGTATTTGATTGAATTTTGATCTCAAACTTCACCAACAACCTTTGCTCAAGCCTTTAGAGGCTTTTTATACATTCTCCAAACTATTTACTAACTGCCCAAGCTTGCAACTACCTTTTGAATCCCACAACCATTCAAATTCCCACTTGTTACACTTTGACAACTTGTTTTTTAATCACCATTTACAACTTTGTGTTTGCAACCCTCACCTATTTTGACACCTAAGACACAAAAATATATCCCATTACATATTAAATGGTCCTTTTGGACCTTATTTAACATACTAGACTCAATATAACTGCTTAAGAACCTGTCCTAATGACTCTTTACAAAAGAAGTTGGTCTTGTTGACCTTATTGATCCTTACTAAGACTAAAACACTTCAAATCTTAGAGCTTGCTCAATAGCAACCTTGCTTGGACATTGTTGATCAAAGGTGCTCCTACGCCATACACCCCAACATGGAACTTTTCTAAGTCCCTTGGAAAGATTGTAGTAGACTGCCCTCCTTTGCATCCTTCATTGTTCTTCCCTTGACACTTGCTTTTAGCAGGTTCTTCTTCCTTTAGTCTCATTATCCGCATTATTATTAACCTTTTCCTTCCTTGAATTAGGCTTCACTCTGTCATATTGTACTATCGGGTATCTTCCATCTTATCCTTCATCAAACTCTGTTGTCACAGTCCTCTTTGCACCTATACTCACCATGTCACATTTTGTCATCAGCTTATCTTGTTCCTCTTGCAATGTTCTCTACCCCAAGTTCTTTTTGTCCCCTTTTTTTGCACTTTCCACTATACCATTACCTTCTACAACCTCTGTCAAGTCTGCACTCACTCCATTCACTATCCTTTCAATTTCACAAACCCCTGTCTTCTTATTCACTACATCACCATTCTCTGCATTATCAACCTTCAACGGTCTACTCACCCCTTTGTTTGCTGCTACAAGATAGATAATTGTCCCAATCAAGACTCCTTCTCTGGTTTCTTGCCTTTCTAAAGGCCTTTCACTCTCATGCTACCCTATACTGATCTAAAGCATCAATCCACATTCTTTCCTTTTCCACACCCAAGCACTCCCCTTCATCTTGGTCTACACATTGCCTTTACCTTTCCCCTGTATTGTCCTAACACCAATAACCTGCTCCATACCTGCAAACATTCTATTATTTATGTCCTCAAGCCTTAAAGGCTCCTTGTTGCCAAAAATGACAATTTTAGTCTTACCCTTATCTCTTTCATTTCCCTGCAAAGGAGTTAGCTTGAATATTTTGCCATCCTTCTCAATAGAATAAGTGTTTTCTCTACCATCATACATTGACCTCCTATCAAATTTCCATGGTCTCCCCAATAGAAAATGGCAACAATCCATTGGTAACACATAAAACCCTATCCTTATATTCCCCAATCTAGAAATCCACATAAGCTTGTTCATTCACTACTAGAGTTTGACTATCATTTACCCAAGAGGCCTTGTATGGTGCTACATGAGGTATCTTCTCTAGTTTCAACTTATCTACCATATCCCTAGACACCATGTTATCTTGAGAACCTGAATCAATGACAACTTGACATACCTTACCTCTACATTTGCATGAAGTTCTGAATAGATTCCTTCTTTGACTCATGTCTTCCTCCTTAGGTGCTTGCAATAAGGTTCTTCTTACCATAAGTGCTTCTCTTACCTATGGGTAAGCAGTAAGGCGTGGATTACGTGAGCTTTCACATTCTTCCTCTTGGACAAGTTTTGTTCTTCTCTCACCTTTCCTATCACCACTTGGTGTTGAACCTTGGTTTTGAGGACACTTGAAAGATGGGTGTCCAAATTCATTGCATCTAAAACACCTACCTGAAAACTCATTGAAATCTCTTCTTTGCCTGAGGTTTGTCCTTCCACCTCTCCATCCTCCTCTTGCTTCAGGTGCTTGTTCTCTGCTCTTATCAACATCTTCAAGGTCTTCCTTGGTCTGTTTTGATGTTGAAGTTGTACCTCTACCCCTAGAAGTGTTGCCTCTTCCTCTTGCAGCATTCTCTTGTCTCCTCTTGAGTTTTTCTTCAATCTTAACAACCATTTGAAAACATTCCTCCATTTTTTTTTGGTGCCAACACATTGATCTCATCTTGAATATTATATCTCAGACCATTGAGATACCTATCCACCTTCTCTTCTTCATCTTCTTCAGGTTTTGCTGTTATACTTAACCTATAAAACTCTTCAGTATAAGTTTGCACATCTAAATCCTTTTTCCTAAGATTTTGAAGTCTTTTAAGCAATTGAACATTATAATCTTTAGGTAGGAACTTACCTTTGATTTTTGTCTTCATTCTCTCCCAAGAAGTGATCTTGTTCTTTCCTTGTTTCTCCCTCTCATCTTGCACAAAATTCCACCACAACAAGGCACAATGTCCCTTCAACTTGGTTTTTGCCTTCTTCACCTTGTTTTCTTCACCTACCTTCTCACTTTCAAAATAGTTCTCCAAGCCCCTATCCAATCCAAGAGCTCTTCTCCATCTAATTTACCTCCATACATGGGAACATCCATTTTTCTATGTCCATCCTTCTTCACAACCTGCAAAAGCTTCAGCATCCTTACATCATCTGGGTCCATATCCTCTTCATCACTAGTGGATTCTTCCTCTATTTCACTCTCCTCCAAGAGAGCCCTACCTTTAGCCTTCAACATAGCAATTTCCCTCTCCAAGGCTTCTATTTTCTTACCTTGGTTGTCAACTTTTTTTGCAACAACACTTCCCTTAGGAGGCATTTTGATTCCTCCAAGTACACCTCCTTGCACACAAACTCTTAACCTTCTTTCTTGAGAGACCTAATCCCTTGCTCTGATACCACTTTGATGCAATACAGGGTTGAGAATCTTCACACAGTGTCAATCAAATGAGTATCAACCAAACTCCAAAACAAAGTCACTTAATCGCACCAAATCCCACTCTTAACCATGACTGTCCTAGTAGCATAACTGACCCAGTTTAAGGGATTTCTCCTCCAAGTTCACTAAAACACCTTCCAAAAAAATGAATGATTTAGATACCCTTTAAAGGGTTGTTCAACATATGTGAAATCCAACTATGATTCCTTCAGACCAAATTAGAGAATCAATAGCATAACCCTGCCTTAGGCTAATGAATTAGCCCTATTTTACAAAGGGACTACCTCTTAAACTCTTGATAATCACCCAAAAACACTTGAAAGTCATGAATTATGTCACAAAACCTCAGAATCACTCACTTATTTGTAGGTTTAGACCCCCTAACATGTACAAAGAAACCCTCCTTTCCCACACAAACATAAGGGTTTATTGAATCTTACACATCCCGAGCTTATAGTGCCTCTAGATTGCATCCATCAATCTCTAAGTGGCCTGCACAAACTCATGAAACCTACACAAGATCAACTCTCTCACAATTTATACAAAACCCTTCAATAGCACACCATTTACATAAGGAAACATGCACTTTTAGACCCTAGGGCTTCATCCATCGACCCACAACTCATTCCCACAACCTTCAAAACATTAAAAAAATATTAACCTACACAAAATAGATCAATCCATCGAGTTACAAAATCAGACAACATGTGGATTGATCATTTCATGCTTTAACTTCACTCAAAACCCCTTATTTTGTGTAACAGGGCAGTTTAGGGAAAACAATGAGAACTCCCAGAAAAATCAATGTTAAACTCTCAAAATGGAGGAAAATTAAAGCTAACACATGTCCTTACATCATCCAATGAATTTCAAAACATTTTGGACCTATACGGGTCCATACAAGATGAAGTAAGTTAAAAAAACACAGGAAATAACAAAGAAAACATTGTATTTGATTGAATTTTGATCTCAAACTTCACCAACAACCTTTGCTCGAGCCTTTAGAGGATTTTTATACATTCTCCAAACTAGTTACTAACTAACCAACACTTGCAACTACCTTTTGAATCCCACAACCATTCAAATTCCCACTTGTTACATTTTGACAACTTCTTGTTTTTTAATCACCATTTACATCTTTGTGTTTGCAACCCTCACCTATTTTGACACCTAAGACACAAAAATATATCCCATTACATATTAAATGGTACTTTTGGACATTATTTAACATACTAGATTCAATATAACTGCTTAAGAACCTTTCCTAATGACTCTTTACAAAAGAAGTTGGTCTTGTTGACCTTATTGATCCTTACTAAGACTAAAACACTTCAAATATTAGAGCTTTCTCAATAGCAACCTTTCTTGGACATTATTGATCAAAGGTGCTCCTGCACCAATGACCCTTGCTCAACCTATACTCCTTCACACTTCCCACATTTCCCCTTCTCACCTTTGGATGCCAAAAAACAATAATGAGCAATTTTATTATTATTATTTGGTTTTCTATTCAAACTCATGTGAAAATCCATATGCAAGAAATAAAATCAAATCCACCACTTATTCACAATCACCCAAAGTTTATAATTTAAGACTGTAGAAGAGTGTGGCTACATGGTGTCTGGAAATGTAGTGAACAATTATTTTATTTTATTGTCATATGATCTTCAAGACAAAACAAGTATAAGGAATCAAATTGGTATCACAACCAAAATATGCATAGCCAGAATTAAATATCATTCGATGATATTTTGTCAAATAATGACCATAATGTCATTTGATCATTCCACAATGACCATAAATTAAAAAGTGCAACATCGAACTAAAAGAAAACAAAAAAAATACAAATTGAAATATTTTTGGATGATGCAGATTTCTCATTTGCCCAGATGCCCCTACATTAGAGAGAGGTGGCATAGAGAGAACTAGATAGGGAAAGAGGGAGAGATGAAGAGGTAGAGAGATCTAAAGGGATAGGGGGAGTGAGAGGTGAGATAGAGAGTAGAGAGGGAAGGGGAGAGTAGAGAGGGAAGGGAGAGAGAGAGAGAGAGAGAGAGAGAGAGAGAGAGAGAAAAGTAGGCAAAGAAAGAGAGGGAAGGGTCGAGAGGGAGATATATAGAGAGAGATCTAAGAAGAGGCTTGATGCTGCTTTTGAATAGTTACAAAGTTACCTTTAGACAATTGCAAGATGATAGGATCCTATTGATTATTGAAATTTATCTATCTAAAAAATTATATTAAGATCTTCCAAAACCTAGAATTTGCATTATAAGTCCTAGAGATCCAAAACCATTCTCAAACATCTTAAAACTATATTCATGAATTATAACTTAGAGTATAAGAAATTAAATATCCATATGTAAATTTCACTTATAATTAAATGTTTATTTCATTTATATAGTATGAGGGAGAGGGAGAGTGTGATCTATGTAATGAGATAGAGAGATGTCGGAAGAGAAAGAGAGATTTAATTTTTTCTTGGAAATACAAGTGTGTTATAGCACTCTCATTTTATAGCATGAGCATGTTATGGCTTGGTATTAATTGAACCTAGGCTCAATCATTACCAAGACATAAGGTGTGCACATTAACATGCTTATTTTATGTCTTGCATGATCACTTTTTGGCCTCCCATCTTTCTACACTTACCCAATAAGGTAAGTATTCAACTATTGTATTATCAATTAATTCAACACCTTAGGGAAACTCTCTTTTTCTTGTTGGTGAATAAGTGTTTTACCTATCTAGGTCCTATTTACATGTGGAGTCCTCTTAGGTCCTAGGAAGGAATATTTCTAGATAGTGTTAGTTGTCATTAGATCTTATCTTATCTTTTGGTATTTATTGATTGTGTTCTGAGTTATTTAATATTTTTTGAGGTATTTGTCTCATTATATGGAAGTTGCATTTTTAATAAAACCAAATCATTGGCCAACTTTTGTACCATGGGATCCATATGGTAGGATTTATTTGTTGTCCTTTACCTTTCTACATATATTTATTCCACTTCCTCAAACTTAGCCAATCATCTTCAACCTCTATCACCATTTCTTGGATTGCTTGCAAAATATCTACATGAGCTCTTCTTAATTGGAAATTTGATTCAACATGCTAAGTATTAATGAGCAAAAAAAATATATTTCTTTAGTGGGCCTTTTATCATTTTGGATCCTATTGGCATTTTTTAAAAACAAGTGACAAACTCTCTCATAGGTTCATGTATGTCCTTTTTCATCTAAGTTAACTATGCTAATAACATATTTTCATTCTTGAAACTTTTGAATCTATGTTTAAATTTCTATCACATAACAACCCACTTGTTGATAGACTCAATTGGTAAATGATAGAGCCAATCAATTATTATATCAGTTAAATATTCCATAAATAAATAGATAGAAATATCCTCATGTATGACTCTGAGAACAACACATACAACAAAGAATGCATTGATGTGTTCATATGTCATGACTTTTCCATCACCACTGAACTTGGGAAAAATATTTCTAGATCTTGGAGGTAAATCATGCAATGGTTCCCTAAGCAAAGAGGACCAATTGTTTCTCCCCACGACACTAGCTGAAAATTAATCACTAAAGGAAATATTGTTCCATACAATACCAAAGCCTGAAAAGTTGGAGACTAGGGAATAGTCCTAGTAGGTGATGTGGGCCTGCTAGTAAATTTAACCTTTCTTCTTGAAGAGGAAGTTTTTGTGGAGAAATTTATCTTTCGTAAGTTCTTGAACTCTAGATCAAGAACACATTTACTTCTTTCTCCTCTCACATATCTTTTACTAGCCAGTGTGTTTTACTGAGGCAGATGACTCTAAGGGAGTCGTGCAACTTGGTTACCTTGCACTTGTTGGCCATGATTTTGTCTACATCACCTTGGTCGTACAACAATTCTTTCAACCAAAAACAGCTTGTCTTCTAGATGAAGTCTTCTAATTTCCTCTCCTAACTCTTCTTCCCATTCCAAAACTTTATTAACTTGCAAAAATTGTTGTCCACTTCTTCTGAATCACCAAGCTAGAGTATTCAATTGAGAGATGATATCTTCTTGCTTTGTACACACCCAATCAAGATTTGATTGCACAACAAAATTATCATTATGATGTGGCAATGCCATACTTAGCCATGAAGAAAGAAACTAGATGCATAAAAATAGGGTGACCATCACAAATTCTTATTTCTTGTTTGATTTCCCCAATAGAGTCACCAAAAATTTGTTGGTAAGTGGATTTGTCACTTGAACTTTTTATGAATTGTTCAATGGAAAGTGACAAAAATGTTCCAATAGTTGAAAATATTTCTTATGAAATCATAATCTTCCTCTGCGCTTGAGAGGGGTTGCTCCCTCATATGATCTTATTTTGGATTTTTTAATGTAATTTTAACTAAAATGAAAAGAAGCCCCAAATAAAAAAATGTACAAGTCTTATTATGGGTTTTGTAGGTTTGCTTAAAATTTAACCAAATATATTATAAAGATCAAAGACCATACATATAAACTTCATAATGATTGTAGATTTCAAATGAAAACACATTCAAATCAAGACTACAATAAATGAATATGTTTTCAAAAATTAACTCAATAAATATTGACTATTAATTTTCACAAACAAGATTTAGGATAACAAAGGTCATCATCAACGTAATGTATAAAAAAACTAATAATGACATATAGAAAAAACCATGAATGCACCTTCAAAAATGCTTTGCATTACTTTGTAGAATTATACAATTCTAAAAATCCCTTATGCAAATTTATGAGAATATCAAAAAGTCCCTTTACAATAGCATAAGCCTTCTATATATAGGCTTTCCCTGGTAACTAATTCATAACTATCTTGTAACTACCTGAGTAACTACCTTAATAATTTTGAGAGAAATAAAATAGATTTAATTTAAGTAAAAAATATCTCAACTTTTATGCAAAGAAGGTCCATTTTCTAACCTTTTACAAATATAAGATAAAAATTCAAATTTTACAAAAGATAACATTGAAACATAATAAGTGGCATGTGACTTAGAAATGTAAGAAGCAATTTGTACAGTCAAAGTCAATAAAAAACTCATTTTATTCCATCTATACTATCCTTGATGTTTTCTGTGGAAGTCCTCTATACTGCAAGTTGCCTCTAATGGGAAGATTTTTTTATGAATATCTTGACAACTTGAGCCATAAGCTTATTTCTAGGAATGATCACATTGCTCATTCTCAATTTCCAAGTATCATGACTTCTTATAATATCTTCTAAACTTTGGCAATAATCAGGTGCACAATTATTACACATATTGAGAGTGATAGAAATGTTACTCAACCTCTTCATTACTTCCACATTGAAGACCTATTTATTGAAAAATGTTGCATTGATCATATTTTCAAATTTTCTCTTGATAGTCTGAATATCCAAGTCCTAGGTTTCACCTTTTTCCAATGTATCTATGTTGAGTGATAGGATATCATCTTGAACGTTTGTTTTTATTTGTTCACAAGTTGCCAAAATTTTATCTTGTTCTATAAAAATTTGGTTGATAGTTACAAGCTTCCATTCCACATTCTAAAACTTCCAAATTTATTCTCTTCAATACTTAAGAAAATATTCTCAACAACCAAGAGATTAACATATATCTAATTCATCTCCTAGAGGTCTTTCAAAATTCCTTGCCACACCGATTCTTCTTCTCTCATCCTTCTTAGCTCCTTTACAATTTCTTCCTTCTCAACATTTTCTTTTTTAAAATTTTTATTTAGTCTTCTCAATGAAATCTAAAGCATTTACTTTCATATGATCCACGAGCATTTCTCAATTACCATTCCATATGATTCATATATACATGCATACTCTCTATAACTCCCTTCTCAATGATTGCTTTGGAAATAGGAATTGCAAAGGCAGGGACCAAATCTATGGGTAAGGAAAATGTATCCATAATGGACCTAATATAAGAATTCAAAACTTGCACCTGTTTTTTAAGTTGATCCTTTGTATGCTTCTCTTTCTCTGTCCTTTGAATTAACTTGGATATAGATACCTAAAAGTTGTGAATATCACCTTCATGTGTCAAAGGGTCAAGATCTACCTTGGTGATTTTAAAATACTTTCATCAACTTTGTCCATATTTTTCTTTGAAATTGGCTAAGCCACAATGATGTACATATTCCCAAATTAAGAAGAAAATTGTCAACCTTGATGTAAATTTCATTTTCCTTGACTTGGAAGATCTCTAAACTAGGTTGGTAACTATATCAAATTTCAAGATAACTAGATAAGTAGTGCTTTTTTTTTTATTAAGATATGTTGTAACCATGAATTAGAAAGAATATGTGAAGAGCTCAGTATGTTTATAGCCAATGGATCAAATGATGCAAGTTGATTAGAGACAACTAGGAAAGAAGTATCTTCTGGAATTATATTGGTAGTCAGCAAAGATGGAGGCTCTACTATGGGAGGAGAATGGGGTATTTCATGCTAAGGATATTTAAAATGAACAAAATAAGAAATAGTTGAGACTTTCTCCTCACCAATAGGATAACATTGAGGGTTTATAGACTCTCTTTCTTCAGTTTTTTCTTGTATGGGGTTCAATGTGTTGGCCCACAGTTGTCGTTGCACCAAAAAATTGACCTATTAATGCCCGATACAACTGCCATAGTTAACGGATTCATGGGAGGCAGTTAGTCCATGTCACAAATCACAAAGGGAGCGTTGACCATTTGCCAACAAACTCCCCCTCAACATTACTCGATGGGATTTGAACCTGACACCTTTGGCTCTGATACCACTTGTTGGCCCACAATTGTTGTTACACCAAAAGATCGACCTATTAATGCCCGATAAAACTGCCAGAGTTAACAGATCCATGGGAGGAAGTTAGTCCATGTCGCGAATCACGAAGAGAGCGTTGACCATCTGCCAACACAATGTCTTATCCTTTGGCTTTGATCTCTTCCTCCTAATATTTAGATCATTCCCACATATACTTCTAAAATCCTTCTTTTTAAAGGGATCTTCATCATAACCACCTCCTTGCATGCTTTTCTAAGAACTAGTGATCATAATAGAAGCTTGAGAAATATAAGAGGAAGAGGAAGAAACTTCTTCTTTTCCATTTTTCCTCCTTGATGGATAATCCTTGCTTGAAGGTCTTGTTGTTGTGGATTTGATAAATTTCTTCCTAGCTCAATCTTCCAATCTCTTGAGAATATGAGTTGTTCTCTCATCTATGTATTTGACTTCTTCATTCGCCCAAACAATAGTTGGGAATTGTTGTATTTGAATATTTTTAAAATATATAAGATTGATCAAATCTATTATATCATCTTTAGTTCCTTCTACATCCCAACCAAGCCTGAAATTTTTAATCTATTCCAAAGTGAATCTCACTCAATCTCTATTTCACACTTCATAATCATCTTCACAATCTTCCAAAAAGACTTCAATTTTAGGGAAGTGATAAAAACCTGGACCAAAATCTAAGTTATCTTTGACATAGTTCTTACTATCAAATGAAATCCTCATGGTGTGAAATTACATGTTTAAATTTTCCAATGATCACTCAATATTTTGGGCATCAGTAGAAAATTTACACCTATAATGACCAAGGCCAATAGGAAATAAGATTATCTCCTTCCTCATTTCTTTGCATCTTTTATTTCCCACTCCAATTTTCCTACAAAGATCAATCAAAATGAGCTTATCATCCACATATCTGGGCATCTTGTATGTATATCCATCATACCCTCCTACTCGAATGTAAGTAAACTTTGAGAACTGGCTGTAATAGCTATCATAATTCTTGATAAGAATAGTTGTTTTTGATTATATCTTTTAAATCCTATATTTCGTTGAAGTGTCCTTACTATCAACATAGTGAATGAATCACTCACTCTCCTGAATTTTTTATAACTTTGATCCAACTAGAGTTGTGGGTAAAAATTATAAATCTGAGTCATGTTATCAAATGTACCTTTGGTATCAAGACCTGGCCATGTCTTCATATTGGTGATTACATAGAAGAGATAAGATATGTGGAAATAACAATTCTCTTCAAAACAAGGCAACTAATTATGCAAATTATCAATGATAATACCTCTGAAATTAATATATTAATTTTCTATGCATATGATAATTATGAACAGGAACATCCATTTTTCAAAATCACTTGAACTTGCATTCCCCATCAACCTGTGAAGCAAGAAAATCATATTTGATACTTGTTCAATGAAGATTGACCTATGTATAACCATTGTCAACTGATATATTCCTCCTTTTGGTACATGTAACCAATTCATCGACATGGTGTTGAGACATTCATTCTTCTTCTTGGAAAAGTGTGTTTATGCAATTCCTTTGTCTATACTTATAAACTAGTCTCTTAGAGGCAATATGAGAATAATGCCAATTGAAACACCATCCAACTTAGCCACTAGCTTATCATCAATAGTCTTGACCTCCCTAGTTTCTAGATTATAATCTTTCATACATTCTCAAACTAAGTACGGGCCCATAGAACTGATATAAAAAATCCAGTAGTGTGAGCCAATCCACTCTTGAGTATCCTTTGAGATAGTGGTGATCTCTTCCCCTCTTACATAGTCTTCTAGAAATTATGTAAACTGATATGACCCAACTTTATATTTGTGATCTCAAGAAGTGTACTCTAGCATTAGCATGAACTCATACCCTTGATATTTGTACATCATAATTATGCACAAGAGTGATGATATCTGATCAATTTGTCTTTAAAACTTTGAAACACAACTAGAAAATAATCTCTATATGTTGGCATAGAGGGAGAGAATATTGGTGTAGGATGTGGAGTATGTGCTACACTCATGCACTTTGCTTGAAATTTTTTATAGCTTGTCTAGAAAAACACTTGCAACTCCAACAGTTATCAAGAATCCACTTCACTATGCTTTAATGGATGAGATGATATTCACTTTGAGTCAGTCATCAAACAATTCATAATTTTAACAAATGTGTATTTTGCATATCCTATAGTCACGATATGCCATAAGATCACCTTCATATCTGCATGCATGTTTAGGAGGGAATTCACAACTACATTGATTAAACCCACTTAACGATTATCAGTAAAATTAACTTCAATTGAGCTTCCATAAAAGTGATGGGCTTGATAGGGATTGAAGGAATATACTTCAAACCATGGCATGAATTCCACTCGTTTGCTTTACAATCAAGGATCTTCAATAAAACCGGTATACCACTACTTGCAAACTTTCCAATTGCACTAACACTCATACAAATCTCTTAAACTTTCTAGAAGATCTAGAGCTTGAAAGAAACTTAAGCTCTTTGTTCTTGGCTTCCACCTGTGTTTTCAAATTTTGCATGCATGAATACTAGCACACTTGCAACTAAAGCAACATCTAACAAGGTTTCCTCAATACTTGATTCTTTGATAGATGCTCAAACCTTCATTGTAAAGCTTCCATTTTGGCGTAGGTTTAAGGTGCTAAGAATGATTTATATTTATTTGAAAATATCTAAATCCTTTTCAACAATTTATTTTGTGTATATCTACAATTATTGTGTTCCATGAGGTGACATTTCTTTGAGATATTTTGTTTGTTAGATTATGACAACAATAAAATTAGAAAAAAAGAAGATTTTATCTTTTGGAAAGATAAGGGAAATAAAACAAAGTCTTATCTTTGCGAAATCTTATCTTTGGAATCTTTTTGGTAAAGATAAAGATTTAAAAACAATTAAAACAAAGAAATAAAAACAAAGTTGGATTTTTCTATGTGCAGTTGTAATAAAAACAAAGTAATAAATTGTAATTGAAGAGCAGTAGCTGTGCAAGTTGTAATCAATTTCTCTGAGCAATAAGAATACTGATAATTTGTCCCATGGATGTGTACCGTAGAAAAAATGAAACTTGCTTGATTTGGGGAATAATTGATGATAAATTGGACTTATAAGGCCTTGATTTGGTGTTGTGAGGTGTTTTTCACATCCACACTAGATCTTGGACCCTTGCAAACTAAATAAAATGCATTTAACGATGTCTTGTGAAGGTGTTGTAAAGTGTTGTAAAGGACTTTCACACCTCTCTAGACTTAATGAACCCATCTTCCCTTAATTCAACATTATAAAATGTGTTTAATGACATTATCACATCAATCTAGAAGGCTTGTAAAATAAACGTAACTTTAATCTAATGTTGTAATGTGTCTTACACATTCACATTGGATATTGTGCCTTTCTAGGATGTGTGGACCTCATTTTAGTGTTGTAAAGTGTATTTAATCACACTTTCACATTGAATTTTGTGTCCCAAGCCATAATTGACCTTCACATCATCACTAATAGGCCCCTATGACCCCATATTGTGCATCTTGAGGCAATAATTGATGAAATAATCGACAAAGTCACTATATAAACCTAATTTTATTATCTCCCAACAACCTAGCTAGCAAATGGTCCCCTTTGGGACTAATTCACCATCTATGGCAAATTAATCCCTACCAAGTGGGATTGATTCACCCAAGGTAGCGAATGAGTCCCATTTGGGTCATTTTTTATTTTTGAGCAGGAAATTTTGGAATTTAAGTTTTATTTTTCTTTATGTCAGCCTTGGGGATCCAATTTACGGGAAAATTAGGAGAATTTCCAATAAAATCAAGTCTCTAAACCTTAATTTATACCTCATAACTCATTCACACATTTTTTACCATTCATTCATCATTTATCTTCTCCCTCAAGTCAAGCAAGCTAGGGTTTCATCATTGCAAGTCACCAAGATAGCTTCCACAGACATTCAAGGGCAGATTCTTCATGTTTTGTTGCAGACATTCAAGATCAATCATCATGGAAAGGTATTGATCCCTTCATTTAATTCTCATTCTTCATATTATCTCTTCATTTGCTTTAATTACCTAAAAGGGGTTTGACCAAGGCAAACCCCCATGCCCTAACATCCAACATTTCTCCTTCTGTTTTTTTTGTTTGTAGATTTAGGCATCTTGGAAGCTTGGAAATCATTAAGAATAAAGTTGTAAAGTTTTTTAAGTATTCTCTTGATTGTATAAGGAAAAATATCAACAAAAAGTCACTTTTAGGTTCAGAAATCAGACTTTCAGAGGTGGACACCTGTCAGGAACCAAAGAGAAGACCAGAGACTTCAGTTTCCACCTTTGAATCTTCATAAATTCAAAAGTTGACTCATTCACCATGGTGGTGAATGAGTCACACTTCCACTCCTAATTTTGGTTTCTTGCATTTTTAAATACCCATTTGTTTGAAACGGGCTCCGAAACAGTTTCCCAGATCTGAGACTAATTTTCCCAAAATGGCGAATGATTCCCACTAGGCCTAAAAATTAGGATCAACAACATTTCAAAAGTCATTTCAAGTCTCCAACAAGTTTACAGGTGCAATTCTTTAGTTTCATTCATTTCTAGGTGTTTCTGCATTACACAATGTGTTTTCCAACAACTTGCATTTCAATAGTTTCACTTAATAATCAATAGCTTTTATCAATTATTTGCATTTAGTTTATCTCATCTAGGCACATTTCATTCATATTTCTATTATACTTGCATTATTTTGAGTGAACCACCTAGATTTTGGTGTGAGATCTATCTCTTTCCTTTAGGTGAAAAACCTTAATTCAGCAAAAGAGTCATAGCATTTCATACTCCTAAAATCTATGGTTCAGGATGTTTCCTTGGCACATTGTCAAGGTTTTACCACATAAATCTATGTCTTGTTAATTATTATGTGATTCCATTTTAATTATCTTTTGTATTTCTTTGTGTATAGGAGCGAATTTGCACCCCTTATGCAAATTCCCCTTTTTCCCTTCTTCACTTTATAAAACCAAACTCGAAGGATAAATTCTACATAAGCCCCTTGCCTTCGTTCCACTTGGTGGTTATTTTGTGTGTTGGCAAAGGAATAACTATTGGGGATGCCCACGCTGTTGGATGTTGTGGTTGTGTTGATGATATGTGGTTGTCATTGATGTCAACACTATTAGCATAAATGTATTTGAAGTTGTATATGTCGAGGATATTGAGAAAATTGTAATAAATGAGTTCCAGGTTGTCAGTGGTGAAATGAAGTTCAGTATGGTGGTTATTTTTGTACATTGTTGATCAAAGGTTGTGGACTAAAGGGTTTGTTTATGAGTGTATCTAATTTATCCACATCAAGTTCCAGAGATCTGCATGAAGATTTGATCGAGCTATGAATATTTCCATTCAGACAGTTTTTTTGTTTCTTCAGTTGGTGTTCCTGATTGAAGATGATGCTATTTCAGTTAGTTCAGTTGTTTCATATGCTTCTCTTATGATTTGTGATGCTTGTGGATGTTTCTAGATCATGCTCTATCTTTTTTGCACGTCTTCATTGATCGTTTTATATCGTGGTTGGCGATTTTCTCTTGTGCGTTCATGTTTTTCTTGTTCTTGGCCGACATAGTGTTTGTAGCGTGTTGTGGATCTTTGAGGAGAAATTAATTGAAGTGTCTTCATGTTGGAGATGTTGATTTGGGTCCTCACTAAGTTGTGGCCAACCTTGGTTGATTCGCATTAATGATCTTTAATGTTTTGGGCCGACAATTTATATTCATTTTATTATTTCTTTGTAGTCGACTTGTAGCGATGAAATTTCATGTTGTGAATATATAAGAGGGATTGTTTATTAGAATTTAAGTGTGAAAAAGGTGTGCTTCTGTGTGTGTGCGTGAATAATGTTCTAAATCATTTGAAGGTAGAGCAGAGTGTGAAGAATTGTGAAGAAGAGTGAAGAAGTGTTCATGTGCTTAATTGGGGCTAATAATCGGGCATTAGGATGTTATTTCTCGGTTCAAAATGGATGGCTTTAATGGTCTGCCAAGATAGTGTGTCTTCCTTTGTAATTGTGATGAACTCTACCAGTAGTGTGCTATTGCATTCCCATGTTTCATTTTCATTATACTTTTACTTGAGGGTATAATCTTGTGGGCCTCCTGGTAGTTTTCCCCTTGAGTTTCCATATAAAAAAATCTTGGTGTTATGTGTGTTTGATGTGTTGATGATTTATGTTTTCATAATTTATGTCGGATCGAGGAGAATAAAAGGTTAATAAGTTGAATAGTTTTGAATTTATGTGACAATAGTCCACCCCTCTGATTGTTTTCCTTGTATTTCAACAATTGGTATTAAATGAGGTTCCTTGGAAGAAGCTTAATAACAAGGTGATTCGGGATGGTAAGTTACAAGAAGGATAATTGAATATTTGATGTAACACATTATTCTTTTTGGAAGAGTCGAATGGAGTTCCATATGAGATGCATTGGTGAACCCTACTGGAGCATTACAAGTAATATGTATATTATTCCATATGATGGTCCTACTAATTCTGCTGAGATCAGAGATGTTGAGTATAATATCCGGGCTAAAAGAAGCTTTGTTGAGTGCTGGTAGTTTTGAGATAAAATGTATGGATCTGAATATTGCTTATGAGATCTAGAAAAATTTGGAAACCTTGTAGTGATGCTAATGTGAAGATTGCTAAGTTGTAGAAGTTTGAAAGGGAAATATGAAAGTTTGAGAATGGGTGATGATGAAAACATTAATACTTTCATGCAAAGAGTGAATGAACTTATGTGTGGTATTAGATGTGTTGGTGGAAAGATAGATGAATCTGAGATTGTTGCTAAAGTGCTTAGATCCCTACCTGATTCTTACAAATTCAAAGCTAGTGCTATTGAGGAGCTCCAGACTGTAACAAACATAACCAGAGATATGTTGGTTGGTAAGCTAACTACTTTTGAGTTGAGTGAATTTGGTGATTCTCTTCCTAAGGTTGAGTCTGCATTTAAGGCTACTACTTCTGGGAGAGATAGATAGAGATATGATCTGGGTGAGAGTTAATCTAGAAAACATTCAAGTATGAGGATGGAATCAAACAGATTGAAGAAGAAGAAAGAGAGATAGAAGAGTTGGAAGCACTTATTGTCAAAAGAGTACTGAGAGGAAAAGGTAAGTATGAAGGAAAATTACCTCTTAAATGCTTTTCTTGCAATAAGATAGGTCATTTTGCATCAAGGTGTCTGGAAAGAGCTGCTAAACCAAAACATAACAAGCCTAGATTTCAGAAGAAGTGTTACTATGCTGCTGATGAAGGCGTAATAGATGATGAATCTAATAAAGGAAATAGAAGTGATGATGAATGGGTATTTATTGCTATCAAGGAAAATAATCCTATATCTATTGAATCTGTTGGTTGTACAAATGTGGAGAAAGCCCTGGTTGCTCGAGTTGAAGAAAAAGATGAATGGGTAATTGACAGTGGATGTTCACATCATATGACAGGAGACAAAAGTAAGTTTGTAAGCTTGGAAAAGTGTGATGGTGGTGTTGTGAGATTTGGTGATAATACAACTAGTGTGATACATGGAAGAGGTTGCATTTCTCTTTATGGTAAGCATAATACTGATGATGTTTGTATGTAGAAGGATTGAAGCATAATCTTTTGAGTGTTGGTCAAATGGTTGATAAGGGATACAATCTTCAGTTCAAGGATGGAAAGTGCATAATATTGAATTCTGAAAATGAAATTGCATCTGGTACAAAAACAAAAGGTAATATCTTTCACTTGAGTGCTACTAGTAAAATTTGTTTGATTGCTCAAGTTGATGAAAGTTGGTTATGGCATAGGAGGTTGTGTCATGTTAACTTTGATAATATTGTCAAGATAAGTTCCACTAAGGCTGTGAGAGATCTACCTAAGTTGGTGAAACCTACCAATGCAATATGCAAGGAATGTCAATTGGGAAAGCAAACTAGGATTTCATTTCAAAGTAAAAATCATTGTTCAAATGAATTGTTAGAGCTTGTGCATACTGATCTGTGTGGCCCCTCTAAGGTCAAAATTTTACAAGGGTACAGGTATTTCATGTTGCTCATTGATGATTATTCTAGAATGGTATGGGTTACTTTCTTAAGGGAGAAATCTGAAGCACTAGAAAAGTTCAAGATCTTTAAAGTTATGGTTGAGACAAAGACAGGTTTGAAGATTAAATGTCTGAGATCAGATAGAGGTGGTGAATTCACTTCTAGTGAATTTAATACTTTTTGTGAAGAACATGGAATAAAGAGACAATTATCTGCACCACGGAACCCTTAGCAAAATGGAGTTGTGGAGAGGAAGAACAGAACAATTGAAGATGCTGGTAGAACTATGATGTTGGAAGGAAATGTTCCCAATATCTATTGGAGAGAAGTCATGAGTATTGTTGTGTACACTCTCAACCAGGTACAAATCAAAGGTGATACTGGTAAGACCCCTTTTGAGCTATGGATTGGTCAAAAGCCTACTATTAAATACTTCAAGATATTTGGAAGCGGATGTTAT